>CAEFZP010005663.1:817500-828118 GCA_903064625.1 Mallotus villosus | reverse complement strand
CACTGTCCTACACTGCTCCTGCTCTGTGAAAAGGCCTGGCTAGTTTTACACACACACGGCTCCCCATCCAGGTGTGGCTGTAAGAGAGGGGATCTCCCCGAGTCGAGAGCCCTGAAACCCTACACCACACCTGGATGGTGAAGACACCCACCGGGGCCTCGTGTCTCGGAGGGCTGTCTGAGACGGCCTGTCTCCAACACATGCTGTAATGACCCGACCATTTCCCAGAGGAGCATGTGTGGAGCCAGATGCATTGCTGCTGTAGGAATGGGACATTTGTTTGCTCCAGGTACCTGTAGAGGGAGAGGGCCTGGTTCATTTGCTCCATGGCTTACCTGCAGGTAGCATGAGAACTGGAGCGTTCACCAAAGGGAGACGCGGAGTCGCTCTTGCTTATTCCTCAGCACCTGCTCAGTCCTTCCTCCCGAGTGCCTAAGCTTTCCTCCAGTCCTGCTAGACACCAGCATAATCCTCAGTGCTGAGAGGGCTGGCCCATAAAGTACTATGCCTTCCATTAACTTGACTGTGTGTGTCTGTGTGTGTGTGTTGATGTGTGTGTGTTTGTGCGCGTGCGCGCGTGTGAGACCGACACTGACAGGACAGGAGCCGATGCGCTCCGCTCTGGTGCTCCTGGGCTGAGTACTTCATCACCCCCCCCACCCTCCCCCACCCTCGCCCCCCCTCCCCCCCGCCTTGCCCTCCTTGACATGGTCTCGTCACCTGCTCCTATGCGGAGACAGGGTCCTGTCACAGCATCACAGCCAGTGAATGAGGAATGTGTGTTTGTGAATGTATGTGTGTGTGTTTGTGAGTGTGTGTGTGCTCTGTGTCTGTGCACGCTGGTATGCATGTGTACAGTATTCCTGTGCCTGGGTACATGTGTCTGCACCCAGTCTGTGTATGTGTGTGTGTGTTTGTGTGGAAAGCAGGATTTGCAGTTAAGCTAGCAGATGGGTCTGTATGAGACGGCAGGGTGGCACCAGGCACCCCCCACACACACACTCTCTCCACCCCCCCCCCACCCCCGAACACCCTCCACCCCCCCCCAAACACCCTCCACCCCCTGCCGCCACCCCTCCCTCCTGCCTGCTCTTCGCTCCATGGCATCCTGTAATTTGGAGCTTGTTTGCTGAAGCCCAGTGTGTCTGGCACGGGCCTTGCTGTATCATTCTCCCTCTCTCTCTCTCACCCACATGCACACACACACACATACACACACACACACGTACAAGCACACACACACTCCTCTGGGAGGCATCCATCTTTAGGATCAGGTTGCATAACTCTGACAGGAGACGAAGGGAAGGAAGAGAAAGAAAGGGATGCGGCTGGTATAATTAGAAGTTATGGACACACTCCTACAGCCCCTCCTCATTATATAAGCCTTCACCACTGACTGGCTGTACCCTGTCGATAACACAGTCTGCAACATACACTTTGATGGTTTAAATAAAAAATAAAGTCTAATTGCTTATTTGTAGACACGTACAAGTATCTCTCCTTCACGCACATACACACACTCACACACACACTCATACACTCACTCACACATACACACACTCACACTCACACACGCACAAGCACGAGCAGCATGCGCACGAGCAGAAACGCACACGCACCCTATAAACCTGTTGAACCCTGTCAGATACTGTAGGCGGCGGTGACACACAGACGGATCAGAGCCCCCCCCCCATCCTCCATCACCACCATCTCTGTCTCCCCCCCCCCACCTCCCTCCACACTCTCTTTCTTCCTCTCTCTCGCTCCTTCTCTCTATTCTCTCCTCCCTCCTCTTCTCCCTCTCTCTCTCTCTCTCTCTCTGTCTCTGCCTGGCTGGGGGGAAACTTGGCAGGAATTCAACAAGGTGATTTAGTGTTTGTGGAGGCGGCTATTCCACCGAGGCTGGCACTCTGTACTTCCTAATTGGGGCTCTCATTAACAACAAGTAACCTTCAGTTCCTAATGAAGCGTCCCTTTTTGATGTGGCTGAAGAGAGGTGCGAGCTAAGGAGCAGGGATGATCTTCATGGTATTATAAAGAGGTGGGGATGGAGGATTTGTTCCCGGTTCGGCTAATGTGTCCCCAAGACCCCGTTCAAGTCGGCGTAATGATCACGACACGACGCAATCAGTCGCCGTCAGATGTCGAACAAGAAATCAAGGTCGCGTGACCCCCCCCCGCTGGTCTTTGTTTAAAACAACGGACGTTTCCCAGACGCTCCTCCGGGAAACCTTTTTCAATCTCCAAATAGTGTACGCCGCTCGAATAAAGAATAAATCACCCAGATGGATAATGACGTGTCCGTGGGTGACACCCACAGTCTGGAACCAGTCCTCTCTGGCTTTTTCAGAGCGCCGATAATAAATATATGGTTTTCGGCATGGAGGCCTATTCAGCCGGTCTGCCCTTGGTGGTGGAGATGCCTGGATAGATAGACGCTCCCCATCCAGATCTACTCAGCCATGTGCTCTGCTGCTCTCTGACAGCTGTAATGACATTTGGCCCTCCATCCCCGCTGCGTGTGGATGAAGATCTGCGGGCCGAGCTGATGTTTATTACATGGGAGGGGCCCCTCTGGCGTGGCCCCTCGGTTTAAATGGCTCCTGACCTTTCCAGCCCGTGACCAGGAGATGCCCTATTCACGGCGCCTTTTATTGCGACGGCCATTTACCCCTCCTTTTTATGATCGTTTGACATTTGCTCAGACGCTGCGTGGGCCTGTCTGACACGGCGCTGTAGGCAGGGCCGGAGGAGGGGACGGGGCGAGATTAGTGATACCTGCTCCGGCACCTTCACTGGTGTAATTGGAAGATTTTGTCTCTGAGAATTAGATCGGTTGGTTCATCTGATGGGATATTAAAAGACCCCTCCCCTCCCCCCCCCCAGCAGAAAGGTGAGGAAGGTTAGATTATTAGAGGTAATCGGACACACACACACACACACACACACGTACATACGCACACACAGTATTACTATGGGCCGCTCGCATGCTCTTGTAATAGGTACAAGCCTAGCAGGGGGTTGTTCTTATTACAGCACCAGCCCGGGTGTGTGTGTGTAGGTGTGTGTGTGTGTGTGTGTGTGTAGGTGTGTGTGTGTGCCGTTGCTGCTCAGTGACCAGGATCAGACTCTGCTTGAGATGCTGGCCCCATAGTGGGCAGGCTGCCGTCGTGTCTCCCTGCATGCTTTACAACCTCTGGGACCTCGTTAGACCGGTAGACAGCAGGCGCCACCGACAGCCAGGGAGGGGGGGGGGTATTGCACCTCCTTCACCCCGCCTCTCCTGGGCGCGGCGCTCCCCAGGAAGAGGTGTGTGTGTGTGTGCCACTAGGGGAGTGGGGGTCACAGAGACACCTTGTCTCTCCTGTGGCCCCCTCCCTCCCACACACACGCCGTACCCACGCTCCCCTCTGCTGTGGCATCACTTCGTTACCTGAGGGTGTGGAGATGAGGAGAGGAGGGGAGCGAGGGCCTCAGAAGCCAGACCATCAGCCAGACCTCTCTGGTCATCTTCAGGGTTTGTTCCGGAAGATTCTTCCCCAGCCTTCCTGTCATGGTGTCTCCTCCTCGAGGGTGCTGGTGTTGGAGTCATGCTTCCCAACGTGACCAGCTAGACTGCTCTCCTTACGGGGGGGGTTTCTGATCTGTGGTCACGCAGCAGCAGGTGGGGGGCAGGGTGGGGGGTGGTGGTGGGCCAGGTGGTGGATGTACACACGCGTGCATACACACATGCAGAGAGGCAGACACACACACGCACATGTCCCACAGCACACCCCGCTAGGTGAGGCTGAAGTCCAAGCACTTTCACGCCTCGGCTAAAGAAGTGATGGTTTGAAGAGCAACTTGCTAATTGAAAGGGACAAGCAATCAGACCGCCCGCTGTTCGTAGTGAGAAGACACAGGATTTGGTGTGTGCGTGTGTAAGAGGAAGGGGGGTGTGGGGGGGGGGTGTTGCCATGCAGACTGCCCCTCTGCCCTGGGCCACACAGAGGGGGGTCTGATAGCAGTACCCAAATGAGTATGTGTCAGATCAGAGGGTCTCCTGTGAAAGATGATGGATGGACGCTGGGAGGTGAAATGTGGTCAGTGGGACAACACTGAACGCCATGCCCACGCAGACGAAAATGGAAAGGACTAGAAACGAATGCATCACAGTGATACATCTTTTAATTTGCCTTTGATTATCTTCACTGCGTTACAATGAGTCACTTAACGAAAGTATTTCTTTAAATACACAAATATTTCAATAATCTGTGCATTTTCATTCATATCCATTTCATCCGTTTCATTTTTCAATTAAAGATGAATTATTCAATTTGACTTGATCTTTGCCAAATGGTTCTGAATACCCAGTAGACCACCATGGTTAAATAGCAGGATTGTGCTTTGGCACCAGAACACTGTCAAAGTCATCTGAAAGGTTTTTTGGCTCTTGAACTTAGGATTTCTGGGCTTTTCATACCTCCTCCTCCTCACCTTTACAGAATGACCTGCAAAATGGGAGCTCCATCTATTTTTTTTTCCACTTCCTTTAAATTACCATTTGACATTTGGCGCTGTGTGTCCCAAGTCCCGCAGCTGTGAGTGGAGTTAAACTCACGGGTCAGACCTGAGGACTGAAGAAATGGGAGCATCCTCAACCAGCATACAAACACAACACATAAGATTACAGTGATTCATTCCGCTTGAATCCGATTGGGGCTGAGGTAAGGGAGGACTGTTGTTGACAGCGGATAGGGCCTCTTGATTGGCCTCTCTCTTTGTCTCTCTGTCTCTGTCTCTCTCTGTCTCTCTGTCTCTCTGTCTCTCTGTCTCTCTGTCTCTCTCTCTCTCTCTCTCTCTCTCTCTCTCTCTCAGGGAAGTTCCTTGGGGGCCTCTCTCTCTCTCTGTCTCTCTTCCTGCACGTCTATGTATGTCCCTGCATTTTGGACTTTTGGCAATTGCAGGAGCAGCTTTGTCGGAAGCCTTCTCTCCCACTGCCCTCCACCCCCCTCCTTCCCCCTTCCCTATCTCCCCAGGCACGTATCTCCCAGGCAACTGTCCAGGCGGCTAGGCAACCAGCAGCAGAGTGGTTGTCGCGGGGGGTCTCTGAGGGCTCGCTCTTTCCTCTCTCACTCTGGTCTTCTTCTGCCATTATCTCCTGCTCCTCTTCCTACTACTTCCTCCTCCATCCCTCTCTCTTTTTCAGACTGCTTCCTCCTCCTTCTGTCTTTCCACCGCCTCTCATCCCTTCACCCCTTATCTCGTTCCTCTCTCTTTCTCTCTCTCTCTCTCTCTCTGCCTTTTTCCATCTCTCTATCATCCTCTCCTCTCTCTCTCCCTCGCTCTCTCTTTCTGTCTCGCCTCTCTCTGCCGTGCTCATCCCGCTCTCCTATTTCACACCAGCGTTCCCTTTTTAGAGTTTCCCCTCTTCCTAGTTTCTCCTTCATATTCATGTTTACTTTAAACGTGCTCTCTTGCACTGTCTTTTCTTTTATAGCCCCCTGTCTCCTTCCCTGTCCCTCCCATCCCATCCCTCCCTCCCTCCCTCCCTCTCCTCATCCCTCCCCCCCCCAATCCCCTTTCTCTTCCTGCTCCATTCCTCCCTTTGTTGGCTGCTGTATCGGAGCCCATGGCATCTTGTAATAGCAGGTTGTCAGGATCCTTTTTGTGTTCGATACATTTGCATATTCAAAAGTGTCTGAGTGGGTTTGCCCTGAACAAGACTCAAACCAGGGTTTGTGTAGTGTGTGTGTGTGTGTGTGTGTGTGTGTGTGTGTCTGTGAGATGTATTCACACCATATCCCTCCAGCGCCCCATGTGCATCGGTCAGTGTGCGTGGTTCAAGTACGGAGGAATGAGCTTTTGTACGTGGACATCTATCTATGTGATCCGTGTTGGGTTTCCACAGTGAACACGCAGTCATCCTGGAGCAGGTGAAGCAGCATTCCCTCACAGGCTGGCCAGCCTGATGCTGAATTACAGCCTGTCCCAGCCTTGCCAAGGGAAAGCATCAGCCTGCAAATAAAAGATAATGGAGGCCAAATAAACACTGAAAGCAGTGAGCCAGGTCCAACTGGAGGAGGACTGGTCCCCAAACACACACACACACACATGCACACACACACACACACATGCACACACGCACACACACACAGAGAAGCAGAAAATGTGCTTTTAAATGGAGAGAGCTTTGCCAAGGCCAGGGGGCTTGTTGGCAGCTTGGTGAGGGGGATTCACAGCTCACTCTAGGGACAATTATCTCGGGCTGTGCTTCCCTGCAGCAGCGGGAGCAGCGTAATAACATGTTTACAAACCTGTCGCTGCCGTAATAAAACCCTGTTTACAGCGTATGAATCCACAAACGATTAAAGGATAAAGAGCAATATTCTCCGGGATATTGGAGAGAGAGATTTTCATTGGCGTCTATAGATCGGCGGCGCCGTGCGTGCTGGAAGGAGGCGACAGGGGCCGAATCGCCGCCGCCGCCGCTGCAGCTCTGCCGCTCTTGAGCCTGCAAATGGACACGTCGATAGGCAAATGCATAAACGCTCAATTATGTGTTTGTTAAACGCTGAAATATGGCGGGCAATGAGCCATGGGTGTTTCACGGGCCAATCAGTCAGACAAGCTGGTGAGTTATCACACACGCTAATGACACCCCCTCAATGCCTTCATTAGCCGCGTTGCATGCCGTATGGATGTGAGGCCGGCATTAGTGCTGTCGCTGATGCAAGTATGCTGTATGGTTTTTTGTACATGACCTATGCTGTGAGTAATAGGTTAGTAATGGCCGCCGGGGACTGTGGCAACTCGCACACGGACGCCGTCTTCCTGCTGGGTCATCTGACACGGAGGGTCTTTTGTAATTGGACAGTTCACGTTCAATACTGCGCACGGAGACAAAAGTTTATTTTTAGACTGAAGCCTGCTGGTACTCTTTCTGCTTGCTGATAATGATGTGGTGGAGCTGGCTAATAATACACCATTACACAGAGGCTATCTAGGATCACAGAGGCTATCTAGGATTCAGCTGGCTAATATCTATGCTTGACGATGTGTGTTTGTGGAAATGTGAGGGCCTTGTGTATGTGTGCTTGGATTTATGTGTGTATGTGTGTGTGTGTGTGGTCCTCTACGTATGTTTGTCTGTAATGTATTTACACTGTAAACGGCTTGTCTGGTCAATGAAGAAGCTTCACACACACAATGACGATAGCAGCTTCATCACGTAGTCTCAACAGGAATTAAACACAGACATACAGGCCATTCTCTCTCTCTCCCTCGCTCTCTCTCTCTCTCTCTCCCTCTCTCTCTCTCGTCTCTCGTCCTCATGAATCATGCACACCGCCTTGTTGATTTGCTGTGTTTCTCATCTTTAATACGGTCCCTCTGAATGAAGCTGTAATATGCCACATAAATCTTTCAAGCGTCCAATTTGTGAGTCCCGAGCGACAATTACATCCCTCTCTTTCTTCTGTCTTTTATGCCTTTTGTCGTGGCGATGAGATTAAACTGCTCTCATCTCCTTCCCCCTGTCTGCTCCCCGGCTCCAGCCCTCTCTCACTCTCTCACTCTCTCGTCGTCTCTCCCTCTTTTCTTCATCTTTTGTCTTTTCGCACCTTTTCCTCCGAAACAGCCTCGCTCTTTAAAATTCCACTCTTTCATCCATTTTCTCTCGACTGGGTTGTCTCCATATCTTTAGCTCTTTCCCTCTCTCTATCTCTTTCCTCCCCTGTCTCTCTCTCTCTCTCTCTCTCTCTCTCTCTCTCTCTCTCTCTCTCTCTCTCTCTCTCTCTCTTTCCCCCCCTTCGACCTTGAGTCCCGCTCTTGCATTTTCCCAGTCATTTCTCCTCCCCAAATCTCCTTTAACCTGCAGTGCTCCTGACCTGTCTTGTGTTCAGTCTCTACAATGCTCTGCCCCTTGCCCAGGGCCAAGTCCTCCAGTCTCACACATCACTTGCCCTAGATACCTCCACACTCTCCTAATTCTCTCCTCTTCCTACCATCTCGCAGACTCTTTCCCCCCCCCTTGATCTCACTCCCTTTTACTCGATCCGAATGTTTCATCCCCTCGCTCTCCTCTTCCTGTGATTCTCTCTGTGTGTAGGTTTCTTCCCCTCCCGACCACCCTCATCCTCCCTCCATCTCTCTCTCTCCCTCTCACTCGCTATTGCTCAGGGGAGAATTCAGCACCTCGGTGACAGTGTGATTCACTCCACAGGGTGACCCTCTCTCCCTCCAGCCTCCTCTCTCTCTCTCTCTCTGTTGATCCCCAGCCAGTCTGACGCTTGTCTGCCTGCACGTTGTCTCCTCCTCTATCGCCAATTACCTTCACACACCAGGTGACCCAATTTCCCAGACTCCATTGTCTATGAAGTGACTGGGCAGCAAGCTGGCAATCGGCAACAGGACCTCCTCCTCCCTTATCTCTCCCCCCTGTCCCCGTTCATCCTCCTCTTTACACCCCCCTCTCCTTCGTCTTTTTCCTCCTCTCTACCCCTCCAGGTCTGTACCCCCCTTCTCTTCCTCTCCTTTCTCCTCCCTCCCACCCTCCCTCCTGCCACTCCCCCCCCCCTCTTCCCCCTTTCTATCATCCATCACCCCTCTTGCTCCTATATCTCTGTTCCTCTCCCTTCAGTGCCCCTCTCTCTGCCCTGCCTTCCTCTGCCTTCTACCCTTCTCCCTTCCGTCACCTAACTGCCTCCCGTCCTCCCTCCCTCCCTCCCCCGACACCCGCTGTCTGCCTGCCACGTCTGCCAAAGTGACCCAGCCACCCCCGTGTGCCAGCCCCCCCCCTCTGCCCCCCCCCCTGCCCGCGCCACCGCTTTACGGCAGCTTATTTTATGAACACTCTCTCAGATTACCTCAGCATGTTAATGTAATAACACAAGGCTCTCTCTCTCTCCCCCCTCCCTCCTTCCACCTCTTAGGAGATGCTCAGCAACACAGACTCCAAGACTACAATGCAGTTCTCTGGATATATCGCGTCAATTAAAAGAGATACGCTGCGACAATACTTCATTCTTTTGTTGCCTCAGTGGAAGTGCGCTGGCTCCAGAACTGTGTCTGGGCCAGAGGAGGGGAAGCAGACTCCTAGAGAGACCTTGCCTGCAGCCATTCTGGCTGTACCCTGATGGCCCTAGCCATGTTAGTAACTTTCCAGCCCAGAAGGCATCATGGACAGCTCTGATGTTTTTCTTATCTACATGGCTAAGCTCTCTGAGGAGCGCCAACTCATTTAGGCTTAAGATGGCAGGATCCCTGATCACCAACTGATAATGCAAAATGAGTTTTATTTAAAGGTGATGTATTCCCATGTCATATTTCCTAGATATACTAACAGTCGGTGTTGTAGTCTTCACTACCTTTTCCATGTGGGTGAAATGAGTCGGTACTTGCTGCACTCTTTCCTCTCTTTATGTCTCTCTGCCCTGCTTTTACTCCAAATACAGAATATTTCGTTTTGTTGGGTGGGACTCGATCAGTATTAATTTCTTCCTGCCCCTTTTGGGACATGAAAAATGCATGTTGTTAATCGAGAGTTTGATCTGTACGAGTTTGATTTGTTTGAAAACTATATACATATACAAATATATATCTTTCACTATAATAAACCCTCTCCCTGTCTACACCCCCCCCCTGCCCCATGTGCTATGCCATGCTATGCTAGGCAAGGCTGGGCTGGGCTAGGCTGGGCTAGACTGGGCTGGGCTAGATTAGGCACCATGGCCCCACAGCCAAAGATCCCGGCTGGGCCAAGTCCAGTCAAACACACGCCTGCGCTAACTCTCACCCAATAGCATATCTTGGCTGCCAAGGGGCTTTAGCTCTCCACAGTATGATCCTAACACCCCTTCCCCTCCGCCTGCATCCCCCTCACGCCCCTCCCTCCCAGACACACACACACACACACACAGCCCTACACACTGGCCATGTTTCACTTCCTTCCTTACAGGGCTGGAGACTGTGGCTGTGAGAAGGGGAGTAGGCTGTGGGGAGGGCGAGCGGCTGCTGGCTTATCTTATTTGGTCAGTCTGGTGGTGTGGTGGTGTTATGTGCCCTCCGCTCCTCCCCCCCTCCCTGAGCCAAGCCCCCCTGGGAGAAGAGAGGGGATATTGGGATGTTGTGGAGTCGGCTGCTTCCACTGGGGGTGCGGATGTATGGAGGGGAGGGGGGGGGGAGGCAGCAGGGTTACTATTGAGGAATGGGTGGAGGTGGTGTGGAGGCTGTATGGAGGGATTGTCTCGACACACTGTGGAAGAGTATGATGACACAAAACGGAATTGGAACTGTTCTATATTCTCAGCGCTTTCCCCCGTCTCGCCGCCCTCTCGTTTCTCTCGCTTCTCTTCCCCTCGTTCTGTCTCGGACCGAGCAGCTTCCCCGTGCGCTTCTTCGCGTGTTTGCGTGTGCGTGTGCGTGTCTGCGTGTGTGTGGTGTGTTGTCGTGTCAATGAGACTCACACCCCTTCGCAGTTTGGTCGGTGCGTGGCAGGATCATTTTGGGAATCGGTGTGTCGGCCACGCTCTCCCCTCACCCTTAACCCCCTCCCCCACCGCCCGCTCTGTGTAACAGGATCAGATGGCTCTCTGTTCTGCCCTGCTGGGAGGGGAGGGGGGAAGGGGGTAGGGGCAGA
>CAEFZP010005663.1:810000-812500 GCA_903064625.1 Mallotus villosus | reverse complement strand
TTTTCTTGGCTCTCACACACACGATTGGCCGTTCGTTTACAGCTCCGACCAATGAGAGAGAGGCTGAGCACCGAGCCTTCATTCTTCAAAGAGATCTCCTTAATGAGATGAAATATTTATCCATAAACACTGCTTTAAAAGGCAGGCAAAAGGCCAGCGCTGTTTGCATTTCCCCACAGGAGAGTGGAATAAACAACCGTTTCTGACAAAACAAAACATGCAAACAAGAGAGAAGCACGGTACGAGGCTGCCTTCTTCCCCTCCCTAATTGATCCTGTTTCCCCGGACAGATTAATTGGCTGTAAAGTGTCTAATTACCGTGGTGTGTATGATCCAGCAGCAGGTCAGGCAGGCCTGCTTTGCCCCAGGGCTTGAAGACAGCGTCTACTCTGGCAGACAGCACAGTCGATACACGATCATCTCCTCACATCTCCTCCTGACCTACAAAAGACATCTTTTGGCTGGCATCGGCCTACATAAGATCGCTTTTTTGTGGTTGCTTGCTGCAGAGTCCATTTACACTCCCTGTCACTGACAAATAAATAACATCCTAGTCATGGTTCAGTGTATGTGTGTGAGTGTGTGTTAGTGTGTGTGTGTTGTAGAGGTTTGGCAGTGGTCAGACTGTCTGATGGTGTGGGGTGTTGGAGGTTGGGGGTTGAGTTGGATGAGTTGATATTCTGGTCCCGGAACGAATGCTAATTTAATCAATCTGCTGTAAATCCGACTAGCTGCTGACTCATGTGAGTCT
Source organism: Mallotus villosus (assembly GCA_903064625.1). Lineage (NCBI taxonomy): Eukaryota > Metazoa > Chordata > Actinopteri > Osmeriformes > Salangidae > Mallotus > Mallotus villosus. Next base: position 811,749 of record CAEFZP010005663.1, on the reverse strand, counting down.
GCTGCCCCTGGGGGAACTCCAACAAAAGCCCTGCCATTGCAGTTTGTTCCCCAACGCATTTTTACAGCACACACACACACACACACACACACACACACACACGTGGATGCATTCACATATTCACCGAGGCAGACATGAACATAGTATGAACTAACACACCTGCAGTTTTTTTCTCTATCCCAGAGCGCAACACCCCCCAACCCATATTGCTCTCTCTCGATAGGTCTCTCTGTCTCTCGGTATATGTGGTATCTGTCTCTCTGTATCGCTCGATATCTAGAGCATGCGATGCGCAGAGCGCTATCGAGCGTAGTAGAGCTCGCTCATCTCTCTCTATCTCGCTCTCGCTCTCTCTCGCTCTCTCAGACTCTTCTCCCTCCCTCCTCTCTCTCTCTCTCTCTCTCTCTCTATCTCTCTCTCTCTCTCTCTCTCCTTCCCTTTGTGAGGGAGTGTGTGTGTGTGTTTGCGTCTGGGTGAAAGTGCTGAGAAGGCGTCCTGGGGAGTGTTGGGGTGAGAGGAGGAGGCAGGAGACTCAGCGCCCTCTCCTTGGGCTCAGCCCCAGAGCACATCTCCTCCATCAATCTCCTCTCCGGCACAGGCTCCACCCAGCATCCTCTCGCCCCCCTGGTCTCCTTGACCCACCCCACCCCACCGCCGCCACCGCCACCGCAACCCCTCCTTCACCGCTCTCCCTGCCCCCACAGAATGGATCCTTGGACCCCTCAGAGAGAGAGAGAGAGAGGAGAGAGAGAGAGAGAGAGAGAGAGAGAGAGGAGAGAGAGAGAGGAGAGAGGAGAGAGAGAGAGAGAGAGAGAGAGAGAGAGAGAAAGAGAGAGAGAGACACACAGAAAGGGAGAGGGATAAAGAGAGAGATTCCGAGAGAGAAAAAGATGATCCCGAGGGGGCAGCGGGAAGTTTTATGACTATGTATTTGGAAAGTCTGCAGTGCTCGGCTCATTCAACAGAGGGGAGGAGGGAGGAGGAGAGGAGGGAGCTCTTAATTAATGAGCGCACGCTTGTCGCTTGCTTTAGAGGGGCTTCCGAATCCCTGCTGCCGATGACAGAGGTGGCGGTGTGAGTGTGTGAGTGTGTGTGTGTGTGTGAGTGTGTGAAGGGAGGAGTCTGGCTGTGTGTGCTGGCTGCATCCTCTCAGTCCTGGAGCTAGTAGAGCCTGGACCCTCCAGAACACCAACACGACGCCGCAGCCCTGCAGCTAACAAGCAGACCCGCACAAATTGATTTTAATTGCACACTGGAGGTAGAAATGTGCCAGGCCGCGCTTCTGAGCAGCCACACAGCCTCTCATCGTCAGCCCAGATTGAAAAGGTCAGACAGACATCACGGCGTGGGGAACAGAGCGTGGGCAGTCAGGGATCAATACCTCAGCTCCATACATGTCACACGTAAAGAGACTTGTGTACAGGCACCCCCCCCCCGGGGGGGGCATTGACACCGCCGTCGTTAGTTACGTAACCTGAGCGACTCTTGTCGCCATGGCAACCCGTGTGCCCTCCTCCACACACACGCATGAACACGCATGTTTCGAGAGTGTGTAGGGTAAGTCGTAGTTTGTCATAGGAAATCCTGCTGGACTGAAGCCAAAATAAGTAAGTGTATGTGTGCTTATGTGTGTGTTTGTGTGTGTGTGTGTTTGTGTGTGTGTGTGTGTGTTCAACCCTATCCTACGGTAGTTGCACATGGCCTGACAGTAAGGTTGTTCTACCTATTTGAGTTGTAATAAATTCTAGG
>CAEFZP010005663.1:490000-807500 GCA_903064625.1 Mallotus villosus | reverse complement strand
GTGTGAGTGTGCATGTGTAGCAGGGATGGAGGGAACGGGGGGGAATGTGTGTCAGTGTCACACAGACAGTAAGAGGATTAGGGAGACTGGAGCCAAGGCAATAAGAGGGAGTGTGCGTGGTGCAGAGCAGGGCTGTGCAGCAACAGTGTGAGGCAGTACATGAACTCGCGGCAGAGGTCAATGGAATGAGAATAAGCGTTTGTGTGCGTTGTGCACGTGTAGCTGCGTGCGTCTGCGTGCGCGTGCGCGTGCGGTGCGTGTCTGATTTTCCTAATTGAATGGGATCACACGCAGGCTACAAGAAGTATCTGACTGTTTACTGTTTTAACCACCCCGTTCTGAGCCGTTAGGGCACAGAGGGATGGGGAACGCGTGTGCAGTAAGAGTGCATGTGTAATGATGAGACCAGCGGGGCTCCTCTCAGCCTCTCGCTGTGAGACCGTCTGCTGGTGCGTCGTCAGTCCTCCTCCTGCTCCAGCTTGGTGAGCTTTGACTAACACCATGCTACACGAGGAGGTCTGGTGAGCTGGCTGACTGAGGGCTCAGCCAGTCCTCCTCTTCGGGACACGGGGAGCACGTCTACGCTCAGCCAGTCCTCCTCTTCGGGACACGGGGAGCACGTCTACGCTCAGCCAGTCCTCCTCTTCGGGACACGGGGAGCACGTCTACGCTCAGCCAGTCCTCCTCTTCGGGACACGGGGAGCACGTCTACGCTCAGCCAGTCCTCCTCTTCGGGACACGGGGAGCACGTCTACGAGATGCACCAGCCAGACATGTTCTTCAGGGAGACACTTAAATCTCTCTGACTACGAGGCAAACTCACCGGAATCAATATCGTATCAGTTACACACGTACACACACACACTCACACAACCCTTTTTGACCCCCCCCCCTCCTCACCCTCTATCTTCAGTCTGCTGACCATGTTCTCATTGACCGCCCCCCTCCCCCCCAGCCCTACCCCCCACCACGTGTCTCACTGCCCACCACTGTTCCACATGCCTCTTTAAAGATCAAACCACTGCCCCCTGTAGTTTTGTATGTGCCTGTGTGTGTGTTTGTGTGTGTGTGTGCGTGTGTGTGTACCCATGTGTGTGCATAAATCTGTGTGATCCTACCTTATGTGTTTCTCTGCAGTCTGTGTGTGTGTGTGTTGGGATCCGGACGGTCGGCTTCATTGAGATTCCCAGCCAGGGGCCTTGTGGACGGAGGGGCTTGGCAGAAGCGTCCAGGTCAGCAGATCCAGGCTGCCGGTGCTCCAGCCCCCCCGCCGAGCAGGACTACGAGCCCAGCAACAAGCCCCTGCTAAACCTGCTCCACCAACCACCACCTCGCTCGTCTCTCCAACCCCCTCGAGCCCCCGCCTCGTTCAGCTCCCCGGTCGCAGAGCTCAGCCCCGCACGGTGCTTTCGCTTCCTTAGCCCACAACACCTCCTACTGGCCGTCCCACCGACACGATGCCCTCTCGCTTCGGCCCAGCGGACTGGAGTGTTACGTGTGACCCGGGTTCAAACCCTCAGCATTCACCACACCATAACCCCCCCAGTACGAGAGATAACAGTCTGCCGGAGGGCTGTGATGCACTGCTCTCCTGATACACAGAGACCAGTCTTCTGTTCTTGTTTGGGTCTAGTTGCTTCCATGAACCCTCTGCGAGGACCCCGACACACTGCAGAGGCGTGTGTGTGCGTTGGCAGGCTGTGAGCGAGAGGGGGGGCTGGCAGCGTTGCCTACAGGGTGTGTGTCTGAGGTCAGGAGTGGCACACGGGGGAGCTGACAGGAGGCTTCTATCTACCTGAGTCTGTACACTGGCTGGCTGGGCTCAGAGGACGTGATAATAGATGGTAGATGTGTGGGAGGAGGCGCAATCGATCGCCTTTCCTGTGAGAATCTTGCAGACCTTGGTCCCGACATTTCTTCAGATGCTTCACAAAAGCTCCAGATGTGTATTTCAATCGTCTCTAACCATTCACCGAGAGCAGAGCCGACCGACTCCTCGTGGACAATAACGTTTCTAGCTTCCTTGACATTTATTCGATTTTATATATACCCTGGTATAGGGTCTGAGTCATGCTGAGTCATGCTGACCGGCTCTGGCGGCCATGATGGCTTGAATAGATTATCTGTTTCCAATGAAGCTGCTGTAACCAGGGGAGGAGAGGGGGGGTCTCTGAAAAGGGCCAGGCGGGAATAAAAAAGTCCAAAACGACATGAAGGAGTTTCGATGGAAGGAAGTATGGAAGTATGGAAGGAAGATGGGCTCTATCTAATCTCCATTGACCACACAATGTTAGGTAGTGTGGTGTATTGTCTAGGTATCAAGGAGAACACATTTGTAACAATTCAGATTGACAGTGAGAATAAATAACCTTGGTACAGGAGTGTAAGTAATCACCTGCTCCAGTGTTCTGATGTGAGTCTGGGACAGAAACATACACAGCCAGGCCTCATCAAGATGCAAAATGCAAATGTGTTCCCCACAAACATGGAGAGACTGAGTGCTCTTCAATCAGTAAACCAGCCAAAGTGCTTCTCTTCCTGTGGTAGAGGAGAAGAGTGTGTGAGTGTGTGCGTGAGTGTGTGTGTGTGTGTGTGTGAGTGTGTGTGTGTGTGTGTGTGTGTGTGCGTGTGTGAGTGTGTGTGTGTGTGTGTGTGTGTGTGTGTGTGTGAGTGTGTGTGTGTGTGTGTGTGTGTGTGTGTGTGTGTGTGTGTGCGTGTGTGAGTGTGTGTGTGGTAGACGCAGGGCTCTGTGGCTGCAGCAGATAGCAGTGTCCGTGTGAAGCAGAAGCTGCAGGGCTTTTCTACCTCTCACATCTCCGTGTGGAATTGGCTTTTCTCTCCTCCTCCACGCCTCCCCAACCCCCCTCCCCCCCTCCACCCCCCCCTCGCCGTCCCCAGGCTCACACGCTCCGCGTGATTGGATACCCTTAATCGTGCCGTCCCCTAAATTGCTTTCGGGAAGTTGCGAGCGCTCCTGAGTTCCCTCTCTGCCCCCGGGGGTTGCCGAGATACGTACAGATCTTATTTTCTCCCCCAAAGTGCCTTTTTGGGAAAATGAGTACTCGAGACTAGTGGTGAAGAGCCTAACCAGAGAAAGACACAACTTACACATTCACACAAATGGCTCGTATGCACCGCCGTGGCGTATAGTGTCCCTGTGAGCTTCTGTACGAGGCTATGAAGTATAAAAAGATCATTAAGCTCAATGGCTGAACTGGAACTGCAGCTCCTGAGTGAAGATTCACCATTTGAGGAGGAGCAAGCGAAGGAGAAGAGGAACGAGAGGAGCAGCGAACGCAATCAATCGCACAGCTCCGAGATCATGATAGCGAAGCTGTACAGTATGTGGAATTGTGTTAGGTTCCCTTTATGTGTGTGTGTTGGTGTGTGTGTGTGAGTGTGTGTGTGTGATATGGAGGGGTTGTACTGAGGGGAGTAAGTGGTGGAGGGTGAGGGACTTGAGGGGGGTTGATGGTGGTGAGCTGGGGGAGGGAGGGAATGATATCTGGTTTGGTAACATGTGACCCCCGGAGGGCAGAGCGGAAATGGTTTCCGTTACGGCGAGAACGTGCAGCAAACTGCTGTTGGATAGCCCTGGGCTCTCACTCCCTCTCTCTGTCTCTCCGTCTCTATGTCTCTCTCTCTCCGTCTCTCTCTCTCTCTGTCCCTCTCTCTCTCCCTGCTCACTCGCTCGGTTTTCAGTGTTCATTCATCATCTCCCTCCACCCCGTGACACTGTGCATCATAACAGATAATGGAGCAACAAAGAAATAAAAGAAACTGGGTACTGGGGCTTTTAGCCTTTCTGCCATCTTTTGTTGAGGAAATGTTCAATTACAAGACAGTTTCCAATTGTAGTCAAAACATGTTTGCACTTGTAAATGGTACTGCACTATTAGACTCCACATCTTTGCATGGAATTACATCCAACACACATACGAAGTCGCTGTAGTTTATTCATAATCAGGTTATCATACGAATTATCTGTACATAGATCAACTACATATTACTGACTTCTAGGTGTCAGTTTCCCCCAATAGTTCTATTGAACGCTGTGACTATTCGGCCGTTAGACCTTTTGAGGAGCCTGTGACATCATCGGCAGGCAGCAACAGTCTACAAGCCCAAGAAAAGTCCCCTTCCCCCTTCCATGTAACAGGCAGCACCATTACAGCCCTCATCACCACAGACCAGCCCAGTTAGCAGCCAATCAGCGTAATGCCTGGCCACGATAGCCGAGCGTCTGAATGAGGGATTGGACAGCCTGCCGCTCAGTGCCAGACGGATGGCCATTACCCAGCATGCTCAGGGACCTCGGGGCCCCCAGTGGGCACATTAGCGGCCCTCCAGAGGTGTGACTGTACCAGGGAGATCAAGTTGAAGGGTCAGGGGGCTTCACTTTCATTCTCCACCAGCCCTCAGTTCTGGGTCTTCTACACACACACACACACACACACACACGTCCTCCTCCAGAACATGTGTGTCCTCCACAGTGCTATCTTGTCAGCACAGGAAGAGCTATGATGAGAGCAACAACAGAATTGCACAGCGAGGGAACCGTTACAAGGATAGGGCTAGTGTGTGTATGCAGTTGCGTGTCTGTCCAACATACTTCCTTCCTCTTTGGTCTCTGGTTAATGCCACAGAAAAAGCACTGGGAAAAAAGACTTCTCACACACACATTCACACTCACAGACACGCACACACAGACACACACACACAGACACACACACGCACAAGCACACGCCCAGGCACAGCCAGTTGCCCTATTCTGCCCTTGTATCCAGGTCAGGAGACATGGCACTGTCTGTTCTGTGGGCCCCTCTGGTTCTGGCCCACTTACTGTGACCAGAGCTTTCTCTTTAGCAGACTACCAAGGTTTGTTTGTCTCTTTCTCCTCTCCCTCCCTCCATCTCTCCAGCAGACTACAGGTCTCTCTCTCCTCTCCCTCCCTCCATCTCTCCAGCAGACTACACAGGTCTCTCTCTCCTCTCCCTCCCTCCATCTCTCCAGCAGACTACAGGTCTCTCTCTCCTCTCCCTCCCTCCATCTCTCCAGCAGACTACAGGTCTCTCTCTCCTCTCCCTCCCTCCATCTCTCCAGCAGACTACAGGTCTCTCTCTCCTCTCCCTCCCTCCCTCCATCTCTCAGCAGACTACACAGGTTTCTCTCTCCTCTCCTCTCCTCTCCCTCCATCTCTCCGGCAGACTACACAGGTCTCTCTCTCCTCTCCTCTCTCTCCTCTCCCTCCCTCCATCTCTCCGGCAGACTACACAGGTCTCTCTCTCCTCTCCTCTCTCTCCTCTCCCTCCCTCCATCTCTCCAGCAGACTACACAGGTCTCTCTCTCCTCTCCTCTCTCTCCTCTCCCTCCCTCCATCTCTCCAGCAGACTACACAGGTCTCTCTCTCCTCTCCTCTCTCTCCTCTCCCTCCCTCCATCTCTCCAGCAGACTACACAGGTCTCTCTCTCCTCTCCTCTCTCTCCTCTCCCTCCCTCCATCTCTCCAGCAGACTACACAGGTCTCTCTCTCCTCTCCTCTCTCTCCTCTCCCTCCCTCCATCTCTCCAGCAGACTACACAGGTCTGTCTCGGCTCTTATCTCTCCCTCAGCTCGCCCGCTCCATCCCTTTCATATCCTCTTCTTCTGTCTGCCTTTATCTTCTTCCTGTTCTCCACAGACATTTCTATGTATCTCTCTCTCTCACACACACACACACACAAACACACACTCTGTGTCTGTCTGTCTTTCTGTCTCTTTCACTGTTTCACTCTATTTCTCTCTACCTGTACAGTCGGTGGAGCTCAGATAGCTCTATCTCTCCCGACTCCAACCTGTCAGCTCCCCCCGTTGCCGTGGCGACCAACCATTGTCATAGCAACCCCGGTGGGTTGGGAGGAGGGAGGACGAGACTGAAGGGAAAGAAAAATGGGAGAGGGGGAGGGGAAGGGGGGGGGGAGACAGAGAGGGAGAGAGAGTCGTTTTTTCTCATTAAACGATAAAGAACCAAATGTGCCTCTAATGTGTGTTTCACCACCACTTTATCAGCCAAAAATATCAGAGCATTTCCTTTGGAGTAAATAGCAATGGGACAGCTATCATGCCGGTCTAATGACAACCATTTATTAATAGTGAGGGCCAGATGAACTTCAGCTTCTCTTCAAACGAGCTCTTCACTGTTTCCTACTGACACGTAAAGTGAGAGTGAAAGCGAGAGAAGGGGGAAGAGGGGGGGTGCAGTCGTCAGATTGGGTTAGGCTCCCGTTCAGTTATCCCTCCGACCGGGGGGAGAATGAGAAGACTGGAGCACCGAGGATTTCAATAGGTCCGTAACAAGAGAACCAGGATGCAGGTCAGCGACTCTATATAAATATGTTTAACCCCATTACTGACTGTGTGCACGGGGATACAGACCTCCAAATTCTACAGCCACACACACTCTCCCTGGGGACAACCCCCCCCCCACACACACACACACACACCTAGCAGACAGACAGACACACAAGCAGCCACACACACAGCCATGTAGCAAAGCACACACACACTCTTACACAAATGCACAGGCATGTTACCACAGACACACACTTCAGAATCAGAAAGGGGTTTCATCGAAAGTTTGCACAGACATACATTCAACATATAAGGATCATAAGTCTTGAATAGTGGTGAACGGTCTAACTATACTAATGGTAAACATTTTGGATAGAATAATATAATAATAATAAAGTAAGCTGTGATATACAATATAATAATATAAAAATACAAAATACAAAAATACAAATAGGATAACTTAGTGCAAATATGACATGGCATATTCACATTGTCATGTGCCACATTTACATTCACATTGGCATATTCACAAATACATGCATAGCACAGTACATAAAACACATCCAAGTATACAGGTGCACACATGCGCTCACGCAGATATATAGGCATACAAAAACACACACAAACACACACACACACACACACACACACAGGTGCACTTACACTCATACATACATAAACATACATAAACACTCTGGCAGTGTTCCACCAGGAGAATAAAGTGCGAGTCAAGCATGAAAAATCAATGTCAGATCAATTTTTCTTATTTCCCACAGCTGGGGCACCCACGGCCCACTGGCCCCCCCACCCTTCCCCTCTCTCTTTCTCTCGGTCTCTCTCTCTATAGCTGTCTCTCGCTCTCTCTCTCTTTCTGATGTAGGCACTGTATGTTGAAATAGCACCTAATAGAAATGCATTAAAAAGACTTCCGTACGGCGGCAAGCGTATAGGATAACCTATTACCCTGATTGATGGCTCTACTGGGCGGACAAGTCTATTCTCTGTCTGGCCCGCATCAAGCGACGCACTCTCTCTCTCTCCTTCTCTCCCTCCTCTCTCCCTCTCTCTCTCTTTCGCTCCATTTCTCTCTCTCTCTTGCCCTCTCTCTCTCTCTCTTTCTCTTTTTCATTTCCTCTCTCATTTGCTCTGTCTTTCTCTCCACCTCCCTCTCTCTCTCTTGTCCTCTCCCTCTCTCTTGCTCTCTCGATCTCTCCCTCTTGCCCTCTCTCTCTCTCTCTCTCTTTCTCTTTTTCATTTCCTCTCTCATTTGCTCTGTCTTTCTCTCCACCTCCCTCTCTCTCTCTTGTCCTCTCCCTCTCTCTTGCTCTCTCGATCTCTCCCTCTCTCTTGCTCTCTCGCTCTCTCCCTCTTGCGCTCGCTCTCTCTCTTCTACACTCTTGCTCTTTTTTTATTTCACCAATGTTCAGTTTTTTTTGGACCACCTCATTACATGGACCAAATAGGGACCCCAACACACACACACACAAACAAAACAATACACACCCCAATGAAACATTGATGACCTGGTGAGTGTCATTCTTCTGAGATCTTCATACCACTGGCCTGACATTTACACTGCTGCTCCCCATCACTGAAGAGGTCCCAGTCCATCATCCACCCAGACAACAGAAACACCTCCTGCAGAGACTACAGTATTGTATGCCTTAGGATGACAAGCCATCAACAGTGACTACCCATTACGACCACAACACACACTCACATGCTGTTCTGAAGGTCACCCAAGCACTAGTGAGGCCCTGTTCTATCAGGCATGATCAGTCGCTCAGACGAGTGACTCCATCTTGTTTCTCCAGAGTGCCACTAGGCCAGTGATGGCCAGATCAGAGCGATGGCCTGGTCAGAATTCAGAGAGATTAGCATGGTAGCAGATAGCATTCATCACAGACTAGCCCTGCAGGCCACCCAGATCCCCACTGTCGGTTTGTGAGCGTATTTACGTGTGTGTGTGTATCTTTGAGCACGGGATTTTGGTGGTCCTGGTGCGTTTGCGATGCAGCAGGGATGAAAGACTTGGGGGAGCGCGGCAATCAGAGTGGTAGCAGCACCCACACTACATCGCCCGTACAATCGGTACACCACAGAGACGGTGTGGGAGGAGGGGAGGTGGGGGGGGTGGAGGGTGGGGGAGGGCAAAAGAGGGGGGGGAGGGAGGTGGGGTGGAAACAGGGAATGATATTCATGCAAGGGTTGATATTGTTGCCTTGGCGCAGCCTTACTTTTCTGCCTTTTGATGTGTCCGTTATGAATGGAAATTCCCCATTCGCCCGCTGTCTTTGGAAGGAAAGTAATTACATTTAGACGTACAAAGGCCTTTTCTATAATACCCCAAATGCACTACCCCCCCCGCCCCCCGTCCCTCGTCTCCTCCAAGCCATTCCTCCTTTCTCCGTATTCCTCCTTGCTGCCAAGTCGGTCCGTATCGGCACCTTCCTGATGCACGGCCTCTCTCTCACAGCCCTGCCTGAGAGCTGCCAGGACTCTCACTTCCTGCTCTTCCTCTACCTCAGTTATACACGTCATGCCATCCCCCTTCTCTCTCTCATTTATCTCTCTCTCTCATATATCTCTTTCTCTCTCTTTCTGCTCTCTTTCTCTCATCTGTCTCTCTCGATTTCTCTCTCTTTCTCTCTCTTTCTCTTTTTTTCTCTCTCTTTCTCACTCTTTCTCCCTCTTTCTCTCTCTTTCACTCTCTCTCTCTCTCTCTCTCTCTCTCACTCTCTCACACTCTCTCTCTCTCTTTCGCTCTCTCTCTTTCGCTCTTTAAAATATGGCTACAGCTATAATCAGTGGGCTAATTAGAATAAATTAGGCACACTGATTCAATTAACCTTTCTCGAATTTGCCTGGCCGTCGTGTAGTCGGTGGTTTCTACATCCTGTCGACATGGCTGAGGACATCCATCAAGTGTGGGGGTGGGGCCTGATAGAACTGAATCCGAAAGACTCCGGGCACACATACCGACATACACACAAACATATGCACACGCACACACACACAAACACCTGGCTGGAATGTGGCCTGAGATCAGCAACAGTAGGGAGACTTACTCCAAATGGCAGTGAGGTGTGATGTTACACGTGATTCTGAGCTATAATGATGTCATGAGAACCTTCACAAAGCCTGAGGCCTCACATTTAAAGACTACCCATCACTTCACTTCCCCTTTGTGATCAAGCCCGGCTCATGCTTTCCGATGCCCACGTCGCACATACTGTGTACCCACTTCAAGTGACCAGACATGATGGCCTCACAACTTGGGGTTCCTATCCGAATCTTTCAGTGACATTCGAAGCTAGACAATAGGTCTACCAGGATTCATTTGCATCGAGCCCAGAGTGTTGCAGCCTGTATGTGGATAACCAAATGCAGCCCCCCCCCTCCCTCCTCCTCCTCATGGTTCTGCCCCGCTCTGCTCGGTGTTCACAATCACTGTCCGACCACAGCCAATCATCCTCCTAGTTCATCATGTCCACCAAATGAATGAGCTTGTCCGGCCCCAACTTCTTGTTCAGACCAATAATATTTACTCATCTCCAGGGATGAGGGATGGAGAGGAGGGCTCATCCATTGGGGCAAGACAGCCATGAGTCTCACCCGCTCTAGCGTACAGATGATCCATTCTAATCACATCAATTGCACATTACTTTAGGCTCTGTGATGCATGAGTCCTCTTTAGCCAATCCATTACATATTTATCACACAGACGCACACCAACCCCTCGTGCCAAACCTACATTCCCAACCCTTGACAGGGAGCTGATCAGCATGATTGATTTGGTGGGGGGCAAATAGGTTTGATGAAGGGGGGGTGTGGGGAGGGGCGTGGGGTTTGGGGAGGGGGGAGTCTGTGGACAGGAGGGTAAGTAGCGTTGGGACCTGATTTGGGGTTTGTGCGTGCAGGTTTGTGTGTGTGTGTAGTGTGTGCGTGTGTTTGTGTGTTTGCGTGCATCAGTGTGATCAAGGCCTAAACACAGGACCATTGCAATAGAGTCTTTCCTGTGGGACTGAACTGAGAACAGAGGCATCTAATGGGTCTTATTGATCTGCAGACACGGGCCAGTGACTGATGGCAAAGTAAAAGCCCCTCCCAATCAACCCTGCCCCCGCTCGTCTTCCCCTCCCTCCCTCTCTCCCTCTCTCCCTCTCTCCCTCTCTCCCTCTCTCTCTCTCCCTCCCTCTCTCCCTCCCCAACCACCTCCTCTCTCACTGTCTAGGAGAGAGAATGTGAATGTGTCCTTCTACTGTTTATGTGTATGTGTGTGTGTGTGTGTGTGTTTGAGCAAATGTGCAAGCGTGCATTTGTGTGTGTGTGTGTGTGTGTGTGGCGGGGGCTTGTGTCTGATGTTCCATCATCACATAAATACTGACAGCTATTTATGTTAGTCTCAGTGTTGTCATTACATTGGTTGACGTGGCAACAGCAGGGTGCATTCTCATTCTGCACACGCTCACATGCACCCTGCCTGGACTGGTGACAGTGGACTCATGGACCAATCATCAACTCCAACATACGCCTGTTACGATGACTCAGCAAGGCCTGTGCAATTCAGCCATAATTGAACGCAGAGAGAGAGAGAGGGTACTTTGAGAAGCTGTAGAGAGTGGATGGAAAGATTGGTTTGTTAAAAAACGCTCACAAAAATCCATTATGTTTGTTGTTGTTGTATCAGGCTTAATGTTATCAGATTAGGGAACAGTGCCAATTATGAGAGCTCTTCCTTCTCCCTCTCTCCCTCCCTCTCTCCCTCTCTCTATCACCCGGCCTATTCCTCTCTCTCTCTCTTTCTGTCTATCACAGTTTCTGTCTCCCTCTCTCTCTTCTCTCTTTTCTCTCACTGTCTCCTTGGGCTGCTGATGCTTTTCATTCTCAAATCAAATTAGTGGGGGTCAGCTCCAGGGTCAGAACACTCTCCCCCGCAGTGGCAAACACACACTCATAGAATAACACACACTCATAGAATAACACACACTCATAGAATAACACAGAAGCATGCATGTAATATTTTCTACTTTACACTTACGCACTTGTTTCACCATAAAGAAAACGGATCACGTGCTCCTCAGCCATGGCACATAACTTCCTTGGGTTGAATGTTGCTTGTGCAAAAATACCATGTTCCTGTTTAATGCCTTGTTGAGCCTCAGAGGAGTTGGAGATACTGAGTTTGAGAGAGAGAGACAGAAAGAGCGAGAGAAAGAGAGATGAAGAGAAAGTGAGGAAAAGGGAACAACGGAGAGATGGAGAAAAGGAGGGAAAGAGATAGAGAGAAAGAGACAAAAGAACAAATGAGAGAGAAAAAGCGAAGGCAGGAGATTAGGCTCAATGAGTGAGAGGCCACACAGGGAAAGAAACAAACAAACGAAAGAAAGAAAGAAAGAAAGAAAGAAAGAAAGAAAGAAAGAAAGAAAGAAAGAAAGAATGCAGACGAAAGAGATAATCAATCGGTGTCCTTCCACTGTCAGGCTGTTGGGGTATTTGGAGGAGAGGATGAGGAGAGGGGGAAGGGAAGAGGAGGCTGATGGATGGAGGGCGGGCCGTAGTGTCTCCCCAGGGACTGGCTGGGTGGATGGCCCAGCACGGACACACGTGCTGCATGATGACACATAATAGGCCACTGACACCAAGCGACACACTGTCCTGTACACGGCACCGTCACCCGGACACATTCCAAATCCATCTTCTCGAGATCGCCAGGAACTGCATGGAGAGAACTCCACGGTTCTGGAAGTTCCAGGTCTGTCCCTGAAATGTTCATGACCTGGGTGAAAAAATGTGGCACCGGTAACTCCAGCCTACCAGTCAAACCACGGTAATCCTCTCTGTGAGGAGAGCTGAGACTGAGGAAAAATGTCAAGTGGGTCTTATCGGTGTTGCGTTTGCTTTGTTTACTGCAATGAACTAAGAGTGCTGACGTTGTGATTCTGACAATAATGGGCAAAGGAGAGAGAATGGAAAAAAAGAGTTCAGGCAGGTATTCCTGAAAGACAGACACAGTGTGACAATAAGACAAATATTAAGATCAAAAGGAGAAAGAGAGAACTCTGACTAAAGTGTCGGCCAACAGCAGGTCACTGTGGTGTGAAGTCCGTGGGGCACTCCGAGCGCCCAACACCATCGACCCACCCACTTCCTGGTTCACCCTCTAATGGAGAAGTAATGGACCTGACTCCATTAGGACCACAGCCTGAACAGGCCTGTTCATACTGGAGCATACCACTACCTAGAGGGAGTAGGGGGGAGAGCTCATTAAACACCAGAGCTCAACTCACACATCTAACCACATGTCTATGAAATAATGAATTGTTAGTATACTATTAGTAACTATTTTGAATGTCGTCAACTAACCATGTCTATGTTGTACAGGATATATGTGCCTATACGGATGAACATAAAGTGTACCTTCTGTGACGTTGACTCAATGACTGGGAAACCAGTGACTCAACAGTATTGTTACAAAAGTATTTCCTCCACGGCACAAACGAACACAGCTCTTACCGTAGATGTGTCCACTGTGTACTGATGTCTAAATGACGTGCCAGTCAGTAGGATGTCCTCTTTTCTGTTCTTTCAGACACACACACACAAAACACACACTCTGACGCATAGGCGCTCCTCAGCAGAGTTACTGGCAGTGCTCTTCTTTAGAAAGGCTGCCTGGCTCTGCCGTGCGGCTCCTGTGCCCCCTCACACAGTCAGAGCGGGCCCTGCCGTGCGCTTCCCGTGCCCCCTCACACAGTCACAGAGGACGGCTCCTGTGCCCCCTCACACAGTCACAGAGGACACGGGATGGTCAAGGTGAACTCTGGTGTGAGCCTGCGTCCCACTGTGAATCTACTCATCTCTGCTGTGAGTGAATGTCTCCACCGAGTGTCTCCACCGCATGACCCTCTGCTGGAAGGAGGTCTTGAACCCCCTCTGGAGTGTGTGACAGACCAGCCAGTGAACAGGGTAGATGTGTGTCTGGCCGTTCCATCTGCAAGGTAGCTGAGCTGGGCAAGAGCTGGATAAACATTACCTTAAATAGCCAACACGCTGGTGACAGTCTCACAGTTGTTCCTGCACATGTTGCATGTGCGTGTGTATATGTGTGTGTGTGTATATGTGTGTGTGTATATGTGTGTGTGTGAGAGAGTAAGCGTGTGGACGAACATGGGTTATCTAGGTTTTCTTTCATATTTTGTTGCTCGGCAGTATTTATTTTGTGTAGATTTATGTTATTTGATGAGAGATGTGATCAAAGAGCCCCCGACGTTACAGTTGTACTAGCTTGCCCCCTATTGGTGATATTCCACTACAAATGGAATACAATGTCCACATAAAGAACAGATTCTGAGCTGTTAAAAAGAAACCTGTGTAACGAAAATGAAATCCTCAAAATCTGCTTGTGTTGACAACAGTGTTAGAGGCGGCCCCCAGAGTAGCAGTGACTTTTTCCGGGTGCTTACCCTTGAGGCATCAGGTGACAATCTTTCTGTTTCCTATTGTGCTATAACAAAGGTCATTCTGTCTCAAACCAAAAGCTTAGCACATGTCCTGATTTCCCCTCTCAGTGTCCCCTCCCTCTTCCGCCCCCACAAACCTTCGTGGTGATGGGTAGACAGAGTGAGAAACAAAGCATGTGTCAGCCTTGGCCCACTCTACTGTCACTTTCTTTTCACACCTGTGGTCCTTCTTATTGTCTGTGTGTGTGTGTGTGTGGTGTGTGTGTGTGGTGTGTGTGTGTGTGTGTGTGTGTGTGTGTGTGGTGTGTGTGTGTGTGTGTGTGTGTGTGTGTGTGTGTGTGTGTGTGTGTGTGTGTGCGCACACTTGTATGTGTGTGTGTTTTTGAATGGAATTCAGGCTATGTCTCCCCTTTCTCATTTTTGTCAGTTATGAAAGCCTTCATTTAACAAGACCTTGAATCCTTTCAATAGCTTTCCCTTACAATATCGTTCTCTTTTTCTGTCTCTCTTACTCGCATGCACACGCACCATACAAGCACCGCAGAGTACGAGAAAGAATCTTGGTTCTCGTCTGCACCTGTCTGTTGGTGAAAGCCTTGATTTTGGGTGTGCTTCTCATTCATCCTGTGTGGGTTACATACCTTTGTGAGTAAGAGAAAAATGTATTCAAGAAAGCAATTGCCGAAATAAGCAGAGATAGTATTCAGCGAGTTTAAAGAAAGAAATGTACCCCTTTCTCAATTCCTTTTTCTGGTGCCTTGTGTTGACCAACAGCCCCCTCTCCTGCCTTCTTTGTGAAATGAAAATTAACACAATGATTCATTTTCAAGACGACGTCAACGCAATTACAAAATTACATTTAATTAAAAAGAGCACAGAGAAGACAGATTAATTAACACCATCTCAGTACCCAAAAATGAATTTCTATTTCTCTGCACATGTTCTCATCTAGACGGGGTAAAGGACATTATGGAAATTATCAACTGAACTCAAGATGAAAAGGAAATGTAAGCTTGCAATGTACATGCTGGTACTATGTAAGTTTGTAGCATAGGTGTATATTTTAGATAAACAATGTGTTAACCCTGTAAGACGGTTTAAAACTTTTCACATTTAGCTCTCCAAAAAATACTTTTGCAAATTGTTATTTTTTGAAAGACCCAATGGGTCCTATTGTCTTGCCTTGCAAAGCTATTGGATTAATGTGGTCTTTCAAAAAAATGAAATGAGCAATTAGAGAGCTAAAAGTGACGTTGTAATTTTACATCTTAGAGGGTTAAGAAATCCAGTACATGTTAAATCCAGTACTGCAAGAGAAGCAAGCTTGTCCAGTAGCCTGTCTTGCCAAATCACAATGGATTCTTCAATTTACAGCTGAGTAGATTACACCATCACCATCCTGTTGAATAAGAAAAGAGTCACATAACAATATAAATATTTTTTCCGCACATGAATCTCACATCAACAAGTTCTAAGATCGTTTTTACTTTACCCCACTTGATTCACAATTCCCATTTTGCTCTGTATAAAGGGAAAAGCACATTTTTATAATTAAAAAAATAATGTTTGAGAGTTTACCCTGAACTATTGGATTTATTTTTAATCAACAACTCACCTCTAGGCTTTAGTCCACTTAAAGAGATGCAAGAGTAATGGATGTCCATGTTGTTCTCTCCCTCTGTTAGACTCCTATGACTATCTGGAACTACATTCACACACAAGACCTGGTTATTCTCAGATGACCCTGTCCTCTCACCCCACACACTGAACGTGCTGCCAACGCAGAGCTACATCCAGAATGTTCCAGAGGTAGATCACCATGGATACGTCGGAACTATAATCAGTGTCTGTATAGATCACCTTGGTGTGGAGGGTTGTTAGTGACGTTGGCGTAGACTGGGTCATCCTGACCAATCAGAGGGGGCGACGCTCCAACTTTCAAACAAGAGGAAAAGCACACCGAGATTGATCCCAATACATTACAGTGATATTGCATTATGTACCAGCTGAGAATAAAACCATACTACACACTGTTCAGCACAGGCCTTGAAGCTGTCTCTCTGTTTCTGGCTCCCCTGTTGTAGAACAGCAGAGCCACAGTCAGGATCCCAGTGAAGAGCAGCACAGCCAAAATCATCCCAAGGTGAAAGGGGTTTACTTCGCCACCTAACAGACAGACAGACATGGAGGATTACAGTCGACTAGTGTCACAGATTGAAAGTTTGATTTGTTTTAAGGGTTGAAGCCTCATTTTTAAGACAGCGTCTAGATTGAAGAACACCATCTCCAAGAGATGGAGGAGTGCTTCCATATCTAGTCATTTCTAGTTTTGCAGAACTTCTTTGTTGAGTGAACTGTGTAATGATTATTCGGATAACTTCAATAGAAAGAAAATGTCTTCATGATTTCAGAGTTCCCAGATCTTCAGGTGAATCAGGTCCTACCTGCATTTGGGCTGGGTGTAAAAGGAGTAAGGATCTTCTCATAGCTGTCTGTGAGGTTCAGGGGTACTCTGGCTCTGAGCAGGCCCTGAGAGAAGACCACACACTCCCAGAACAGCTGGTCTCTATGGAGGCTGGGCAGGGTCACACTGAGCAGCCTGCTGTCTGTCAGGACTTCCTGTCGGACCATCAGCACCCCGCTGCCCTCCCTCCTCAGCCAGGCCAGGGTCACTGGGACATCGCTCAGCTCTGACAGCTCACAGGTGAGGACCACTGACTGGTCCCCATCCTCACCACCAGAGGGCGCAACAGAAACTGGTGGAGAAAAGATCATGACTCCATCTCATTCTTAGAAATGAACAATAAAATAAATATGTAGGCAAAATGACATGAATATACACTACAACAAATATATAGATAGATAAAATCTGTGGATTTCATATTATTGGTAATCATGTGTAGAGATAGTACTGTACTGTAGTGTACATGGACTTACCTTGAATAGTATTGAGTTTCACTAAGACACGCTCAGAACTCAAGACACCCTCAGGACTCGAGAAACTAGGACGATCAAATATGCATCTGTATTCTCCACCATCTTCAATTTTCAGTGGTGAGATATGCATGGGGTAGTCAACACCACTGAAGGCAGGTGATGAGAACCGGTCTCGCTGGAACACATCAAATGAGACGCGACTGGATGAGGTCAGAACAACAGGTGTTGGTTGGGAAGATGAGGTCCTGGTCCATTTGGCTCGACGGTATTCAGATTTACTCCTGCAACGCAGATCCACCTCACTACTGTTGCTGCTCTCTCGGAATAAAGTCACCTGAGTATTATGAGTGACTGAGAACAAAAGGAAACATGAACGGAAATGTAAATGGGAAGTATTCCAAGTATTGAGTATTAATACAAAACAGATAAGTCATTATTCCATCAGTTTGTTTTAAGTTGAAGGTTAACGTTAGATACTAAATTCTAAGTACATTAAATAAATCAAAAAATCGACAGTGCTTGATCATTTAAACATCAAATAATTTACTTTGTGAAGTCACTAATCAACAGGCACCTTTTTCAAAAAGGAAATTTTAGTTAAAATGCTATAGCACATGTAGGCACACATACAATGTTCTTTAAACATTCGCCTCATTTAGGAATATTAACTTTGCAAGTGATTGTATCACTAGTAATAAATCATACAATACTGTACACACATGCGTTTATGTTCAGCAAAAATCCTGCTCCAAATACCCATGTTCCATTGAGTCGGACTACACAGGTGTATCGCTTTTTGTTTTGCTGGTCAACACTGTGGATGATGACGTAGGCTGTGTCGTTGTAGAACAATGTGGTGTTCGAAGAGAAGCCGTTCTCTGCCTCCCACTGCAGTGTGGCTGCCTCAGGCATGTGAGGCAACTTACAGCTCTGACTGACATCAGAACCCAGGTCCACCTCTGGTAAACGTGGCAGTGTAACTTGAAATGGAAAGAAATGGCAATACTCAGTGATTTCGTAAACCAAATTGTAAACTTAAGCAATCCCAATGACAATACACATTTGAAACATGTGAAATTATAGACAAAGGTGAAGTTTGGACCACAAAAAGGATATCTGAAGCTACGTATAACAGAGAGAAACTGGTCAACTTACATTCAACAGCAAACACCTCAAATCTTGACAATGGGAGTAAATTGGGTTCAGTTTGGGTGAACAAAAATACTCCTGCAGCAGAAGACTGGGACTCCATGGATAGATCATGTCCGTCTCCTTGGGAAAACAGATTCTGACTATTTAAATAAGTCCATTTGTTCTCACTGATTGTGGCAATTAACTGGAACTGTCTTCCATCATGTGGGGTCCACAACCACTGGTACTGTGTTCCACCGCTCAGTGGGGGAGATGGGAGAGTTACTTTTTCATCACCACCAGCTATGAAGAAGACCTGCTTTGTTGACACTGTGAGGAGACAAAATGTATATTATAAATGACTGTAAGTAGACAAAGAGTCTGTACTATATTCTCCCTGTATATTCTTTGGTGAGCACGCAAAACACAACAGTTTAGTTACACTCTTTCGGTGCACGACTGACCAGAGATTAGCACCATACTTGTGCTATGTGTTATAATGTCTCTGGTAAAACTGACAACTCACCTTCTGAAGACACACTATGTATGTATCTGGATAGCCACATCAGGATCCACAGCACCAGCGTACTCAGGACATGTACATCTTTCACCATTTTAACAAACAGACTCTGTCCATGTCCTGTTACCATGTCTTTAGACAAAAATCTAATATCCATAAACTACAGACCAGAAAAAGACTTAGTAAAAGAAGAAGCTAAGAATTGTCGGTATGACTCAAGTTTAAAAAAAGAGGAAGAAAAGGAGCACCCTACCCTAATAAACGATGATGTCTACTTCTCTGCTATATCTGTACATTAATCGTTCTCATATTGTAGGCCTACAAGGAATGTCACTTTACAATAGAGTCGAGTATGAAGTGACACTGTCACTAGTAACTAGACAGTGGTGGCCACAGGCCTGGGAAGTGTAGGATCAGCACAGCATCACAGGATAGCCATGAAGATGGACAGGAAGGGACTAGAAACGTTGTGGCCTATCTTAGGAGACCGATGTCCACTTGGCCACTAACAAATAACAGTTACAGTAACAGTGAGGGTAAGGTCCCCACTAAGAGTGAACTAGTGCAGCAGTTCACTCATCACACTGACCAAAATAAAGAAATTGAATAAGTTGCCTCGATATGAAGAGCCACACTATTGCCTTCACAAAAACAAGTATGCAAATGTGTTTTCTTGAATAGAATTAGGGAATAATGATTATTTGACTATTGCCAACCTTGTATACCTTTGGTAAGAACTCATCTGTATTCATAACATATTATTTCCACCTCACTAGAACACAATTAAGCCCCTCCCCCTCTATCTCCACAAGCCGTCTGATAGGTTGTGACAGACCCTTTGCCCCTTACATTGCCCCTGATGAGCTCTGCTTCAGCTTCTTAAAGGGACAGGCCACTTTGCTCCACTATCATACTTGGTCAGTTTCATCTGAAGTAGTCTAAACAAATAATTGTTTGATGTTGGTGCCAGTTGGTCAGTGCTTATTATTGTATTGTGCATTGAATGGGAGCTATCATCTTTCCATTGACGTTATGTGCTAGTTGGTTGAGGTAAAACATATGTGTTTTAGTACAATTGGTCTGCAGTGCCTGGAATTACTGCTAACCCTTAACAATACCCTCCAAGTTATCAAAACTATTTGATTGATGACAATTTAATTTCTATCATTACATCATTTTAAATATTTCTGAAAGTATTTTTTGCTTAGGTTTTTTTGTATCCATTTGCATAGGACAGTGCATGTGTGCCATATCCTCAACTCCAATTTAATCGGTATTCAAAACTAGAATAGAATGTGGATAACATAACATTTGAAGACAAAAGGTACTAACAGGTTTACAATATTGTTCTCTTTTTCTGTCTCTCTTACTCGCATGCACACGCACCACACAAGCACCGCAGAGTACGAGAAAGAATCTTGGTTGTCGTCTGCACCTGTCTGTTGGTGAAAGCCTTCATTATGGGTGTGCTTCCCATTCATCCTGTGTGGGTTACATACCTTTGTGAGTAAGAGAAAAATGTATTCAAACTATTCTTTTTTTTATTAGCAATTGCAGAAATAAGCAGAGATAGTATTTAGCGAGTTGAAATAAAGAAGTGTACTCCTTTCTCAATTCCCTGTCCTTGGTGCCTTGTGTTGACCGATAGCCCCCTCTCCTGCCTTCTTCGTTAAATGAAAGGTAACTTAATTATTTAGTTTCAAGACAACATAAACGCAATTACAAATTATATTTAGCTAAAAAGAGCACAAAGAAGACAGATTAATTAACATCATCTCAGTACCCAAACATATATTTATTTTTCTCTGCACATGTTCTCATCTAGACAGGGTAAAGGGCATTATGGAAACTATCAACTGAACTCAAGATGAAAAGGAAATGTAAGCTTGCAATGTACATGCTGGTACTATGTAACTGTGTAGCATAGGTAACGGTTCATTTTAGATAATACATTTGTTAAGAAATACACGTTAACATATGTTAAATCGAGTACTGAAAGAGAAGCAAGCTTGTCCAGTAGCATTTCTTGCCAGATCACAATGGATTCTTCAATGTATGCTTACAGCTGAGTAACACCTTCATCATCCTGTTGAATAAGAAAAGAAACATATAATAATATGAATATTTTTTTTCCATACATGAATCTCACATCAACAAGTTCTAAGATCGTTACTTTACCCCACTTGTTTCAGAATTCCCACTTTGCTCTGTTTAAATGAAAAAGGTGCACATTTTTATCATTAAAAAAAACGACTGTTTGAGAGTTTACCCTGAACCATTGGATTTTTATCAATCAACAACTCACCTCTGGGCTTTAGTACACCTAAAGAGATGCCAGAGTTACGGATGTCCATGTTGTTCTCTTCCTCTGTTGAACTCCTATGACTGTCTGGAACTACATTCACACACAAGACCTGGTTATCCTCACTAGATCTATACCTGACCCTGTCCTCATCTCTCACCCCACACACTGCAAGTTCTGCCAACACAGAGCTACATCCAGAATGTTCCAGAGGTGGATCACAATGTCTGTACTGTACTCCGTGTCTGTATAGATCACCTTGGTGTGGAGGGTTGTTAGTGACGTTGGCGTAGACTGGGTCATCCTGACCAGTCAGAGGGGGCGACGCTACAACTTTCAAACAAGAGGAAAAGCACACCGAGATTGAATCCCAATACATTACAATGATATTGCTAAGGGCATTATGTACCAGCTGAGAATAAAACCATACTACACACTGTTCATTACAAGCCTTGAAGCTGTCTCTCTGTTTCTGGCTCCACTGCAGAAGTTCAGCAGAGCCACAGTCAGGATCCCAGTGAAGAGCAGCACAGAGTAGGCCACAATCCTCCCGAGGTGAAAGGGGTTTACTTCATCACCAAGCAGACAGACAGACATGGAGGATTACAGTAGTACAATCGAATGGTGTCACAGATTGAAAGTTTGATTTGTTTTAAGGGTTGAAGCCTAATTTTTAAGATGGCGTCTAGATAGAGGGAGACTATCTCCAAGAGATGGAGGAGAGCTTCCATATCTAGTAATTTCTAGTTTTGCAGAAGTTATTATGTTTTATATGTTGACTGAATTGTGTAATAATTATTCGGATTACTTCAATAGAAAATACATTGAAAAAATCTTAATTATTCCTACCTGCATTTGGGCTGGGTGTAAAAGGAGTAAGGATCTTCTCATAGCTGTCTGTGAGGTTCAGGGGTACTCTGGCTCTAAGCAGGCCCTGAGAGAAGACCACACACTCCCAGAAAAGCTGGTCTCTATGGAGGCTGGGCAGGGTCACACTGAGCAGCCTGCTGTCTGTCAGGACTTCCTGTCGGACCATCAGCACCCCTGCTGCCCTCCCTACTCAGCCAGGCCAGGGTCACTGGGACATCGCTCAGCTCTGACAGCTCACAGGTGAGGACCACTGACTGGTCCCCATCCTCACCACTAGAGGGCGCAACAGAAACTGGTGGAGAAAATATCATGACTCAATCTCGTTCTTAGAAATGAACAATAAAATGAATATGTATGCCAAATGACATGAATATACACACAAAAATATATATAGATAGATAAAATCTGTGGATTTAATATTATTGGTAATCATGTGTGGTGATAGTACTGTATTATACATGGACTTACCTTGAATAATAATGAGTTTCACTAAGACACGCTCAGAACTATCAAATATGCATCTGTATTCTCCACCATATTCAAATATCAGTGGTGAGATACGCATGGGGTAGTCAACACCCCTCAAGGCAGGTGGTGAGAACTGTCTGGATGAGGTCAGAACAACTGGTGGTTCAGAAGATGAGGTCCTGGTCCATTCGGCTCGACGGTATTCAGATTTACTCCTGCAACTCAGAACCACCTCACTACTGTTGCTGCTCTCTCGGAATAAAGTCACCTGAGTATTATGAGTGACTGAGAACAAAAAGAAACATGAACGGAAATGTAAATGGGAAGTATTCCAAGTATTGAGTATTAATACAAAACAGATAAGTCATTATTCCATCAGTTTGTTTTAAGTTGAAGGTTAACATTAGACACTAAATTCTAAGTACATGAAATGTATGCCAAAAACCGACAGTGCTTGATCATTTAAACATCAAATAATTTACTTTCTGAAGTCACTAATCAACAGGCACCAAAAAGGATATTTATAGTTAAATTGCAACAGCACATGTAGGCACACATCAGTTACAATGTTCTTTAAACATTCTCCTCATTTAGGAAAATTGACTTTGTGTGACTTTGATTGTATCACTAGTAATAAATCATACAATACTGTACACACATGTTTTTATGTTCAGCAAAGATCCTGCTCCAAATACCCATGTTCCATTGAGTCGGACTACACAGTTGTATCGCTTTATGCTTTGTTGGTCAACACTGTGGATGATGACGTAGGCTGTGTTGTTGTAGAATAATGTGGTGTTCGAAGAGAAGCCGTTCTCTGCCTCCCACTGCAGTGTGGCTGCCTCAGGCATGTGAGGCAACTTACAGCTCTGACTGACATCAGAACCCAGGTCCACCTCTTCTAAACGTGGTGGTGTAACTTGAAATGGAAATAATTGGCAATATTCAGTGATTTCGTAAACCAAAATGTGAACGGAAACATTCCCAATGACAATAAAAATGTGAAACAGGTGACATTGTAGACATAGGTGTAGTTTTGGACCACAAAAAGGAAATCTGAAGCTTGATATAACAGAGAGAAACTGGTCAACTTACGTTCAACAGCAAACACCTCAAATCTTGCCAATGGGAGTACTTTTGGGTTCAGTTTGGGTGAACAAAAATACTCCTGCAAAAGAAGAGTTGTGATTCATGGTAGATAGATCATGTCTGTCTCCTTGGGAAAACTGATTCCGACGATTCTTATTTATTGTGACAATTAACTCGGGATTGGTTTCCATCATGTGGGGTCCACAACCACTGGTACTGTGTTCCACCGCTCAATGGGGGAGTTGGGAGAGTTACGTTTTTCATCACCACCAGCTATGAAGAAGACCTGCTTTGTTGACACTGTGAGGAGACAAAAGGTATATTATAAATGATTGTGAGTAGACAAAGAGTCTGTACTGTATTCTCCCTGTATATTCTTTGGTGAGCACGCAAAACACAACAGTTTAGTTACACTCTTTCGGTGCACGACTGACCAGAGATTAGCACCATACTTCTTCTAAATGAAGGGTGTTCCAAAGATGTGTCATACTGTCTCTGGTAAAACTGACAACTCACCTTCTGAAGACACACTGTGTATGTATCTGGATAGCCACATCAGGATCCACAGCACCAGCGTACTCAGGACATGTACATCTTTCACCATTTTAACAAACAGACTCTGTCCATGTCCAGTTACCATGTCTTTAGACAAAAATCTAATATCCATAAACTACAGACCAGAAAAAGACTTAGTAAAAGAAGAAGCTAAGAATTGTCAGTATGTTGCAAGTAAAAAAAGAAGAAGAAAAAGAGGAAGAAAAACCCTAACTAACCCTAATGAACGATGATGTCTACTTCTCTGCTATATCTGTACATTAATCGTTCTCATATTGTAGGCCTACAAGGAATGTCACTTTACAATAGAGTCTAGTATGAAGTGTCCCTGTCACTAGTAACTAGACAGTGGTGGCCACAGGCCTGGGAAGTGTAGGATCAGCACAGCATCACAGAACAGCCATGTAGATGGACAGGAAGGGACTAGAAACTCTGGGGACCACATTACATTAACTCAAGTCGGAAATGGTTGGTACAACACTTTCGTTGCTGAATGGATGCAGTAACTAACAGGGAATAAGAAATTGATCGACAGAAGTACGAAATGCAATAGCCTGACAGAGTTACGTGCACCAGGACAGTTGTTTAGCTATCGAAGCAGGTAGCAAGTAGGCCTACTTATGCAAAAGTATAAATTGCGTGTTAAGGGGCACTGTTTTGAAAGCGCCATTGGGCTGCGCTTCAATTCCGCCATCTAGTGGTTTAAAGTGTGAATTACAAGTGCAGCTCTCACAGTAAACCAATAGATGGCGATGGTAAAGCGCAGCCCTATGGAACAGGTTTTTAAACGTTGAGTTACAATAATGTAATGTTTTCCATTTGGGGGAGTGTGAGTGTGTCTGTTGGGGGGAGGTGAGCATGTCATCCTATTTGGGGGGAGTGTTTTCATTTGGGGGTGGGGGATGCTCTCATATTAGGGGGGTGTGTTTTGCACTTGAGGGCCACCGTAGTATTGCCTTCTTGAATGTAATTAGACATGTCAGGGGGAATAATTATTATTTGACTATGCCTCCCTTGTATGATACCTTCAGCGACTTGTATCTCTTTAATGTGCACCCTGTTCTTTTGGATATATTAGAGCATCATTCAACTCAAGCATTTGTCCACACCTGATTTTATGCCCTATTAATTTTTAGAAACACGTCAGGATTTTGTTCACGAACGTAGGCCTAACTGTGCTTCGGGGAATCAGGAGTTAAACGTGACGTATTTTGCACATTTCGGAGGCTGAGTAGCGGTACTAGTCTACACGTAAGTAAATTGTATTTGAGAATGCGTGTTATCGTCTGTTTGTCTTGATATCTCTCAAATCGCTTTCATGTGTTATTGTCAACGTGTATCCTGGTTTAGGCTTCAATGTGTATTTGGATGGTTTGGTTGGTCGGTGTACTAAAAGTACCCTACTTTTTTCGACGTGTGCATTGGGATCAAGTGTGTGTGCGTGTGTGTACGAAAGTATGTGTGTGTGCCTATGTGTGAAGATGTTAATGTTCATCATAGTTTAGTGGGAGTGACAATGGGAGTGGCCTACCTTAAAAAGGCTTAAAACTTCCAAACTGATTCACAGACATGCAAACGATTTTGTGGATAGCTTGGTTATGAGCTAGAGGACAATCTTAAAGTTTATAATAACGTGATGCCTAAAGGAGTGTAAATAAAGTCTTTAGGTTTGTGACAAACTCACCTGTTGATCCATCAGTTTCCTGGTTTACCAACACAAGACCCTTGCTGGACAAGAACAGAGTACCATGTCCTTCCTGCTGTTTGAGGGGAGACACCATGCCTCCATCTACCAGAAGTACCGCATTGCACCCCCGCAGGAGGTCACAGACATTGTCCTAAACTACCTGAACCAGAAGGTGAGGCTTGTGTAGGTTGAGAGTGGGTTTATGGCGCTATAACATATTCTGGAGAGGCAGTGTCTGCAGAGGGATTTTTAGGTCTACATGATATGCAAAATAAGATTGCATCAGTCAAGTCTTTAGTGCTTTACACCCTCATTTATGTAGGACTGTGACTGTTGACTCCTCAGAAAGGAAAGCCCCATGTGCTAGCTGTGGACCTCGGCTGTGGGACAGGCCAGAACTCCCGCCTGCTTGCGCCTCACTTCCAGGAAGTAGTGGGCATTGATATCAGCGAATCGCAGTTGGAGGAAGCCAGGGCAGCGTCAGGGTACCCAAATATCACTTACAGGTGAGTTTATGCCCATGTGACGCGTGACTAACACAGTAAAACAGCAGTTTGCAGAGACCAACGGTCAATGTTCATCTAGCCATGTGCAGTTAATATGTAATATAATTGACTGTCTGTGAAATGTCCTAGATTCAATGCCTCTGAGCCTGACTTGAAGAATGTCGCTGTTGGCTAGCCAACCACTCCATGACCAAGATAACAAAAAATATAACAACAGGCTCACAAGCCTCTTAAGTGACTACTTAATTTTGTCAGCGCCTGGTTTTAAACTAGCCTACTTCTGCTTCACTCACAGGAAGGGTACCGCTGAGGAGCTCCCGTTTCCGGATAGTTCCGTGGACCTACTTACTGCTGCCTCGGCGGCCCACTGGTTTGACCAGGCCCGGTTCCTGGTGGAAGCAGCTCGGGTCCTGAAGCCAGGTGGGTGCATGGCTCTACTGGGCTACACTGACAGCTTCAGCCTCCGTTATGGCTCCTGTGAGGACAGACTCAACCTTATCCATGCAGAGGTATGGACACATTCATTGCCAACAAAAATCAGCTAGAAATGGAACTGTAGATCACTCTCCTTTTTTTAAACCACAAAACCACAGCTAAAATTTTCAAATATAGCTGTGCTTCCTGTGATGGATTAGACTGGAACAGAAGTTCGAAGCCTATTTCCAGTCTAAGTTTGTGTCCCTGGTGTATGTTGTGTGTGTGCCCTGTGTCTTCAGTTCAAGAAGTCCCTGGCGCCTTACACCAGTACCCGGGTGGCTGTGGCCGATAGTAAACTGCAGGACCTCTACGCTGCTATTCCCTTTCCAGAGAAAGAGAGGTAAACCCACTCATACTGCCCCTTGTGGCTAAGCACAATAGGGGACGTTTGGTTTACAAAGTAGATGATTGAAAGGTACAGGGCCCCACAGATTTAATCTATTCTCCTCTTCCCCATTAGGGTTGATTGTGTACAGGTGAGCCAGCCCATCTCAGTGAGGGCCGTGGTGGGCTTCCTAGAGTCCTTCTCCATGTACCAGGCCTACAGCAGGGCAGAGCCCCAGGCTGCCAGCTCACTGCTGCTCAACACACAGAACAGGTGAAATAACCATGACCCTAATCCAAGCACCTTTTACATGAGTGGTGCTAGTAGGTGTTCATGGTACTACCTGAAGTCATGATGTTATTTGATAGAAACTACAGAGACGATTTCTTAGTGTGAGATTATGCGTATGCACTATACGTGCCTGAATGTTTGTGAGGAAAGCAGTTCAGAAGTTTATCAGTAACTCAATGAACTGCTATTGTTGTAGGTTCCTGGAAGAAATGGGCGTCACTTCACCTGACACTGAGATGGAGATACACCTGGGATATTTCTGTGTCCTGGCATCCATACCCAAGTGAACATTCCCAACTGATAGTCTGTTGCCATCGCCTAATCAACTACCACACCTTATTCAATATCTAGTATAGACTGCAGTCCTAATGCTTCTTGCTTCTATGTAGTACCCTCTCTGTTTTTAATACATCTTGTGTCTTGTTTTAATGAATAAATCTAACCATTTTAGGTTTGGGTGAACTTTTTGTCATGGTTTTGTAAGAACTCATCTGTATTCATAACATATTATTTCCACCTCACTAGAACACAATTAAGCCCCTCCCCCTCTATCTCCACAAGCCGTCTGATAGGTTGTGACAGACCCTTTGCCCCTTACATTGCCCCTGATGAGCTCTGCTTCAGCTTCTTAAAGGGACAGGCCACTTTGCTCCACTATCATACTTGGTCAGTTTCATCTGAAGTAGTCTAAACAAATCATTGTTTGATGTTGGTGCCAGTTGGTCAGTGCTTATTATTGTATTGTGCATTGAATGGGAGCTATCATCTTTCCATTGAAGTTATGTGCTACTTGGTTGAGGTAAAACATATGTGTTTTAGTACAATTGGTCTGCAGTGCCTGGAATTACTGTCAACCCTTCACAATACCCTCCAACTATCAAAACTATTTGATTGATTACTATTTAATTTCATCATTTTAAATATTTCTGAAAGCATTTTAACTTCTTTTTTTTAAATCCATTTGCATAGGACTGCATGTGTGCCATGTCCTCAACTTCAGTTGATATTCAAAACTAGAATAGAATGTGGATTCC
The DNA here is from genome assembly GCA_903064625.1 of Mallotus villosus. Taxonomy (NCBI): domain Eukaryota; kingdom Metazoa; phylum Chordata; class Actinopteri; order Osmeriformes; family Salangidae; genus Mallotus; species Mallotus villosus. The sequence goes on along the minus strand of CAEFZP010005663.1, from coordinate 779,516 downwards.
ACAACAAAACATTTGAGGACAAAAGGTTGAGCTAAAACATGGAACCGTCCCTTTAAAGCTCATTAGCAAACATGCCACACTCCCCCAACCCCTTGTGAATGAAGAAAAAAAGGAAATAGACCATGCATTGTTTTACGATAGCCCTTGGAAGGATAACCCTGGGAAAAGCAGGGTTCACTTGTTGAAGTATAAGCAGCAAAGCAAACCAGTCCGAAGTTCTGTCTGCCTGTGTATAGCTGACTTATTGGGGGTTGCTGACGAGCTGAAGCACCATGGCTCACCGTCTGTTTGAGGAGAAGGAGCATGCTGCCTCCTACTGGAAATATCGAGTTTCTCCTTCAGCTCAGCTCATAGACAAGGTGCTGGTCTTCCTCGAGAAGAAGGTAGGAACATTTAGTCAACACAAAATATTTTCCTTGTGTAGGAAACTTTAATTTATAGCCGTCTTTAGTCTATTCCTGGGTTGCAATTCTTTCTTTAGAACCTTGAAGTGTTGTCTGTTACAGAAGGGCCTTCCTTTTGAACTCGCAGTAGATGTTGGCTGTGGGTCTGGACAGGGAACTGTGCTGCTGGCCAATCACTTCTCAACAGTGGTGGGGACTGACATTAGCCCTGCCCAATTAGAGGTAGCCATGGAGCATGCCACTGCCCAGAACATCACCTACAGGTCAGTATTCAGATGTGGGTGTGAGTAACCAGTGTCAACGTGTCAACCATGTCCATTGCATATCAAATTATCTCTCATGTGTGTATGCAGACAATGTCCAGCTGAGAACCTGCCATTTGGGGACAGTTCTGCGGATCTGTTGACAGCCATGTCTGCTTTTCACTGGTTTGATCGACCACGCTTCCTACAGGAGGCCAACAGGGTCCTAAAGCCAAGAGGTTGTCTGGCCCTGATCAACTACACCATGGACATGGAACTGAGCCATGCAGACTGCTGCCCCAACTCTCTCAACGATGTCTGCAAAGAGGTAGGAATCAAAGAAACACAGAAACCATGCTAAAGACATGTTACTGAACGTCAAATCTGGTGATTTGAACGTGATGCATCCCACCACTGGACTCTAGCAATGCGAGATTACCTAATGAATCCTGTCCCTGAATACTTTTTCATTTATCTTCGACAGTTTTATGCAGCCCTGCGGCCCTATCGTAATCCTCACCTTGGCCCGAGCTCTGTGGAGCTCTACAGACAGACCTACGAGGCCCTTTCCTACACGGAGAAGGAATGGTAAAACAGCCAGATGATTATTATCCATGTAGAGTGGAGAAGCCTTTCTGAAGCCTAAGAGGCAAGCCAATAGACACATAGTACTTATCATACCAATGTGTGATGATGTGATATTTGTGTGTGTGTGCATGTGTGTGTGTACTGTAGGCAGGAGTGTGTGTGGGTTAGGAGGTCTGTGCCTGTGTCCAGCTACATAGGGATGGTGGAGTCATTCTCCAGCTACCAGGCCCTGCTGCAGAAGGACCCAGAGGAGGCCAGGAGACTGTCCACCCACATCACACACAGGTCGGAGTCACTTGTAGCCCATAAACTTGCAATGTACAATATCTCGCTATCTCTTACCCCTCTCTCTCTCTCTATCACTTTTCCTAGGTTGTTAGCAGTAATGGGTGTGACTTCATCAGAAACAGAAGTGATAGTTGGGGTTCGATATTTCTACCTACTTGCCTGCAAGCCTGGGAATGAATGAGCCCCAAGCCTGACTCCAGTTCACCTGGGTCCTCTGACAAGCTTGACTCCAGGTCACCTGGGTCCTGCCAATCAGCATGTTCTGGATCTCTCCAGGGGAACCTTTCTGTGCCAAGTCCTGATACAAAAATGATATTAAAACAAATATTGATACAAAATCCTGAATCTCTTCCAATCTCTCATAGGCTGTATTTCATCTAACACACGCACACACACACACACACACATTGGGGTTGACTGAGCAGCTGCAAGCTTTTCTCCTGTTGTTGTTTTCCAGCTCATTTCACAAGTTGATTCCAGAGTAATGAGCCATGGTGTATTTTCAATAGCATGAAGAGGGCAGGGAGTTGAGCAGGGTCTGTGGAGCTTTTACTCCTTGGTTCATTCCACTGGGCTGAAGCGAAGGAGAGAATGATGGCATAACCACAGTACAAGATGACTGAGGAACGCCCCCCTCTATTGACTTTTCATTCCACGTCTTTGATCAATAATGTTCCATGGCTGCACAGCAACGCGTGGTCATGCTAGAGTTACAAGATAAATTGACTCGCTTGGATTCTATGAAGCTCATTAAGATGTGAAATGATCATGACGAAGAATTCATACATGTGATCAATATATCTGTATAGCATCTGTCCATGTATGACGTTTACATGATTCTCTGCAGTTTCACCGGGATATACAGTGTGTTGGAAAAGACTGCTTAAAATAAGCCATTGAACATTATCACAACGCTTTAACACTGACAAAAGTCAACAAAAGTGATGATGAATACTATCAAATCTATTGTGTTTTGAGTGTCGCTTGTGGAAAAGGGAGTTAATGCTGCAATGAACACTTGTATCCAATTAAGTGTCAATGGACAAGCGATGGATCACAAGTTTGGTCAAACTGTTGAGAGAGATTGGGAAACTAAATTACCTAATTTGTCACTTAGACAGAAGGATATTGATTTTGAGGGAAAGGTTCCCAAGGTCTATCGATTACTATATACCATTTGTTGATAAACTGTTCTTTTTAAAGCATATCCTAAATTCGTAAAGGAGTCGCTCCATTTCCATCTCCCTACACCTATTTTAATGATGCTATTATTTTACCGTTAGATGGCCACTAGAGGTCAATGTGGAGGGAAATATTTTCTATAACAAATCATCTCAGTAAAATGTACTGCATTTGTTTTTCCTTTTGTCACCTTAACAACCCATCCTTATCCTCTTTCATTAACAAAAGTAAACTTTAACTTATAGGAAGAATAATACTAAATAAAGTTTTTAGCCAGGCATCAAGTTTATCCAATTCATCTAGCACAGCACTATATTTCTAGGCTAATTGCCTCCTGGGAAGGCACTTGGCTAAGAGAACATTCCTCTAAAATAATCTGGTGTAAAATACATAATTAATGATTCATTCATAACTACAATTCAATGAATGTTTACTGACTTATTAAGTGTTTGCCACCCAAGGCCACCGTATACATTGCAGTGATCTAACATAAATTGAGTCAGTTCACCATGTGCTAGATGACAGTCATGTCATAACTGAGATCATATTTGTCTTATCTCTGGTTTCTATGGTATAAGTATCTATGATGACAATAACAAACCACAGCAGCTATAAGATGACATCGCTGCATCAGTGCAGTCCTCGTTTATCTCTGGGTACTTCTGCCATTTAATATCATTACAGGATGATCCTGATAGAATGAGTCTTCCTTCTTACTGATCCAAATTATTTTGTACTTTTTGTGTTTGCGTCGTGTTTTGGCACCCAGGTTTCTGTGTGAGAGGATTATTTGTCTGATGTAGTCTCAGGGGCTTGTCTGTACTGTGTGGGCATCACAGGAGACATCATTACCTCCATCTGTATCAACAGTCACGGAGAACATACAAAATCATGCTGTCGAAGAAAAGCATGCCTTTCCATGCCCCTCGAGTCGTAACGATGGGTTTAGTGAAACACAGCCATCCAAAAATGTTATAACAAGTTGGTTCCACACCAGCAGAACATAAACAACTGTCCAAAGTCAGTCTCAAGGGTCTCACGTTTCCGCTCTGCCAGTTTCAGTCTCCCCTCTGGTGTGCTGGAGTGTGTGCCTCCCTGTGTGTAGACTGCACAGTGTGTCTTACATTTAGTATTTGTTTTAGTCATTTAGCAGATGCTCTTATCCAGAGCGACTTACAGTCTTGTCAGTTGGGGGTCTAAGAGAGGCCAGACTGTATAAGTGAATAATTTCACACTTCAGATACTGTACATTGTCTGCTTCATCATCCTTTCCGTTTATAATCACTGGGGATTCAGAGTCAGTATAATGCGAAACATGTATAAAAATTGTTAGGATTACATTTGACTACTGGCCTGAATGGTATAGATTGTACAGTAGGAAGTTGCATGCCTTTAAATTAATTTACACCTTTTGATTTTAAAACAATTAACCAAGAAACAACGTTAATAATATGTTTGTAATTTATTCAATGACTTAATGACTTGAACAATAACTTAAACATAATTGATAATATTGTCTGATTTAAGTCGGTCTCGGAACCATAGTGACTTTTCGACCTGTCTAGCCGGACGTAAATAACGAACGGGACAATTGCTGCACTTCCGCCTTCAACACCGGAGCGGAGTTCTGACAGCTGACTTGCAGCTTGTTTACATTTCAATATAAATTATTATTAGAGTGTATGAGCAATATTAATTGCTATCTGAAGTGTTCAGCTGAAGCTGCAGTAGCAGCCAGAGCCTTGCATACGAGCGTTGTTGATTATGGTGTAAGACGGAGCGCTTTCTCTGAGACAGCAGGTAAGGCTAACTTGCTAGCTTTCGTAGCTAGGTAGCTAGCTGATTTGCTATATTCAAGCACATCTCAACGAAACCGCTCTTTCTATCTTACATCAAGTAACTCACCAGCCTTCTAACTTAAAAAGCTAGGCACTATTGCCTGGCAGTGTGTAGTCATGGCAAATAGCATGTTTAAAACTAAATTGTAGGAACCACTTTCCCATCTTGATATAGCTACCCAACTAATAATAGCAAACTGTCATGTCCCTTGACTGACGGTGTGTATAAAGCTGCTACTCTAGCTAACTAACGTAACCTTGAAGCTCTAAGACTTCAACACCTGGAATACAATTATCATTGACTTGTCTATTTTACTATTTTACTTGCTTGGAAATATATACCTACTTAAATCGGTCTGTAAGTCAGTCTTGTCTACAGTCTACAGCGTTCAAAGTGCGGGTCTGTCAGCCCTGCCTGCAATGCTGAAGCTGACCCTCCTATTGGCAGGCTGGTAATCCGACAGGCTGCCAGGCCGTGACAGCTGAAGCGAGGAGGGGGGCCACTGATATCTGACACCTATCCTCTCTAGTCTTACCCTCTTCACTTAACACAGACCTCTAGGGTCTTACAACATCCTAGAGGGCTATGCCGGTTCAATTATGGATACCTGACTTTGAGTGGTGTGACAACAAGCCGGTATCCAGGGTAATCCAGTTTACCCCATGTTGAATACGTTTTCTTCCATTGTATCATAACAAAAACGTGTGAAGGGAAGAAAATAAACCTTTAAGAAAGTGATGGAGAAAAAATATTGTTAAACTGCGGAGTCATGCCCAAAGTAGTGCTGTTTATTTTTTTGATGTCTAGCCAAACAAAGAAAGCATAATGAAGTTTTTGAGCAGTGACACTTGCTACAGCTTTCTCTCTCTCTCTCTCTCTCTCTCTCTCTCTCTCTCTCTCTCTCTCTCTCTCTCTCTCTCTCTCTCTGTCTCTCTCTGAGTCCCTGAGTCATGCAGCCATTTGAGCTACAATAGAACTGGTGATTGACTCATAGTTGGTGGTAAACAGAGGTCTGTGATATAGTGTAAAATTATATACTTTCTTTCCATCTCAATAAACTGGATATTGCAGTATTTCCAGTAGCTAAATGTTAATGTCAAGCCCTCAGAGCACATACACTGTAGGATAAGATAAAGAACATGTCAAACAGTCATTGTTATAGTTAAGCTTTGCCTGTCAGCCGTACTTTTGGACTAAGGTGTGTTTGTGTTTGTGTGTGTGTGTGTGTGTGTGTGTGCGCAGGAGAGAACGTGCGGGGCAGCCATGCTGACTTTGGCCAGTAAGCTGAAGAGGGATGACAGTGGAAAAACAGGCCGCTCCCCTGGGGGGCCCTCTGACTCCTCCCACAGGATCTCAGTCAGGGATCGACTGCTCACCAAAGGTACTGACCAGCCTCCCCTCCCCTCACTCACACCCTCCATACTATCATCACACTGGTATATGTATTTTCAGTGACACTATGGTATTCATGTGTAGTTACAATTTGCAAATGTCATTATATCCTCTCAAATTAAATAGGACTCCGAACAGAATAAAAACATAACTAAGCCTAACTGTAAAGTGGAATTTGTCTCCAAAAGCCGGACCAAAATACATTAGAAGTTGGCATATAAATCTCTAACAAGCTAAATGTATTGGGTGAACAAATGGGTACTATTTTAGTCCCTGGCAATACAAACATCTACATGCCTTTTAAAGTCATGTCTCTCCCAGTTTAAAGTCATGTCTCTCTCCCAGTTTAAAGTCATGTCTCTCCCAGTTTAAAGTCATGTCTCTCCCAGTTTAAAGTCATGTCTCTCTCCCAGTTTTCCAGCTCTGATAGCTGTCTCTTTCTGTCTTGCTCCTTCACCTCTTCTTCACCTCTGCTTTGCCCCAGACGTTCAGTTTCCAGACGCCTGCCTCTAAGCCTCATCCCTCGCTCTTTGTTCATACATTTCTGTCCGATGGTTATCTTCCTGTCTCTGTTCCTCTGTCAGTTCTTGACTTTCGCTCTCTTTGCCAGTCTATTCATGTATCCTTCCCCAAACTCCTCCTCTCCAGCCAGTCTTGTGCAGTTAGATAGAGGTGTCTCGCTGACTGAACGGATGATAATTGCCCTCCCACTCATCCTGCCTTCCCCTCTTTTCTGTCTCTCTCACTTTCTTTGCAGAAGTTGCTGAACTTGAAGCCAACCTCCCAAGTGAGTATTCAGTTGTAAGCACCCTGCTGTGGAAGCTGATCCAGGTTTCCTGTGGTTCCTCAGCTTCTCTGTGTGTTTGTGATACAGCTATGGAGTTTCACTTTGCTGCTTCGCTGGGTCAAATTATTCCCGTGGCAATACCTCAGCTGCAGTTCCTCACCCTGAACACAAGGGGGAGATTTAGAGCCGCCATCACCAGCTAGACTCATGAAGTCACTGGTTCTGGCCATATTTCCAGACTTACATTCTGGCCACAATCATATTATATTAGCATAACATAATCATCCATCACCTGTATACATTTTCCTGATATGTCTCTCCTCTCCTCCATCTCAGGCACCTGTAAAGCCAGCTTTCCTGACGAGGACAAGCTCCACCACTTCCATCTGGCCGTGTCTCCAGGTAAAGGCTAAACATGATCATCGGTTCCATCTCAGATCACCCATCTCTTCCTCTGAATTAAGCAGCTTGTCCCATCGCCTACCACCCTGGGGTTAGATGGGGGGTAGATTTAGGCACACCTAAATATGTGAACCAGGAAATAGCGCATGAGATGCACATGCAACACACCTGTGACATATCCTATGAATTGATTTAGGATGATATCAAATACCATGTTGACTTAGGGCTCAATGTAGCTGACCGTGTGGTCAGTATTTGGGCCTATCGATTTAAAATGCTGCACCTCGAATCAATGTCCAGCATTTATGTATCCGTTTGGTTAAATGTTCTGTCTCGTTATGGCCAGAGTTGGAGTGAATCGTACCTGACAGACGAGAGCAGTAGACGAGCCGTATTGCAGAGCTCTTTGGCCTGCTCACCAGGCAGCGCTGTGTGCTGCTCGGTGACGATGCTGAAAGAGACTCCTGCACTGTGTGTGTCTGGATGAGTGAATGAGTTCCCTGCTGTTTATGCTGGCCTGTATTTTGGGATTCCAACAGCATCATTATTCCTCCGGTCCCCTGTGCTTGCTCAGCGTAAAGTGCCTCCGTCGTACAGTACCCGCCTTTAGTCTGAGGATGGAGCCTTCTGGAATTATGCAGGATGAGACGTACCATTGATGGCTCCGTGCCTTTCGTGTGCGTTCTCTCTCTCAGCCTCTCTCTCTCGTTTCTCTCTCTCAACCTCTCTCTCAACTTCTCTCTCTCAACTCCTCTCTCTTTGCTCTCTCAACGTCTCGCGCTCTCTCAACTCCTCGCGCTGTCTCGCTTTCTCTCTCAACCGCGTTTTGTCTCTCAACCTCGCTCTGTCAACCTCTCAACTCTCTCTCTCTCTCGCTCTCTCTTTGCTTAACCTCTCTCTCTCAACTATCTCTCTCAACTATCTCTCTCAACTATCTCTCTCTCTCTCTCTCTCTCTCTCTCTCTCTCTCTCTCTCTCTCTCTCTCTCAACTTCTCTCTCACGCTCTCAACCTCTCTCTCTCTCTCTCTCTCTCTCTCTCTCTCTCTCTCTCTCTCTCTCTCTCTCTCTCTCTCTTGCACGCATTCAAACCGCCCTTGCTGTTCATTCCCAGCCCTCTCATCCTTCAGTTTCTTACCCAGTCCCTTGTCAACTACTGCGTCAGAATATTCTGCATTCAAGGTGTGTGTTAACACCACTGATAAGCCAGTCTAACTGTACACACCTAGCAGACAGTGTGTTTAGAGGTCAGACAGTCCAGAGTCTGTAGGCCAGCAGGAAATGACCTCATGTAAACTGATTGACTCCTGCTCCACTTAACGGCCACCGCTATAATCTGACCGTTACTTTTGCATCTGTACGCATGCGGTCACGTCAGTGTTGGCATGAGCCTTGTGAGATGCATTTGGCCATTCAGTGTTTCTGAACTGTTGGAGAGGATGTGGTATAGCGGTTTCTTTTAATCTCCTCTGCGTTCGCTGGGTTTCTGTAAAGACCGTCTCCCTTTGAGAGAGCTCGACAATACCACAGCGTTCCATTCCAGCACCGCTGAAAGGCTTTAATATGGACCTTTAACAGACCTTTATTTCTCTGGGTTGGCACATTCAGCAGCTCCCTCTCGACACGCTACTCTGCAGGGGAGAATGGAACCAATTTCCTGGGTGCTAACTTATGATGAGACAAGCCTCCCCAGGCCCTCCTGCAGGCATGAGCAGGGTGGAGATGAGGGCAAACTAACCCTAATAGTGTGGGCAAGCTCCACCTGCTTCAGTGTTCCCCTCTCTGCGTCAGGCAGGACGTCAGGCAGGACGCCCAGGCGCTGCTCTGGACCCTTAAAGGTCCCCCTGTTCAGAGGGGGAACGAGAGAGCATGTATCCCAGGGGATCACTTTCTCAAAGATGACCCCCAGAGTTCTAAGCGCATGGATCTCCCCTCCCTTGGAAGTTGGAGTACTCAGAAGCTGGTGCTGGTTTTGTGATGCAGATCTTTAAAGAGGGCCTTGTGTGCAGGCCGCGCCGTGGTGGAAGATCTCTGTTAAGGAGAGCAGCCTTTGATATGCTGAACTCGAATCATCTCGTCAGATAATCTTGTCATCAAGGCCACCCCCCCCCCTCCCCTCCCAAGGCTCTGAGCTCTCATTCACCACGAGATTATTAAACTGGGTTACGGTTCATTTTGATACCGGTTCGTCACTTCAACTGCTATTTTCAACATTTACTATATCAGATCTATTTGAAAGACAAAACCAAGACTTGTGTTACCTAGCCTAACCTCTTCTTTTGCGAAAACCTGTTTTACACAGCCATGATTATTGTCAGGTTTGGAGGGAATTGGTTATTGATGGTTGATTTTGTAGAAAGATATGCTGGGTGGAATGTGTTCATGGTTTAGTGGGGCAGAGAGGCAGGAGGAGATTGGGAGTTAGGATGACAGGTTGTCATCAGTCTCTTTGATCTACAGACGACCTGTCCTAATTGGTCAAGAGCAGCATAGAGCACTCGTGTCTGCCTGCCTGTTCGTCTGTCTGTCTGTCTGGAGGAGTCTCTGCCAGAGGAACCCTCCGAAGGGGTGTTAATTATTCCTCATGAAGAACTCGTCACTTAGTGCTCAAATTAGTACCATCTTCGTGTATTTTCAGCCTCGGTATTATGACTCTGCAGATCTCTTTTATGTTGTCAGATAACAGCTGTCAGTTTATCAGCAATTCGCCTTCACGAATGGCGATGCTACCCCCTCCACACACACACACACACACACACACCACCCCCGCAAAAGAGTCGCAATCATTATTCTCAACTGTGTCTGGACGTGTCCGGTCTTGACTGCTGAGCCACTCTGTCACCTGTAGGAATGTCTCTCCCACTTCCCTGCACCCCTGTGGGTGCTGGGGATGGCAGAGGTGGGAGAGCGCCCTCCTGTCAGTCAGTCGGTAGACACAGCTAGACGAGCCCAGATGCAAAGATACACTCACTCTGGGGTAGACACAGCTAGAGGAGCAGAGAAGCGTTCTTGAGAAGAACGTTCTTGCAAAACCGCTAGGACAGGGAACGATTTGAGATGTGTTTGTTCCTGCAATGACTTCTGGGAAATCAGATGCGTTCTGACTGACCAAGTCACAATCCGATGCGTCCTCGATAAAAGGGGCGGATCAAGAACATTTTCGTCATTCTCAGTGACTTGGTGTTCTTTGGATTGGAACCGTACTTGGGCAATGAGAGATGACGTCAAAGGAGTTCGAAAGAACACAAGAACGGAAAAAGAAAGAAAAGAACGTGGACTGATTAACAGCCAGAGCTTCTGCCGGGTGACAGATGTTGATTGAACGGGAGGAGAGCTGTCACGCTGACGTATGGCTCCAACACAGCCTCGCCTAACTGTTGTGGACACATGCTGTGGGGAAAGGTGTCTCTCCCGGTAAAACGAATGGGAAGTCCAGCGTTTTGGAATCAATAGAAACCTTTTTGGGGGGGGGGAATAAGCCAAACATTTGTCTCCACAGAACCTACATCCACATGATGCTCAGCATGTCTTGGGATGAGATATCACTCGTACGCCAGGAACGAGATCATGTGGGTCTTCTGACGGACATGGATCCTAAGGAAACGGGAATTTGACCCCCTCCTCGCTGTTTGACCCCCCTCCTCGCTGTTTGACCCCCCTCCTCGCTGTTTGACCCCCCTCCTCGCTGTTTGACCCCCCTCATCGCTGTGTGGGTCAGGAGGAGGAGGAGAGAGAAGGTGGTAAACAGCCCAGCCCCCACCCCCCTCCTCGCTGTGTGGGTCAGGAGGAGAGAGGAGGTGGTAAACAGCCCAGCCCCCACCCCCCTCCTCGCTGTGTGGGTCAGGAGGAGAGAGGAGGTGGTAAACAGCCCCCACCCCCCTCCTCGCTGTGTGGGTCAGGAGGAGAGAGGAGGTGGTAAACAGCCCAGCCCCCACCCCCCTCCTCGCTGTGTGGGTCAGGAGGAGAGAGGAGGTGGTAAACAGCCCCCACCCCCCTCCGGCCCCCCAGCTGTGTGGGTGGATGTGTGTGTAATTGCATTCAGCACCAGTTAGCTGTGTGTGCCCCTGGAGACCAGGTTTAATATAGGCCGGGCGATCCCAGCGACCTGGGCCTTTCGACAGGAGACGAGGGGACATCGGGGCACGCCTGGGGACCTGTGGGTATTTAACATCTGCTCCCCCTCTTAGACGGGCGAGCTCAGCTTGGGTCTGGAATACCTCAGCTTTACAAGCCTCTAGCCACTGAGCTCATTTTTAATAATAAAACATATATATATATATACTGTAAATATATATTTTGTTTTGTGAGACATAAGGTTTCTGTTTAGTTTCATGGCTTGATGATTCAGGTTATCTTCTTTGTGTTTCTTTCTATATTCTTCCTGTTTGCCGTATTCTCTGGTATTAGACGTGGAATTCAAAGCTTTTTACATGAGTCTTTAATGCCCCGCTGACTACTGGGCCTCCTAGTTCTACTAACGTGGGCTGGAGCTCTCTGCATGGACAGAGCTGACAGAATATGGAACAGAAAAACAAACAGACAAACGTCCTACTTAAATGAGGGCGTGACACCGTTTTTAATTTTTAGGGTCATACTAAATAGGAGAGCATGGTCAGGAATGGACTTGATCCAGAAGCAGACATTTTTCTAGGAGATGTAAGTGGGGCTTCTGTCTGGCTGTCCTGTACCCACCCCAGTCTGTACCCACCCCAGTCTGTACCCACCCCAGTCTGTACCCACCCCAGTCTGGTCCCACCCCAGCCTGTACCCACCCCAGTCTGTACCCACCCCAGTCTGTACCCACCCCAGTCTGTACCCACCCCAGTCTGGTCCAACCCCAGCCTGTACCCACCCCAGTCTGTACCCACCCCAGTCTGTACCCACCCCAGTCTGTACCCACCCCAGTCTGGTCCCACCCCAGCCTGTACCCACACCAGCCTGTACCCACACCAGTCTGTACCCACCCCAGTCTGGTCCCACTCCAGTCTGGACTGAAAGGGGACATCGACAGCTCGGGTTCACTAGCTACTTTGTTGTGGGTTATTTCTAGACTTTGTACAGCATGAGGCTTCTCAGGAAAGCAGTGATTAGGAACAAACACAGTGCTTTGTTTATTTAAGAGGGATTATCTCTGAACAATTCGAGGATTGTTCCCGTTGAGTGCCTGGCTGTCTGTTCCACATTCTGTGTCTTGTCCTTCTCGGATATCTCGTCGTACGTTTCTTTAGACCGGGGATATCAGCTACTGTCCTAGTGGATCCACCATTCTCCCAGGTTATGACAGATAATGTTGAGAAATATATGAACCACAGCCATTTATGTTGGTTTGCTTACTAATAGATGTGTGTGTGTGTGTGTGTATGCGTGTGCTAGGTAGCATGTTCATTAACGTGGCTATCTGAAATCACTTGAAGTGTACCCTGATATGCTTTTTATTCCAACTCTAGCCTGCATTCTTTTAGCATAGCTCTGGGAATTAATAGTTAATCAGAGGGGTAGGCACATTTGCCTGGGAGGAGAATTGAATTAATCACTTGAACGAGTTTGTTTCTTTATTTTTGTCTTCTGTATTATAATGAGTTCATTAAGAATGGAGTTTTACAGTAGCTGTCCACTGTGCTCTACACGACATTACGTTTGGAAGTTCAATAAGCAGGTAGAACACAAAGCCAGCAGAGAGCTGATGGGTGGCTAGACTACCTCGTTAGGGTAGGACGCTTGTTCTTGAGGGTTTTTTACTTCTTTACAATCTATTCTCCGAGGACGCTCCGAGGCCTGCTTATTAGCTGGGCGTGTCGGAGCGCTACGCCAGCTGTTCCCCGAGCGGATGGGAAGGAAGAGGTTTTTTCAACAGCTGTTGTTGCATACAGTTTTTTTTTGAGAGAGGCATCTTTGTCATAGAGATAAGGTGATTTGGTTTCTTGAAGACCCCACATAATTAGCAATATCCTGTCCTCTGTGTTGCTCAATGGACTTTCCAGGCCCGGTGTATTACATGGTCTATTCATAGAGGACATGTATGATTAACGTGGCTGGCGCCCTGCCGGCTGTCCTCTCCATGACGGAGAGACTGATTGTCCCGGTATCCAATCATGACTAATTCATGCCTTCACTGTAGCCATCAGCCTTAAGATTCTCGCTTTACACTTTATTTATGGATGAGACCTGTTGTGTGGGCTGATTAAAAAGCTATCTCTCTCTCCCTGTCACGGTCAAAGGGGTTAGAGTAAGTGTGCGTGTGTGTGCGTGTGTGTGTGTGTGTGACAGAGGAGGGGGGGTGGTGTGGTGTCCTTTTCATTGGAAATCCTTCCAACACATCAATCCCTGTCAAGGGGGGGTAAAAGTCTGTTTCAAAATATTTTGGCCACATTGTGGATCGAATCTGTCTGTTTAGATTCACCGTTTACGGACATTCTCTACGAAAAGGCCCGAAAAGCCAACCTGGTGGGAACATCTATGAGTGCCTATCAGCCTTGGGGACATGGTGTGTTCCAGGGCAAGAGAGACCCCCCCCGGGAGCGCCCCACGTTGGTAACACTCTGTAGCACTTACTAGGCACTGCCAGGGGCTCTGTAGCAGTGTACCAGCATCCACCCCCTCCCTGGTTCCTACTTCCTCATTCTCTCTGCACCTCCTCTGTCATTTCACCCTCTCCCTTCCCCTGGGCCTGATGGAGAGCTGGTGATGATAGGGTACTGGCCAAGGCTGCATCTGTAGGAGAGGAAAGCAAAGAGCCATGTGGGTCCTCCTTCCCGCTAGGCTCTCCTAATGCCGCCGCTGCTGCGTACACCAGAGTACAGTTTGGGTCATGTTTTGGAATTGGATGAGAAAGTCTTGATGAATTCAATGCATGACCTGACGTCGTTTTTTTCGAAATGGATTTCCTGACAACATGTCACTCCCTCTCTTTGCTTCTCTCTCACTGTATCTGTCTGCAGATGAGGGCTACTACCAGAGTGGGAAATTCCAGTTTGAAATAGATGTCCCTGAAGCCTACAACATGGTGGTAAGTGGTGCGTGCGTGTGCGTGTGTGTGCCAGCATAATATGACAGCTGATTAGAGAAGCAGAGGAGGCAGTCAGTCATCCCAACAGACCTCCCGCTCCAGGGTCATGACCTCTGCGCACCTCCGTCCTCACCTGGGCCTCCGCCTCGGGGTAGAGGTGAACGCCCAGAGCCCAGCGGGGGAGCCCGGGTCACAGGGCCGCCGTCCAGCTTCTGTGTTCCCGTCAGAAGACTGGGAGTGGAAGGCTCTCACTAGACAGTGGACGCAGGCTGAGGCTGATTTAGAGAGCTGTAACCCCACACTGTGCATCTCTGTGAGTCCTCCGTCCCTCCAGCCATCCATCCAGCGTGGTCTTCCATCTCTCTGTCGGCCTGGGTGTAATCCTGAGTGCTGTGGATCCCATGCCTGGTCCAGGACAGCTCATTGTGGATTTATAGCTTGTTCACCCGGCAGTCTCGATGTCCACTGCGCCCTCATAATGGGAGCGTAATGGGACAGGCAGTAAAAGCGGCATTTAGCCCTGCATGGATTTAACAGTCTTTTATGAGACGCTGTAAACATCCTTACAGAGAGCCATTGAGAAGGTGCCAGCTGTGTTTGTCGGGCCTGAGATAGTCGAGCGCTGGGTGTTATCGGGAATCTCACCGCAGCACAACTCGTACAACAAACCGCTTTGTACACGGAATGCTTTGAATGTTTGGTGTTATTGGTTTTCTATGATGATGCACACCTGGTTGCGCCGACCTTTTGTGGTGGGTTACAATAATAACTGTGTCTCCGATGGAAAAGGTTAGTGCTCGTTAGGATCAATGCCATGTGGGGCTTTGACTGCGTCCTCCAACGCCATCCTACATTAGATCCTCTACACATGTCTGTATGTCTCAGGTGTTGATGGTTAAAACTTGTCTCAGAGGAGGAAAAACGATGATCAAAAATGTCAGACTGTTTGCAAACTGGACTAGCACAGCACTTCCCCACTACTAGGAATGTGCTTTGTCTGAATACTCGAACTGGGCTATTAATAAACCTTCTCACAGGTGCCTCCCTGGATGCACTGCCAAGAAGCAAGTTGCTGGGGGGAAAACGTGGGCCAGTGTAGTAGGCAGGATTATGACGTACCATAATACAACCTGATGTGCCAAAGTAAAACGAGAGGCGATGAAGAAACGTGGAGGGGAATCATCGCTGTGTCTGTTCTCATCGTGTCACAGAGGAGAGCTTGACCTCACAGGTGAAAGTGGAGAAGGGGAAGAGTCGAGTTGACGTTTTTTTCACTTCTTTTGGGGGGGTGTTATGTTTGTGTCCTCTCAGGGGACCTGAACGTAGGGCTGTTTGAGATGGAGTGTGAAATTCTGTTCCGTTCCCGAGTTCTGATTTGTGTTTGGGTATGTCGTTATTTATCGCTGTGTGCCTCGGGCCACCTTTCTGTGTGTTTAATCTGATGAGCTTTCATGATTCTCATCTGCGCCACACAGGAGAGATCTGTTCTCTCTTCCTGTTCTCTCTCTCCGTATCCCTCTATCAATCTCACTCTCCCTCTTCCTCCCTCTCAGCCTCCCAAAGTGAAATGCCTGACCAGAATATGGCACCCCAACATCGCCGAGACGGGAGAGATCTGTTTGAGGTAAAGCAATGCATT
Source organism: Mallotus villosus (assembly GCA_903064625.1). NCBI lineage: Eukaryota > Metazoa > Chordata > Actinopteri > Osmeriformes > Salangidae > Mallotus > Mallotus villosus. Next base: position 763,749 of record CAEFZP010005663.1, on the reverse strand, counting down.
TTCTCCTCTGATCTCATCTGCAACCCTCTCTTTCCCCCTATCTTTTCACTTTTTACCTCTAAACTGTATCTGGTAGCTATTTCTTTTTATCTCCTAGGCTTCCAGACTGCTCTATTTGCATTTTTATTATTTTGCATCACTTATATTCTGTTTTGCCAAGGCAGTGTTCTTACCCTGTCGCCGTCTCCATCTCTCTCTCTCTCTTTCTCTCTCCCTCTCACTTTCCCTGTCGCCGTCTCCATCTCTCTCTCTCTCTTTCTCTCTCCCTCCATTTCCCTGTCGCCGTCTCCATCTCTCTCTCTCTCTTTCTCTCTCCCTCTCACTTTCCCTGTCGCCGTCTCCATCTCTCTCTCTCTCTTTCTCTCTCCCTCTCACTTTCCCTGTCGCCGTCTCCATCTCTCTCTCTCTCTTTCTCTCTCCCTCCCTCTCACCTTCCCTGTCGCCGTCTCCATCTCTCTCTCTCTCTTTCTCTCTCCCTCTCACTTTCCCTGTCGCCGTCTCCATCTCTCTCTCTCTCTTTCTCTCTCCCTCTCACTTTCCCTCTTACTTTCCCTGTCATGGTTGACTGGAGCTGGGATGGCTTGGTCTGGACAGAACAATGGTAGAAATAGCCACAAAGTAGCATCGATGTCTGATAGATTTCTTCTCACAGAGAACATTGGACTGCTGCTATTGACGCAACGATCACTCGCCTTCAGCAAAACATACAGTGGAAATAGAAAGTTTACACACCCCTACTAAAATGCCTGCGTTTTTGATGTAAAAAAATAAGAACCCGTTTAATAATTTCACAAAAAAATCCACCAGTAATATGACATTTAACCTGTTCAAATCAATTGAAAAGTTGCAGAAATATCTTAAGGGGGAGGAGTAAAAAATAAGAAACTGAAATAGGGTGACTGCACAAGTGTACACACCCTCTTATTACTGGGGGTGTGAATGGGATTTGAATGAACCAATCACATTCAAACCCATATAAAATAGGAGTCCATACACACCTGCAATGATTAAAAGTTTAACTGATTAACCCCAAATAAAATTCGGCTGTTCTAGTAAGCTTTTCCAGACATTTTCTCAGTCACATCACACAGCAGAAGACATGGTCCACAGAGAGCTTCCAAAACATCAGAGGGATCTGATTGTTAAACGTTATGAGTCAGGAGAAGGTTACAAAAGAATTTCCAAGGCATTGGATATACCATGGAACACAGTGAAGACAGTCATCATCAAATGGAGAAAATATGGCACAACAGTGACACTACCAAGAACCGGACGTCCCTCCAAAATTGATGAAAAGACCAGAAGAAAACTGGTGAGGGAGGCTAGCAAGAGGCCTACAGCAACATTAAAGGAGCTGCAAGAATTTCTGGCAGATACTGGCTGTGTGGTACATGTGACTACAATCTCCCGTATTCTTCATGCAACTGGGCTATGGGGTAGGGTTGCAAGACGGAAGCCTTATCTGTCAAAGAAAAACATCCAAGCGCGCCTCCATTACGCTAAAACACACATGAAGTCTCCCACAAACATGTGGAAAAACGTGTTATGGTCTGATGAAACAAAGGTTGAACTTTTTGGACATCCTTCCAAAAGGTATGTTTGGCGCAAAAACAACACTGCTCATCACCCAAAGAACACCATACCAACAGTGAAGCATGGTGGTGGCAGCATCATGCTTTGGGGCTGTTTTTCTTCAGCAGGAACTGGGGCTTTAGTCAAGGTTGAGGGAATTATGAACAGTTGCAAATACCAGTCAATATTGGCATCAAACCTTCAGGCTTCTGCCAGAAAGCTGAAGATGAGGAGGAACTTCATCTTTATGCACGACAACGACCCAAAGCATACATCCAAATCAACCAAAGAATGGCTTCACCAGAATAAGATTAATGTTTTGCAATGGCCCAGCCAGAGCCCAGATCTGAATCCGATCGAAAATCTGTGGGGTGATCTGAAGAGGGCTGTGCACAAAAGATGCCCTCGCAATCTGACAGATTTGGAGCGTTTTTGCAAAGAAGAGTGGGACAAAATTCCCATATCAAGATGTGCTACACTGATAGACTCCTACCCAAAAAGACTGAGTGCTGTAATTAAAGCAAAAGGTGCTTCAACTAAGTATTAGTTTAAGGGTGTGCATATTTATGCAAGTAGGTTATTGTGTATTTTTAGTTTTTCTAATTTTCCCTGAAAAGATTTCAGTTTGTCTTTCTTTGACTTGTCCAGGTTATAGGACACATTAAAAGATGGAAAAAGTTCTGAAATGATTATCTTGTTTCCTTTTTATTACATCACACAAACCATGCATTTTAGAAGGGGTGTGTAGACTTTTTATATCCACTGTAAAGTAGCTAACTTTCGAGCGGGACAGCTTCATACAGACACAATATGAATAGAAACCTCGGGGATAAGCAAACCCTTAACAGTTTGCCGGTGACGCCTCGCCGCGGGGGCTTCTTAGCGACCTGTCACTGATAAGGACCCCGTGTTTGTGTTTCAGCTTGCTGCGGGAGCACTCCATCGACGGCACAGGCTGGGCCCCCACCAGGACGTTAAAGGTGAGTCCCTGTTCCCGGGGCGGGGGAAACAGGGAAACACCCTGACCCTCCTCAGTGGTGGACCCAGACTCCCAGGGCTGTCTGACACCCTGTGATGCCCTTTTCCCCCAGACATAGACCTCACCGGCGGGGGGGCCTGGACCGTCTCGGTCCTCTCTGAGGGGAGACCAAACCACTGTCGTCTCTGACAGTGTGGAGAGGGGTTGTGCGCATTAGGAAGGATATGCAAATGTAGACCGCAGGGGCTTGGATTGTCTTTCCGTGCAGAGAGAAGCTCTCCTCAGCAGTGGCTCCCCTCTAATTCCCTTCTGTACTTTCTCACTAGTTTCTTTTAAGAGCTCTCGGAGGGCTCAGAGTGCGATAGTTAAGCTATGCAGGAACAGCCTATCCCCTTCTCATCTGTCATACTGAGAGGGGCCCCACTCTCCATCTCCAGCTCTTAAGGAGGGAGCTCTCGATCGTATGAGAAACGGCGTGATCTATGCCTGCACGTGGTATTAAAGGGGCCATTTCTATTGTTGAGAGGGTAATGTTATGCTCGTAATGAGCTGGGCTGAGACAGTGAGCATATGGGAGAGTCTTCTCAGAGTCAGAGCACTAGACCATGTCCATGGAGCTGTCTGAGAGGGTCAGCTTGGTGAGGAGTGGAAAGGTCTGTCTCCATCTCCAAGGGGAAAGGGTGCTTGGGACGAAAACACACACTGACCTTGCGGTCCACTCCATCATTACTGTGTACGGCAAGGAGGTTTTTTTTCGAGACCCGTTAGAGAAGCACCGCTGAGGCGCCACCTCCCTCTGCCCTCGTTCCGCAGCACTCTCCTTACACGATCCCGACTTGTCTTCTTCCTCCCTGTTTTCAGTTCCGAAAAATCCCACCCGGCGTATTCCCTTTGTTGTGTCACAGCCTCTGAATATTTGACATCCGTAAAGTCAAACTTTATCAGGTAAATGGTCCCTGGGCGAGAGATGAAAGAGGCGTCTCTGTCAGAGACGAGCCGGTGCCGGCTCCTCCCAAGTCATCTGTGCCCCGTCTCCTCCCCGGTTTGGAAGTACTGCTGTTCCTCCGGGCTCGCTCGCGTCAGACACGCAGCCGTCGTTCCCCCAGCTTCTCGGCTCGTCTGTCAATAAGTCGCACACACGACTTAGTAGGCATTGCCAAATCCAAACTTTGGATGACAGGCGAGACACAGTCACGCTGGGAGAGTCTGTAGTCCTGTCATTCGGTTCAAAGCAGTATCCAAAATGTAATTGTGCACATTACTGAGGAAAGTCATCACTAATGAACCAGAGCCACAGTCATACCACCACCCCACACACACACAAACACACTCTCTCATTTATTTCTTCTTTCTTTCTTACTTTCTCTCTTTGTTAATTGACTTTCCCCCCCGGTGGCAGCATGGCTGCAGGAGATAGCAGGGGAGTGCAGGGTAATAAAGAGCAGGGTCTTAACGAGCCAGGCACCCATCAGAAGCTCATTAGGGCCGCGGCGCTCTGGGAGCATCCCTCTGTGTGTGAACGCATCATTAAAGGCCCTACGTATCCCATCAGCCTCCTCCAGAAAGGAGGCGTTGTGCAGCTCACTGGAGCTGGCGTACGTCTTCCCCCCCGACAGCCAGCCCCACAGCCAGGGTCGGCTGAGTGCGGTGGTGGTAGTGAGGGTCTGGCTTTGGAGTGTTCACTGAAGAACGGACCCCAGACGTCTCCTCTGTCTCTCTCTTCTGTCTCTCTCTCTCTCTTCTGTCTCTCGTCTCCCATCTCTCTCTCGCTCTTGCTGTCTCGCATCTCGCACAGGCTCGCATCTCATCTCTCTATCTCTCTCTCTCTCTCTCACACTATCTCTATCTCCCACTCTCTCCTCTCCTCTCTCCCTTTCCTCTCTCTCTCTCTCTCTCTCTCTCTCTCTCTCTCTCTCTCTCTCTCTCTCTCTCTCTCTCCCTCTCTCTCTCACCTGCTTTGTTTATACTCATAACAGGCTTTTCAATGTGGCTTGTGTGGCACAAGGTCAGTATTTCTGTGAGAGAATGGAAAGCACGCCCCATGCGTCATATGTGCAGAGAGACGTGGGCGGATGTTGAGTGTTTGTGTTTACATCCTTGTCAACTGGAAGCCTCCCGGAGCCTGCCCGGAGACGGGGACACGAGGAGAGCTATTAACCCTGAGTAGATTGATTCACGGGGAGACGGTCATCTGTCATTATCTGCCGGCTCTGCTTGGGCTGAAGTGATTGTGAAATTATTGTCTAAACGTGACGGTTGTAATCCCCGCGCTCGACGTGATAAGACAATCGACCACTCATGTTGCGTGCCCCCTCTCCCACCTCTCCTACAGAATCACGGCAAGGAAACACCGACTCGTGCCACGGTTGTGTTTGAGCCTGCACGTGTCCACTTAACCACTCGACCGTGTCCAGCTAAGTAGAGGTGGTTTCATGAGTCGTCACACACTGGACATGTTTCCTAGATAATGGGTTGTCAGGGTGTCCAGGAGTATTTACCCTGTATTACAGGAGCCTGCCGCGGGGAGCCCGTGTGCAACACATCCTTGAACATAAATCCATATGACCACAAACAGCAGCTTTCTCTGTGAACCAAACACGGTCCTGTATTAATGAGGAGGATAGCAGGGAAGCTGGGGATTAACAAGCTGATGTTTTATCCCTCCGCACCTCGTGTGTATGCACACGCACACCTTTAGCCTCTCATTCTCTCTTTTCTTTTCTCCCCTCTTCTCTCCTTCTCACCGTCTTTCTTGTTCTCTTCTCTCTCGCCCTCTCTTTCTCTATATCATCCCCATGTTTTCCCCAGTGTAATTGATACCGCTCCCCCTGTTCTGCAGTGTTCACAGCCTTTAGCTAGACTCATTCATTCTCGTATTGACCATCCAATCAGCTCAGTCGAAGAGCGGAAGGGAGAGGAAGGCACCACGGGTAACACACACACGGACTCGCACACACACCCGCAACAAACACACACACACTCGCATGGAAGTCACCTACGCCATAACTCACTCGCTAGGTCTGTGGATGCATGAAAACACGCTCACACCTTGTGTAGCCTGGCCAACGTGTAGGGGATGCGGCGTGGATCGAAAAACCTGCGACACATGGAAGGGTTTCTTTTGCCATTATCCCAGGGAAAGTATAGACCTGCGGTGCATTTGGAATCTGTGCGTGGGTGCGTTTTTGTACTTCACGCTTCCCTAGCCGAAGCACGCGGAAAAAAAGTATTGTCATCGTTAGGGAATCGTAGTGAAGCGGAGCGTTGACGCCGCTTGTCTTTATCCGCGTGGCGCTATCGTGCCCGTGAGAGACGGGGAGCGACTGTGTGTGTGGGCAGTTTTTGTTGCGTTGAGAGGGTGACGCCAGCCCGCTTCAATGCCACCTCATGTCCTTTCTCCTCAGCATCACACTGCTCTATCCCACACAGCAGTCACACAGCATAACCTCTCCTCAGCACACACCCCTAGCAGCCCCCACACACACACAGTCACACACCCCTAGCAGCCCACACACAGTCACACACCCCTGGCAGCCCACACACACACACACACACACAGTCACACACCCCTGGCAGCCCATACACACACACACAGTCACACACCCCTAGCAGCCCACACACAGTCACACACCCCTGGCAGCCCACACACACACACACACACAGTCACACACCCCTGGCAGCCCATACACACACACACAGTCACACACCCCTAGCAGCCCACACACACACAGTCACACACCCCTAGCAGCCCACACACACACACAGTCACACACCCCTAGCAGCCCACACACACACACACAGTCACACACCCCTGGCAGCCCACACACACACACACAGTCACACACCCCTAGCAGCCCACACACACACACACAGTCACACACCCCTAGCAGCCCACACACACACAGTCACACACCCCTAGCAGCCCACACACACACACAGTCACACACCCCTAGCAGCCCACACACACACACACAGTCACACACCCCTAGCAGCCCACACACACACACAGTCACACACCCCTAGCAGCCCACACACACACACACAGTCACACACCCCTAGCAGCCCACACACACACACAGTCACACACCCCTAGCAGCCCACACACACACAGTCACACACCCCTGGCAGCCCATACACACACACACAGTCACACACCCCTAGCAGCCCACACACACACACACACCCCTAGCCCACACACACAGTCACACACCCCTAGCAGCCCACACACACACACAGTCACACACCCCTAGCAGCCCACACACACACACAGTCACACACCCCTAGCAGCCCACACACACACACACAGTCACACACCCCTAGCAGCCCACACACACACACAGTCACACACCCCTAGCAGCCCACACACACACACAGTCACACACCCCTAGCAGCCCACACACACACACAGTCACACACCCCTAGCAGCCCACACACACACACACAGTCACACACCCCTAGCAGCCCACACACACACACAGTCACACACCCCTAGCAGCCCACACACACACACACACAGTCACACACCCCTAGCAGCCCACACACACACAGTCACACACCCCTAGCAGCCCACACAGTCACACACCCCTAGCAGCCCACACACACACACACACACAGTCACACACCCCTAGCAGCCCACACACACACACAGTCACACACCCCTAGCAGCCCACACACACACACAGTCACACACCCCTAGCAGCCCACACAGTCACACACCCCTAGCAGCCCACACACACAGTGACACACACAGTCACACACCCCTAGCAGCCCACACACACACACACAGTCACACACCCCTAGCAGCCCCCACACACACAGTCACACACCCCTAGCAGCCCCCCACACACACAGTCACACACCCCTAGCAGCCCCACACACACAGTCACACACCCCTAGCAGCCCCCACACACACAGTCACACACCCCTAGCAGCCCACACACACACAGTCACACACACAGTCACACACCCCTAGCAGCCCACACACACACACAGTCACACACCCCTAGCAGCCCACACACACAGTCACACACACACAGTCACACACCCCTAGCAGCCCACACACACACACAGTCACACACCCCTAGCAGCCCACACACACACACAGTCACACACCCCTAGCAGCCCACACAGTCACACACCCCTAGCAGCCCACACACACAGTCACACACACAGTCACACACCCCTAGCAGCCCACACACACACACAGTCACACACCCCTAGCAGCCCCCACACACACAGTCACACACCCCTAGCAGCCCCCCACACACACAGTCACACACCCCTAGCAGCCCACACACACAGTCACACACCCCTAGCAGCCCCCACACACACAGTCACACACCCCTAGCAGCCCACACACACAGTCACACACACAGTCACACACCCCTAGCAGCCCACACAGTCACACACCCCTAGCAGCCCACACACACAGTCACACACACACAGTCACACACCCCTAGCAGCCCACACACACAGTCACACACAGAGAGTGCTTGAGCAAAAATATCTATGATATATCTTTTTTATTTTTTTCCTCTCTCTCGCAAATATTTTTCCCTGACAGCTCACCTTATTCTGCCTACTCTTTCAACATGGCCTCATTCTTGCATCCTCACTTCTTACTCTTTTTTTCCCAGTCTCTCAATTTATCTATCTCAATAGATTCAAACATACGCACCCACTCGCTGAGCCTATCGGCAAGGACATTGGGCGTGTGTTCTTCTGTTTAGTATGACTAGAGCGATAGACATTCGGGACTGCACAGAGGTTACTTTGAGGAAGTTGTGCTCAGAATTATGCCTGACAACCGCCTCTATGACTCGCCAGTGACTAAATCATGGAAAGCTCGGACAGGAAGAGGTTGTGCATTAATTATGCATAACTCTCTACACGGTAAAGAAGCATTGTGTTAGGGACATGCGGGGAGTCGAGATCAACCGGGTGGAGCCTGATCATTGAAGTGGAGGACCGACTTCACGAGACGCTGTTTATTTATTATCTATTTAATTTAAATGCTAATTCCTCGTGCGCCGTCAATCACAGAGTGTGTGATTGATCAGCTTTCTTTTGTCCGCAAGACAACAAGTCTATTGTGTTACTTCACTTGTTTCCTGTCTCCGCGGCGCCTTGCATACTAATCGCGTTTGTGTTTGACTGCAAAGGGAAACGTACTAACAACGTTATTCCTCTGTCCATGTGGAACCCGGGGTTCTCATTAGCCAGAACGTGGACAAGCGGTACAAGCGGTACGACATGTTTCCTGTGGTAATGAGTACTCTGTTTTCCATACCATGCACTGATTATCCTTGATGTTTGTCCTTTAACCCCAGAGTAAACGTATACATTAATCCTAGACTCTCGTCTGCAGGGAATCGGCCTGAGAATGGATTTATACAGGGTGACGTAGCGATACAGCGTCGGTAGAGATTCAGTCCGTTGTATTCCTCACCAATTATGAACCTGGTCTAGGATGTGAGGCGCTTACTTCATTGATGGTCTACATAATCAGGGGGGTCATGTTGGGGGTAATTGTGTGTGCCAAATAGTTTCATAACTTTTCCTCCCCCACTCTATGATTAATTAGCCTCATTCCTTTTTCTTCTTCTTTTGAACTCTTTCTCGTTCTCTCTCTTCCTCCCTCTCCGCACCCAGCCCCATGTAGCCCTTATCTACTTATTTGCCTCATCGACTCACTCGTCCCCATTTAATGTCCTCAAAATAGATATGCTAATTACTACCTCATCTACCTCATAGTCCTTTTTGCACAGTTTTGATCATCAAGGAAACGTGCTTAATCTGCTCTGAGAGGCTGTCCAGCGGCCTTGAGGAATCCTCGTCTTGTTTTCATACAGAGCTGCTCGTCAACATCATTAAAACTCCATTGTGTGAGACGCACACGGGGCTGTGAATGTTTCTTCTTTGTCTCATTGTTGGATCGTCAACACTTTCTTCTTCTTTTCTTTTGAAAAGTTTGAGTGTCAAAATGTACTGTGGGATAATAACCAAGACTGTGTTTTTGTGCTTGTGTCTTTCAGGATGTGGTCTGGGGACTCAACTCCTTATTCACTGTAAGTGTTCTAAGGTCAACGGAAACATTTCACCATAAAAGGAAACATGCTAAATATACAATAAGTTCTGGAGAGTAGAGACTCTTACAAGTCACTCACAAACCATCCCGTTTTGAAGATGAGATGGCTGCGTGCCTAGTCCGCGCCCTGTGGCTAAGCTCTTAATCAGGAAAGAAGTCGCAAGCTGTGTTTTATAATTTCACTCTAATAGCGTTCTTTGCTTCTCGCTCTGCACACAACACGCGACAGGATAAAAGGATAATACTTTGTTTGTCTAAAAGTTCAATCCAGGGTGACATTGCATGCTGCCCCCTGGCAGTTGGTTTCAGTCAGTGAGCAATGAAACAAATGGTGGTGTTCTGCAATCGTATTTGTTGTGTGGTGGAGCAAATGGTGTCCATATGCTTTCTAAAGTCATATTATCTCCCTCCCTCTCTCTCTCTCTCTCTCTCTCTCCCCCTCTCTCTCTAACCCTGCCTCTGCTCTCCTCCCTCGCTCTCCCTCCCCCTCTCCAACAGGATCTACTGAATTTCGACGACCCGTTGAACATAGACGCTGCGGAGCATCACCTGAGGGATAAGGTAAGAGTCTCGTCCTCTGGACGTCTGCTCGCTAACGTCTCCGCTAGGGGACGTGTCCCCTGAACCCCCTTCGGGGACCTGCCATCTGCCATGGTGGAGCACTGAGGACAGGCCAGATGTTCAGCTGTACCTCACTATGCCAAGGAGGAGTAGAGGTGCGTGGGTCTTTGTGATGAACACTGTGGAGCTCCTGGTACTGTTCCCTCCATGCTGGGGTGCCAGAGGGAGGCCGCTGCTAGTTCTGGAGCAGTGCATCGAGTTCACCTGAGGCCTGACCCCCTCCTGTTCTCCCTCCCATGTCCTGTCCTCCTTCACCCCTGTCCCAAGATCCTTCATCCCTCCTCTCTCCCCTGTTTGTAGTGATGGTTACAGACCACTGTCTTTGGCTGGGCTCTCATTGGCCTTTCCATACTCTTTATCTTATAAGGCATACCTATAGGCAGTGTTGATATGAGGGCAATGCATGTGTTCTCAGTAGAAATGACGAGGCATCCTTGGGTTTATGTTGTTGCTTTTCCTTGCATCTTGTCTGCCATTGATCTCGCCCACTCAAGAGTTCACTGCGGTTTCCTGTTTACCCATCATCCCCGGCTGTGGGACTACCCATGACGCACTGGGGTCGGACCTGAGCGCGGGTTGCCGTGGCAGCCATTTGGCCCCATTAAGAGGACTGCTGTGTGTAATCATGTGTCAGTGCTTATTGAATGACAACACTCGGTAGAGGAGAGAGAGAGATAGAGATAGAGAGAGAGACAGTGACTCACAACCCTTTTTGGCGAAAGGGCTTGAATAACTCAGTGAAGGAATAACTCAAGTCATCTGACTTCCTAGCCCCACGAGAAACGACTCAGGGCACTGGTTGTCTTTTAGATGCAGCCGTTCCCCAAGGAGTAGGATCAGTCCCCAGGAGCAGGGTGGGGGCTGGCGTGTGACTCACGTAGCAGGGCACAGCAGACAGGCCCATCACGGAGCAGGGCACAGCAGACAGGCCCATCACGGAGCAGGGCACAGCAGACAGGCCCATCACGGAGCAGGGCACAGCAGACAGGCCCATCACGGAGCAGGGCACAGCAGACAGGCCCATCACGGAGCAGGGCACAGCAGACAGGCCCATCACGGAGCAGGGCACAGCAGACAGGCCCATCACGGAGCAGGGCACAGCAGACAGGCCCATCACAGAGCAGGGCACAGCCGACAGGCCCATCACGGAGCAGGGCACAGCAGACAGGCCCATCACGGAGCAGGGCACAGCAGACAGGCCCATCACAGAGCAGGGCACAGCGACAGGCCCATCACGGAGCAGGGCACAGCAGACAGGCCCATCACGGAGCAGGGCACAGCAGACAGGCCCATCACGGAGCAGGGCACAGCAGACAGGCCCATCACGGAGCAGGGCACAGCAGACAGGCCCATCACGGAGCAGGGCACAGCAGACAGGCCCATCACGGAGCAGGGCACAGCAGACAGGCCCATCACGGAGCAGGGCACAGCAGACAGGCCCATCACGGAGCAGGGCACAGCAGACAGGCCCATCACAGAGCAGGGCACAGCCGACAGGCCCATCACGGAGCAGGGCACAGCAGACAGGCCCATCACGGAGCAGGGCACAGCAGACAGGCCCATCACAGAGCAGGGCACAGCCGACAGGCCCATCACGGAGCAGGGCACAGCAGACAGGCCCATCACGGAGCAGGGCACAGCAGACAGGCCCATCACGGAGCAGGGCACAGCAGACAGGCCCATCACGGAGCAGGGCACAGCAGACAGGCCCATGAGAAAAGAGACAGAGATGTGAGAGGCTTCTTGTGGAAGGACCCCTGTGGTGTTCCTAGTGGGTTAGAAGCAGCAGTGACACAGGGCCCACTGGGCCAGGAGGTCCACAATGTCACTGGGCCCTTAAACTGTGGGATACACAGCTGAGAAGCAGGGACTTACTGTTCAACCAGCACCAGAGATATGGGCCTTTCATCAGCACCAGAGATATGGGCCATTCAACCACCACCAGAGATATGGGGCCAGCAACTGTAGATGTGGCTCCCAATAGAGGGGAAGGGCTTGTAACTCACACCTGCAGCCCCCACAGAGATAATCCTACACACAGCCCCCCCCCCTCACCCCCCGCTGGGCTAAGGCTAATACAGCTCTTCCTATTTCCTCAGCAGGACCACTCAAACAGCTCTTAATAGGTGTGTAAAGCCAGCTAGCGCTCGGCAGACACCGGGCTAATACCGCTTTAGATAGCCTCGGCTCATCCTGCCACCTCAGCCTCCCTGTAAACCCACTCAGACATCATTAATCTTTTCAGGTGTTTGATATGAAAATGGTGAAAAAGTGATATAGTAGTTTTGAAAGGAGCCGGCCGCGATGGGATGAGTGACCGACAGCTGGGGTCTCCCCCCTCTGGGTCTCCCCCGGGGGGTGTGGTCTCCCCCGGGGGGTGTGGTCTCCCCCGGGGGGTGTGGTCTCCCCCGGGGGGGTGTGGTCTCCCCCGGGGGGTGTGGTCTCCCCCGGGGCGCTGGGTCTCCCAGTCTGCAGCTGAACGGACGTTCGTCTCTGGCGTGTCTGTGACCACGAAGCTCACGTCCGCTAGCAGGAACTGAAAAGCAGCAGTCCCCTGTGGCCGCTGGACGGGAAATGTCTCTCTCTCTTTTCACACACACGGTTCTCCCTCGTGCGCCCTCTTTTCCCTTTTTTGGTGCTGTTTTGATTCGGGGTTTTTCGGTGTGCACTTTTACATAGACACACCGTCAGCAGTGGCCCAGCCAGAGAGTCAAGTGGCTCCGTCCTTCTTCCCCCTGTCTAACAGCCCTCCTGCCCTCACAAGCAGCAGCTCCCAGGGGGGGAGGGGGGGGAAGGAGGGAAGGAGGGAAGGAGGGAAGGAGGGAGGGAGGGAGGGAGGGAGGGAGGGAGGGAGGGAGGGAGGGAGGGAGGGAGGGAGGGAGGGAGGGAGGGAGGGAGGGAGGGAGGGGGGGGAGGGGGGGGGGCTCTCCTGAGGACGGCTGATTGAGATCTGCGCCGGTGGCGTGATACGTTTGTGAAGTTTCACATTATTTTCGTATATTTCGGTTGATTACAAATTTCGACCCATGATATTGAGGACATTTGTGGAGAATAATACGAATTTGACCACATTTCTTTCTGGATGCGAGCTAGGACAAAGTGGAATCTACATTTGCTTTTCATCTTGAATGATGCATCTTCTCCAAATCTTCGAATTATTCCACACATTTAGGGGACACAGTTCCACTGAGTAAATGTTGCCAGCGCAATACCAATTTATGTTAATATCCCCAGTACCATTAGTCATGTGACAATGGCATTTAGACGATTACCCATTACCTCTACATTTCCAAAAGAAAGTCCCATGTATTATCCTTGAAAGCTAATTGGGCCTATTGATGGCTGTTTGGTTTCCTTGTTCTAATGCCTGCTCAGCCAATCAGCTGGGCACCATCAATAGTTCCAGAGTGATGGCCTAACAGCAGGCTTCCACTCCCATGGATGAGGCTCTGGAGGCTCCAGTGCTCTCCTGCATCCTAATGCAGCTCTATGGATGTGTATCGACCCGGACATCTCTCCCAGGGACCTGCTGCCTGTCTGCATGATCCTGGTGGCTCAGCTCTCAACATCACGAGCCAATCACCTGGCTCTCGGTTGATCTGTCTGATTGCCTGTCTGCCTACCAATCATGTTGTCAATCCGATGCCCTACCATTACCCACGACCATTCTACTTTTTGCATTGAACGCCTTCTTCTACTCAGCTCTGCTACAGTGCCTGGGTGTGGCTAGCTGAGTTGGGTCCCGAGTCAGTGCCCCCTGTACGTTAGGAACCAGGGGTGTTCTTGTGGAGCGGTGTCTCGAGTGGATCTGCCACTAGCTCAGTGTCAGCCCTCTCCCACTGTCCCGTCTCACACGCTCGCGTGCTGACACCCCCGGCCCCCGAGCCTCCCTGCCTCCACCTGGCCTGACGTGATCCGACCTGAATCACTCCCTTCACGTTAGCAGACAGCCCCCACAGCGAAGAAGCAGCCGCTCCCAGCTCGGCAGGGTCCACACGCTCAGGAGGTCACCTGGCCCCGGTCCACATCGTAGTGAGGTGAACGAGAGGCCTCGCCGATCACTCCCTCTGTGGCTTTGTCTCTCTGCCAAGGCAGAGGTGGATCAAAGAGCCATTAGTCAGGGGAGAGAGAGAGGAGACCAATCCGCTCATCCACTGCGCCACAAACGGCGGCGGTGGCGGCGGTGGCGGCAGCGGCAGCCTTGTTTATAATAGGACACTCACAGATTAATAATCAGAACCTCGGGGAGAGCTATTTAAAGCTCCACTCTGCTTCCTGCAATACTCTAGGTGGCTGCCAAATGTTTAGCAGGACTGAAAGGTTATTTGAGAGCAGACGGTGAACTGAATGTCCGTGGAGGGGTTGAAGTGTGTGTGGGGGGGTTGTTGGGCAGCTGTATATCCTGGGGTCTCTGTTGTGCATGGCTGGCTGTGATTGTCCCAGGGCCTTGTTCATTTTCCGATCCATCTCTCTCCACCTCCATCTGGGCTGAAAGGTTGCTGCTGTTTCAGCCCTTCTCTGTCTCCGCTGTGTTCTCGGGCTCCGAAGCAGCCCAGTCGGATTCCAGCCATTAGCCTTTGTTTACCTGTCTGGAAGCAGGCATTTGGGGGTAGAAAGTGAGCTTGCAGTGCAGGATAGGTGAGCTGGGTCATCAGGTGTCACGGTGTGTTTCCTGTCAGTGTTTCCACCAGACTGTCCCAGGTCTAACAGGGACCTCCTCTCCCTCACACTGGAGGTCTTCATCAAAGCCTCTCCATGCTCCTCTTATCCTTCTCTCTCTCTCTCTCTCTCTCTCTCTCTCTCTCTCTCTCTCTCTCTCTCTCCACCTCCTCCTCCTCGTTCTCTTCCTGCTTTTCTACCTGTTTCTAATCCTGGACTCCCAGTGGATAATCCTAAGAGGTAGCAACATCCATCAGCAGGAGACGGTTCCAGTCTCCACCGAGCACGTCCAGCATCCTGCACCTGGAGACCTTCCATCCACAGACCGGCCCCCGACCAGCAATACACACATTCGCTTTGCTGCGATTTGGAGTTTGCTCCGTGTCAGAGAAGGAGACCTTTACCTAATTGACTCCCTGAAGGTGCGGAGACGTAGCTAGCTCCACACGGGCAAACTAGCAAGCAGCCTGCAGCCCTCCGATAGGTGGATGAACTTGTACAGTTTACTAAATGCACCTGGGTGGAAACTCATGTTGCTTCTCCTCTCCCCTGATTATGTTATTCCTCCTCCTCCGTTTCTATTTTCACACATGATTGTACTTTGTAAAACACTCGCAATTAACAGGAGGGGTTTACCGGCCAGTGGAAACAAGGTCCCCCCTCCGTCGCTGCTCACTGAGCCAGACACGTTGGCCCTCCGTTGCTGCTCACGAGCAGACACGTTGGCCCCCCGTCTCTGCGGTACGGCGGGGCGCTCCACGTCCCCGCTGGCGTCATCGTCGACGTGCTCCATGTTGTTTATGTTTCTGGCAAGCTCTGCCGATCTCCAAGGCCTCGGCCTGCCTGTTGTTCCCCGTGGGTCTCCCCGCTGGAGGAATGTGCTCTGCAACGTGACCCCCCCTCCCGCTGACCTGCTCGCTGATGCCGGCCGGAGATGTGTGTGAAAGTTCGAGTGACGTCGTTCCGGTTTTAGTGCCTCTTGGGTGGGTGGTGTGTGATGATGGGCGGGGTGCAGTGCAGTGCAGTGCAGTGCAGTGCAGTGCATCTCAGACTGCCGTGGGGATATTTTCAGTGCTCTCGGGCCCAGAGGAGGATAGGCTTTCACTGCACTGTTCAACCCTCATGTTGTGAGCGTGTAGAACCCCCTCAGCCCCACAACCAGCCCAATTTAGAAAGGATTTAACGAGCCTACACTTCAGGGAGATGGGCTGGGGAATGTTGTGCCCCCTGCCTGTATGCCCAGCCTGAGCCCTGGTCCAGGGTCTGTCTGAAGGCTCTGGGCTGGGAGCTGCGCCTGGCCTCAGCTGCTCTGGTTCATTACAGCTGGCCATGACAGGGCAGGGGGGACAGGGCCTGGGTGCATGCACATGTTTCTGTATGGCCTTTTCTGTCTCTTTCTATAAGAGGGAGAGGGAGAGAGAGAGGGGGGGGGGAGAGGGGGGGGAGGTCCAAGAATATCTGTCGCCCAGAGCTCTCTGTGTCCCCCTGTTACCATGACAACCCTGACCTGCCCTCTTCTCTTGCTATTTGTGCCCTCACTAACTGTACTCAAAATGACCTAGGGAATTGATACAACTTTTCTTTAAACACACACAGCCCTGCTTCAACGCCTTGCCAGATGGCTCTCCAAGGTCTAACTGTGTTATGCACCTTCCTTTCTGTTAACAAGAATTGTTGTGGTGGAAACTGATTAAGTCCCTCTCTCTCTCTGTGTTTTGCTCCAGGAGGATTTTCGTAATAAGGTTCAAGAATACATCAAGCTCTACGCCAGATGATGACAGCGTCAGCTGTGCTGGTTGTGTGCCCTCCAGCCCTCCCCCCGGCCTCTCACCAACCAACCACACACGGCCTACCTGCCCTGACTGCAATACCACGTCGCTGGAGAAGATGAATAAATGAGAAATATCCGACAATGTTTTCGATGCTTTAATTGTTCTGAACAGACTATTAGTCATGCCTAGTTATCATGCCTGTCGAAGCAGGATTGTCCAATGAGTGGGTCTCTATGGGTGTCTTTAGCCAATCAGAGTGGGCCAGGATGTCAAAGAGGTCCCGGAATTGAAACAAAGTGATTTTTTTTTAGATGTCAAATGGAAGAGAAAGATGGTCCTCACAGTGTGTTCTCAGTTCTAGTGCCTGTATTGTTTGTGTTGCAAAAGGAAAAATGCACGCAAGCACGCGTACAAAAAATGTGCTCACACTCGCATTTTTCGGAGCAAACACACATCTCTCACACGCTCCTCCCGTTTCCCTGTTTGTTAAAGGTCCGCACCCCCCCCCCACCCCCACCCGCCTCACTAGACAGCATGCGAATGACAAGTGCCACCCACGACACCCGACTACCAACTCTACCATCCGCCTAATCCACCACACATACACACACACGCACAGCTCCGACTTGTTGAGCACACAATATAAACCCTTGCGCTGCCCGGTCTCTATCTGAACCCCCCCTCACCAACACTCACACACCTCTACTCCCATGGGTTCAGGGGTCAAACTGAGGGCTCCCCAACTCGAGTCCTGTGTTCCGATGCAAGTGTGTTTCCAAAGGCCTGTGTGATCTCGCTGGTTTTTCTTGCATGTGTGTCTGTACGCACGTGTGTGTGGTCGTCTTTGTCTGTGTCTCTGTGCTCTGTGTGCGTGTGAGAGGGAATATGTATCCACGAGTGTGTGGGTTGGGTTGATTTGCTTCGCTTTGTCCGGACTGGCTTTGTGCCTCATATTTGAACACAAGAATCAATGTCATTACTGTTTTTCACATGATCGCATGAGACAAAGTGTATTTAATCAGGTGGTGGTGCATTTTACAGTAGGTATGTCTGAACTGTTTGTGTGTGGGTGTCTGTTGAATTGTGCGCGTGTTTATGCGAGTGTGTGTGTGTGTAGAAAGATAGACTGTTGAGATGTGACTTGCTGTCCGCATGCTCTGGTTCCCAGCCCCATACTCCCTGTTCCCTAGGCCCAGCTAGCCCAGCTAGCCTAGCTCAGAGGGGCTTCGGAGGGGAAACCAGCAGTTCAAGTCCTCCTTTACTTTCTCAGATTGTATATCAGTTTTTTAAGATATAATAAAGAGGATATAATAATTAAAAGAAACGTTGCTTGTTTTTCTTGCTATATTCTTGTATTATTAGTTACTAACTTATATAACGTATGTGATTAGTTTGGGGTTCCCGCGGGGGTCTTAATGAAACCTGCAGGAACCCTGTTAGTTGTATGATAAGTATTGGCCCATTGGTCTACAATTTCCCTTTGGGGATTCATAAAGTACCTAACCTGCCATACTGATATAGGCTAACAAACAGCCTAGCATACTCTCTGTTTCATCCATAGTGTGTGGCAGGGCCTCAGGGCCTGGGCTGTCATCCTGCTCCAGCAGAGTGCTACTGTAGAAGACAGAGGGTGACCCCGGCACACAGTCTCCCAGGACTACGCACGCATGGCTGGGAGGCACAACCTGTACTTGACCGAGACATACAGAAGACACTACAGTTAAGAGGTGCATATTTTGGTGACTTCAACGTTTAACCAAAAAGTGTGATTGTGATTTGTTGTGGCAATCTATATGGATGATATCCACGATATAACATTTTGACTGAGCAATTCTATTTCCCTGACATATTCATGGCTGATTAATAATGAACTGGTTTTCAGTAAAGTCTCCTAAACATTTTCTTTTTTCGGCTGCTCACTGATTCGAAGTGTCCGGGAAACAGACCCCCTCACTCCACCTCTGGACAGCTGTCACTCACGCATACGCCCCCGTTCTGCCTGGCCAGGCACACACATTTACACACACATTTACACTCACCCACGTCTGCTGTACAAGCTCGCCTAAAGGCCTGGGTCGTCAGTGACAGCTGACGGATCAGGAAGCGAAGGCAGAGAGAAAGGCAGGGTACATGATGTCTAGCCCCCACTGTCATGAGAGAGACACAGTGGCCGGGTGGGTCGGCCATGCTGCTGGAGGCCCCACACCCTGCTGTGCAGAGAATCTCTCCGTTTGGGATGTGCTTGCCTTACAGTACCTCAAACACACTCGCACAGCTTGATGTGCTTTCCACAGAAAATAGGATCTAAAACCTTCAGGAGGTTTTCGGGAAAGTTGCTGACTTCATCCTTTGTCTTTTTCTTTTAAGTTGTCACCTACAAAGTTGCATGAAAGAACCGTGAACGATTTATGTATGGAGCCTGAGTGTCTGACCTTGTTTCCTTCCCTCCTCCGGTTGACAGTCCAGAGACACTTCCCTCTTCTTGTGAAGAGAGCTTACAGCGACGATCCTTGTCTAAATCCAAGTTTGTCAAAAGTTTTCAAACATCAGAAAGGAGCTAGTCTTATGTCAAGATCAGCCACTTCATCACATCCAGAATCAAGGACAGTATTAAGTGTTTGAGCAAAGAGAGGAAATGAGGCCTTCATCTTGGATCAAGTATCCTGACCATTACCAAGAACAGGGGATGGGGCTTCTTCACTCACAACTCTTTGTAGATAAAGATAACATTTACATTTAAACAGTTCATTGAAAGCGACTCACAAAAAGTGCTATCAGTTAGAATACCAGATAATCTAAGACCAGAAGTGCATAGTTCTTTATTTAGTTCCTTAGTTTTAACTCTTCATTTAAACTATTGTGCTGTGTTTAATCTGAGCCTGGATTGAGAGCCACAGTGACATTGGGAGGATTCGTTTCAGTAGACTAGACAAATTACATTTTGCCATCACCAACGCAATGGAGAGCGACCTGCATGAGCCCGGTCAGAATGTGTATGATTTATCCAATCAGTTGGGCCTGACAGAAAACCGTTATCTGAAATAAATCTAGAAAGTCGTTATCTGCTACTCCATTTTAGCTTCATAGCTGACAATGAATCACGCCAGAGGTAGGCCTACTGTTATGAAGCTGACATGATTATATAGAGGTTTTTGTTCGAATTCACTGAATAGATTCTCTGTCGGTTGGAGATTCATATCCCAGCTCTTTCCACGCAACAAAGATTTGTTGAATTGGGAAAATTCTGAGAAAACTTTTTCATCATGACATTTGATGATGTCCCTACGTTCAATAAAAGAGCATTGTGCTTAAAAAGTGATGCATTTTCACATTTTGATCATCTTTCACACATTTTTACTACATGGACAAGGTTCCAGGTTGATTTGACCTAAATAGTAAATGCCTTTGAGAAAGTATGATCTGATTGCCAATCAACACAAACGATTGCCAGCTGTGGTTCACAAATTAGTGAGTGATTATGACAAAGTGTGACTGTCCACATGCAACTTTTGTGGTTATAAGGTTGGCTAAATGGTTAGAGAGTATGACTACAGATCAGGAGGTTGGGGGTTCACATCCCCCAAGGTGCTTTTAGATGAAAGCTTTCAATTGAACATTGAACTTATGTCTTCAAGTGGAATTCATAAAGACATAATTCGATTCCGAGGGAAATTCAGCAAGGCCCCGGTGGCCGAGTGGATATGCATGGGATCTAGAGTCCCGACCCCTCCGGTTCAAATCTGGCTGGCAGTGTACCCCATGCTTGCTTTCTGGCATGCAAAACATGTTAGTATCTCTTTAAGCAGAGCACTTTTTAAAAGATAAATACTACCTTCACATGCCGGAGGTATGGGGCCCCAGTGGCCTAATGGATAAGCATGCGGACAAGCAAATCCCATTGGCATGGGATCAAATCCACCCAAAACCTCGAACCCAGAGAAAACCTTTGACTGAGCTTGCTCTAAGGTCGCCCCCAAGGTGTCGTGGGCTGCTCAACGAGCTGGGTTCAGATGAAGCACAGGGCGTGGTGCCAATCAGATCCGTGAGCCCAGATCACTGTGAACGCAGCGCACTGTCCAGACTCCCCGACTGCCAGCAGGGATCACCCAACTGTCTTTGTCAGTACCCGACTGTCCCACCAGGAAAGACAGTTGGGAGAGAGGATCTCGGGAGCCGGGAAAATACATTTACCTTTTATCAGTTTTATATATAAGTCCAGCTTTTTTTCCAAGTCCAAAAGCAACAATTGAGTTGTAGGAAGATCCTTCAGACAGATTTGAACACAAGTGTGAGGTCATTAAAGAGACCTTTTCTGCAAGGAAAGACCATTGCAGCCTTCCATGGGGTTTGAACCCACAACCCTTATCTGTCAGGGTACACATGCTTATCCACTGAGCCATCAGGGACACAAGCATATATGAACTTGTTGAAAATACATCCTTAAGATTAAGTGTGAGGTCATTAAAGAGACCATTTCTGAAAGGAAAGACCATTGCAGCCTTCCATGGGGTTTGAACCCACAACCCTTATCTGTGAGGGTACACATGCTTGTCCACTGAGCCATCAGGGACACAAGCATGCATGAACTCGTTGAAAATACATCCTTGAGATTAAGTGTAAATTCATTAAAGAGACAGTTTCTGCATGGAAAGACCAACGCAGCCTTCAATGGGATTTGAACCCAGGACCCTTAACGCTCATGGTACACATGCTTATCCACTGAGCCATGAGGGACATAGGCAAACATGGACTCGTTGAAAACACATCCTTAAGGTGAAGTGTGAGGTCATTAAAGAGACCATTTCTGTATGAAAAGACCAACGCATGTGTTTGTATCCCTGAATACATGAGGCTTGTTTATATGTGTCCTGGGGCCTGTACTACGAATCAAGATCAACATGCTCTGGATTACTCTCAGTTACCCGGCTACACAAAGCGAGACAATCGCAATCACGATAAACGGTATCACGACGGCGGTTATCAACTCTTTAACTCAAGACAGATCTTTCTAATCTAGAGATGTGCGCGTTCACATAAAGGGGCGGTGTTTGCACCGTATATCCAATCGCAAACACGGACAAAACAAGAGCCGCATATGTCACGGAAGAGGAGCGGACATTCCGGACAATAAATTTACAAACTTTGTCTACTCCTCCTGCGTGAAATATTGTTACACGAACATATCAGGAATACAGACATATGATACAGGCAAAAATCAACGAATTTGCTGCTGCTAAACTGGTAGAAAATAGCAGACGCTGTCAAATTTAAATGCGTAAACTAGCCTACATGATTTATTGATATCACTGTCCCAGGCACAAGATGTGACCATAATTACACGTGTGCATTCCATAACGTTAAACTTTTGTTGCTGTATTATTTTAGTTGCAACCCTGGAAGTGGCAAACGATCGTGAGAGCAAATAAAAAAATAAAAACATAAGTAAGTAGCAGTAGGCAATATGGCATAATTGCCAGTACCTTTTGTAGGATATTGGTATAGCTACAAAGGGCCCATAGAACAATGAACTCCTCCACAGGACTTCACTCTTGCTGAGGAGCTGGCCCTCTCAAGCTATCAGGGTCGCCCCATGATGGAATGAGTGGAAGGGGGCATTTCTTCAGACACTGGTGGCAGCAGCTCGGAAACCCAGGCATATGTATGTTTCAAGTGATCTATGTGACCATGTGCATTCAACAATTATTTATAAATATTGTAGAAGTGAAATGTAGAATCAGAAAGGGATTTATTCATGAAAGTTTGCACAGACAAGGAATTTGCTTTGGCAGGAAGGTGTATACAATAAACACATAGGAACCTTAAATGTAAATATGTGGACCATCTATACTAATGGTAAATAAACTAGCAATACTAAGTGGAATGTATTACTGTCCTCTGCAGTGACAGGAAATATAGTGGTGTTGCTGCCACCATCCACTGTCGTCCCACTGTGCCATACAGAGGTAACCATGAAACTAATAGTCATACGCCAGTACGTATGCCATATGTGGTTGTTGAATATTGATCAAATATGCCATTTACTTTCTGGGAGGAGTGGAGGTCCTAGATGATCAGGAAACTGTGCCTGCCTGCTCAGAGAGCATTTTGGGGGTACACTTTTGATTTTGTTTTACCACTTGCAACATAGATGGTGAGAGTGTGTGAACGTGTGGCTGTGATTGAAGTGTCTGTAATGACTTACTAAGGGTGGTGGTCTGAACATAACATGAGACATAAGTCCTTGAAGTGCTCATTTCAAATATAAATCAATTGATTCAATTGCTATGGTGTTAAACTCAGCAGGAAGAGGAACTTGTTCCTCCCCCTGAGCATAGGGCCTCCACCTCAAGGCCAAGACAAAGACACAAGGTATAAGCAATGAACCTTGAAACACAGTAGTCAAATGGACACCTTCAACTTTCTCCAAGTGTGCATTACAAAGGGACAATGTTCTTTATTTGTTTCAGGTTGGAGCAGACTATGTGAGGGCCCTGTATAAAAGAACCCTGGTGCTTGATATAGAGTATAAGAGGCTTTTAATTAAAAAAACAAGGTTGGAGATAGAAAACTGGAATATGAGAAGATATAGTACATGACTGAACGACACTAAACTTAGTTACACTGACATTATATTTCTGTGTTCCTAGGAAAGGGAGAACACATGAGGATGTATTTGTTCAACTTTTTTCTACGTTTTGGTGTTTTTATACCTTTTTGTGGCTTTTTTGTTGTGTCTTTTGTGGGTAGTGAAATGATCATTGTAGGCTACGTATACACATTGTTCTTTTTGGTTTGAAATGTTTTGGTTGAAAGAAACCCAACATTTTGATATGGAAATAATTAGAAAGTGGGTCAAAGCAACCCAAGGACAGCAGAAGGGGTTTTAAGGGGAGACACCCCATTGAATAGGAATAACATATCAACATGACACTACATAAAAGTACCCGTAGCGAAATAACGCAACGCTATGCATTGCATATGCACATTCTAAGCATTGCTAGTCTATGTACTTTTCCTATAGTTAGATCTCATATTATTTTTTTAGGATTCCTATATGTTTAACGACGCACCTTCCTGCCAAAGCAAATTGCTTGTCTGTGCAAACTTTCATGGCGATTAAAACCCTTTCTGATTCTGATGTTCTGGCGGTTCTGAGCGCACCTCTCAATATCCGCGCACCAAGCTCCACATCTTCTATGAACGGTAACGCCATTATCCTCTCAAGAATGAGTTAGTGGGCGGGGCTTTTATACCGGTTGATCTCTGATCTCCAACTATAACCTGCTCCCGACCAGGTTAGCCGTTCAGCATATGTTACCATGGCGATCTACCCCGATAACAAGTGATCCACCTTCGTAGTACAGAAAACCCGGGGTTGAACCTGAAGTTACCTCGCTAACGCCAAATCTTGCTTCGTAGTACAGGCCCCTGGACACAAGTACTTTATATTGCCGCCTTATTGGACATAAGATTGAAGTATGACGGGTTTAGTTGATGAGAGACACTCCAGCCTGAGCGCCTGCCTGAACTAGGCTTCACTTATTTATTTTCTGAGAGAAACATTGACTGTACTTGACTTGTCAGGTTTCAAAAAGAAAAGTGACATGACTTTTCCCTGGCATCAAACAGTACGGGCAGTGAAAGTTGTTTTCAGAGATTAAAAAAAAACATAAAAAACCTTCACCTTTTTGGTAAGAAATGTGAGTGTGAACAGAACATTTGAAAAGAAAATAATAATGTTGTTTGTTTTTTTCTTCTTTTTTTTTAACTAGGTGCCAGTGTCACAATTTCCAGTGATGGAACCCAAACGCAGACCGGGACTGGTAGGTGGTGAAAAAATATGTTTTATTGGTGATACAAAAATGACTGAAGGGTTATTGCCAGACGTGAAGACAGGTGAGTACGGGTGATGGGAGGGCGATGGTGGTGCCGAACGTGCAGGTCGATGGTTACTGATGGCCAGGCGGGAGTGAAGGGAATTCCAGGGTGAAGAGACTGAAAAAACAGAAGAACAGGAATCCGATCGGAAAAACAAGCAACGTTTAGAAAGGCAAACAGACTAGAATAATATAGGCTGATACTCTAGCACAAGGTACGAGTACGTCTAACGATCCGGCAAGGACTGGATGTCAGGCCACAGCTTAAGTAGTGTTGTGGTGATGATGAAGATTAGGACCAGGTGTGTTGATTGCAAGAGCAGGTTCATTGCCCGGCAACCAGAACGGGGTGCGTTCAGGAACGCAACACAAAACACAGAACAAACCAGACAGACAGGGAAACGAGCTCAAGGGGACGGGGTCGTGACAGCCAGGACCTTTCTCTTTTACCAGTAAAAGAACTGTAGGGTCAGGGAAATATGTTTTTTTTATATAATAAAGAATAACATTAATGAACGTTTGTAGGAAAAACCTTGACATTACTGTAACACCTTATTTCAGATTTCTTTTAGAGACTTCTTTTCATCATTTCAGTAATAACAAGCTAGTTGCAAATGTAAAAAGATTTACTGAGCATTGCCATACAAGTGTCTACAATCAACATGTTGTAGCCAGTTTTCAAATATAGCAAAGATTATTTGATTCAATTCGTTGGCGGCAAATGTAGTTGAACGCTGAGGTGATAAACAGAGGGTGTTAATGAAGATCGAAAGGAGGAGGGATTGTGTGCAAACTGGCAGAATATGGTAATGCCTGGACATTTGATTAATCTCTTAGCATGTCTGTGTGTGTATGTGTATGTGTGTGTGTGCGTGTGTCCTAGTTATCATGTCCACCTGCCAAAACGTGTGTGTCATTCACTCTTCAGCTGCTAAAAACAGAGTGGAGGAGACAGCACAGGGGTGTTCGTCACCATCACTCAGATCTCCGGGTAGAGCTCTCATCACCACCC
Source organism: Mallotus villosus (assembly GCA_903064625.1). Lineage (NCBI taxonomy): Eukaryota > Metazoa > Chordata > Actinopteri > Osmeriformes > Salangidae > Mallotus > Mallotus villosus. The sequence goes on along the minus strand of CAEFZP010005663.1, from coordinate 738,170 downwards.
ATTCCCCCAGCCAGCTAACAAACACAGGCTTTGCTCGGGTGCTGTGTGATGTCACAAGCAGAGACGGTTTTAAAATTAGATTTGCACCCATTTCATAGAGACAAGGAGTGAGCACACATCAGAGAAACTACTTTAATGATGATCTGCCCACATATACACACGCGCACACACACTTACACACATGCTCGCCTACGGTAGACCTAGAAAAGGCAAAGGAAAAGGTCCTTTCTCACAACTAAATCACTACAAGGTTTATTTTCCAATATAGATCAAATGTGATGATGATGTGTCCGCTTCTGGTCCTGATCCTCTAATATGCTCGTGTTAAAAGCTATCTTTGACGAGCCAGCCATGTGTCCGTGATGGATTGATTAGTGTTCTGTCCTCCAGCAGTTCAGTAATCAGCTCCTCCGACCTGAGGGCTCTGTGCAGCCGTGACAGGCTGGGGACAGGGGCTTAAGGGGCTAGGCAGACGAAGAGCAGAGGGTAGTAGTTCTAGAAGATACAGTAGGATCACTACAGCGCATGGCAGCCCTCCAGCTAGACAGTAAGGACTAGCTGGAGGCTAATCAGAGTTAGTTTAAGAATGTCTACTGCATGTTAAAAAAACACCCTTAATCTAGATGTGGTCTGATCAGATCTAATTTGATCTCTCTCTCTCTTTCTCTCTTTCTTCCTTTCGCTCTCTCTCTCTCTATCTCTCTCGACCTCCCTCTTCCATTCGCTACTTTTCCTTTACTATCACCCCCTCGCTCTCCTGTTTCCTGTCTCTGATCTCATCCAATCGCTTTCTTGTCTTTCTCTTTCTGTCCCTGAGGTGATGCCATAGTGGGCATATAGAAGTCACTTCCTCATTGCTCGATGGTCTTTATGCTTGACCACCTCCATCACTTAATACTGCCTCCGTGATGTGATTCATATCTTTGTTTGTGGCATTAGCTGCACCTGTTTGAAAACAAGCACTTCCACCTTACGAATTAGCATGAAATAGGTTAAATCATTTCATTTGTCTTTGTGGAAACTCATCAGATTTATTTTCAAGCTAAGAGCTTCTTCTTGTATAATTCAGGCATTGCCTAGTGGAAATGTCTTGCTCTACAATCACTCAATGCTGGCTGGTATCTACAGCATTGTGTGGATTGTCTCTGTTGCTGCCAGTTCATATACTGTAGCCTGAGTAGGTCCCTCCCATCCCTTCTACTTCGTCAGTCATTCCATCATTGTTTCATCTTCTCGAAGCCGCCCACATCGACAGAGAAAGAGAACGAGAGAGCGAGAGAGCGGAAGGGTGTGAATCTGTGGACATCCGGCCATATGCATGCGTGGGTGCAACTGTGTGTGTGCATGTGTGTGTCTTCTCGAGAAGTCCCCAGTCGCTCTTTATGGGAAAACAAACCCACACATCACTTACACATGTGGGAGGCATTGTGGAGGGATTAGACTTCCTTCAAACAAATAGCTCCTGGCCTTGGTGCCAATTTATACAGAAGAAGACTGAAGCATGGAATCAGAAGCAGAAACAATGTGACGTCTCCACGTGCTGAGAAGGCTGAACACCAGCACGTCTCCGCTACGCTCAGTCTATTGTACCCTGCTAGGCTTAATGAGATGTATGTTACAATGCCCGTGGCCATGTTCTATTGCGTTACTGTAACTTTCATGACATGATGCTGGAAGGGAGTTTGGTTGCAGTTGACTTGTGTCTTCCTAAGAAGAGATGCAATAGAAGCCAGCCTGAGTAACTAGGGGACTGGGTTTTTTACATTCTATAGAGGTACATCAGTGGATTGTATGGAGGATGTATGGAGCGTGTGTGGGTTGCAGGATCAAAGAGGCTTGAAAGGGAAAGTTTAAGTGAGTGCATGAGAGTGTGTCTGTGGGTGGGTGGGCATGTATGAATGTAATGTACAGCTTCATGTTATATTGGTGACTGATTCACTGATGGTTCAATGTTTCATGTCAGCTGTAAGGGTGGATGGTGGTGATGCGTGTAGAGAATACCTCTGTGTCTAGCATTACCAGAAATTCAACCTTACCTCAGACTCTCTGCTACCTCTCTCTCTCTTGCTACCCTTCAATAAACATGTCAATCAAACCATTACAAACAATAGAGATGATTTGGTAGCTATGTGAAAATAGTACAGAACTTGGTTCCAATCTGAACCTCATTTCATGCAGTGGATGCACATTGACAACTAGCATTCCCCTGTGGCGAGACCCTTAAGTCTTTTATTCAAGCTTGACTTTAGATTGGAGAGGCTTGAATCCAAAACGTTGCTGACTAGGGATGCAACCGCTGGTTTGGTTCTAATGCCAGGTCTTGGATGGGGTTCCTTCACCATCTGTGACTGTATAATAGTCCTTCAATACTCACTGAAATCATCTGTTGCAGCCCTTTTGGAATCTGGACCACTGTTGAACCGGAACAGTTTTATGTGAAAATGGCTCTCCTGTGCTGCTTTGAACTGTCTGTGGAAATGATGATAGATGATTATTGAAGATGATAAAGAAGGCCTTCAGCTGCAAATTAATACGATTTTAGCCTTGATCTTGAGTAATATATTAGAAGTTAAAAGGACCCGTGCAATTAGAATTTGTTCCACTGTTTTTATTGTGCTAAAGACAGTAAGTGTAAAGAATGAACCTGACCTTTGACCTTTTCATATTTGGCAATCAATAAACTTGTCCAACATTAAGTGAAGGATTAGTATTGCTATATTATCACGTCAGTGTATCTGACATGTTTTCCTCACAATATTCTACTTATGTCCTACATCAAACATACTGCCCTTGTCAGTCCCTGGAGTGCCTGATCTTGCATAGCTCTTTAGTGATTGCTAATATATCAAAGTGATTAATGAAGCTCTAATTATGAGAGCTGCCCCTCCCGTCTTTATCTCCCGTCCCTCGTGTCCATAGAACAGGCTCCCTTGTGTCTGTGTATACCAGAAATAAACCCTCCATATGATTGCAATTAGGCCCCGCTACTAATGACTCTCTGCTTCATTACCAGGCAGAACATAAGTGCCTGTCGTTTCTTGGCGAGTAACTCTTTCATGTTGGAGAGGCGATCCAGACGGCTGTCATCCGAGTGTGTGTTTACATCCCCCTGGGCAGGTGTAGCGCTCCTTCGCGATCGAGAGAGCAAACAGGCGTCTATGGACAGCAACAACACAGGACAGCGATGGAGACGGAGGCTGAGCAGTAGCTCACATTAGACAACAACTAGAAGAATGCAGTTATGGCTTCGGGGTATTGTGCTCAGTAACGGTTAGACCCATAAACAAATACAAACTTCTTCCTGGGTTAAGAAAACCCTGGGTGACACACGTCATATCAAATTCTAAAGTTATCCAACAAGGTATAGAAAAACAGTCAAGAGCACGTTGACGTCGGAATGGTCAAAGAATGTCCCTAGATCTGTTACACTGGGGGGGTTTTGACAGATTGACACCGTGGGAGGGTAATCCTATCAGTGTTATACATACAAGTACTCCTCCTGCACGGGCAAACCTCTAAGACTTGGCTATATCTCTTTGTGGTGGATCTACCATAGTTACCCTGGGTCCAGGTCATCGTGTGATAAGGTGCAGCTTGGGATAGGTTACGTCTAGATCCTTGAGTGAGAAAATGGATGAATGAGGCTCGAGCCTTCGAGGGCTCCTTACCCTTGGGCCGCGCAGGAGTGGATAAAAGGTCTGTAATGACATCTGCAGATGTCTTTCGTGGCATGTACTTCACTTTATTTACAGTATGCAGTCTTTGTGACGGAATCTAATCCCTCATCCATTCCCGTGTGACCTCGTTGTATTTACATCATGTACAAAATGTCCCATAGGTCCCACCACTCTGTCACTCATTCTGCGAGGGGTGACACAGAGAGAAGAAGGAATTTTCTTTAAAGCGTGCTCTACTTAATCCACCCAGATTTGTGTCGTGTGCATGCGTGTGTGAGTGTGTTTGTCATGTGTGCCAAATGGGGTAGTTCCAGCTCAACCCCGCAAACTCTTTCATTAAGACAATCTCACGGTCTGAGGCTGTTGGGCCCATGGGGATCTCTCAGGGGGACTGCCCGCTCCAAGCACAGTCTCTCTATAATCACACTCTGGCGGAGACCAGGGAAGAGAGAGAGAGGAGCAGATGGCAAAAATACTGTCCAGAGCTTGAGATGCCAAGAGATTGTGGGAGAAGGAAAGAGAGAGAGGGTAGGAGAAAAGAGGCAGTGGCAGAGGAAGAGAGAGAGATGGGTACTGATAAATAGTCGATTGGGAGAGCCAATGAAGAGAGGAGCAGAAACTAAATGGACGATGGAAAGAGAGAGAGAGAGAGAGAGAGAGAGGAAGTGAGAAAGAAAGAGAGAGAGAGAACTGTGAGTCAGGTTGGGAAAGGAGAAAAAGAGAATCATTGCAGAGGATCCTGAAAACACGTCAGGGAAATAGGCTTGAGACCCATACCTCCTTGAGTCTCTTTCAGGCCCCCTCAACCTCCTTGAGCCTCTTCCAGACCCTCTCTGTCCCCCCTCAACCCCCTTCAGTCCCCCCTACCCTAATCTCAGCCCTCATGCTGTTTCACTCACACAGAAACATGGAACAGAAAAGCTGTTCAACATCCCCAGTCTCGAAAGACTCTTCCTCCTCAGAATTGTTTTGGATTTAATGGGATGTAAATCGTCATGGATTTTTTTTACCATGGATTTGATAGTTTAAAACCCCATATTAAAAACAGAAACATTATGAATTGTCTATATTATGTTATGATCTGTTATTGTGTTAGGTACAGTAACTACTACAGTGATGCTCATTTAAATATATAGCTATATAAACACTTGGCTTTCTCTGCAGTGCCCACTTTCTATCTGTGGAAGAAGTAATGCATTATTTATAAAGTCTGATGTCATTTCACACTTTTCTGACTGTCCCACGCTTGATTGCACAACTCATTTAGCGAAGGAGACAGTTTATATATAAAACATCGTGCTGTCCAAAAGCAGCTTTGATGGGTTTCTATTTGAGACACAGTTTACAACCTCCTGTCTGAGTCCACAGTACTTTCACCTGCTCTTTCCTCATGGTGAGTCATCATTTACCCAAGCATGACTTAGTTTTTTCCTCGAGTCCACAGTCTGCTTTACTCTAATGAGGAGGGAAATGTAGCATAAGGATGTGTGGCAGCCAGGTGTTCCAGAGCTTTAGCTTCAGTGTGGCGACATACACTCACAGTGTGTAGAAAAGAATTGTTTCCTATGGCACTGACCAGTCAAGAGGAAAGTAAAGGTGTGTTTGATGTTCTTTCTAGTGAGGGCATATTGACAAGGCAGAGCACAGACAGGCCACCAGAAAAAAACACACCAGGTGTGTCCAAATAAAGTAATTAAAGGGTCACCTGAAAGGTGTAGTGTCTGATCCCTTAGCGATATTAAGACTAGGTAGAACATTTGACTACTGATCAAATCCCATGATCAAATCCCAACCTGTCTTTGATATAAAGCATCTTCCAAATACATAGGTTATTTGAAGGAAAGCTTCTGAACAGACCTTCAGTTCTGCACGTACAAACACACATGTCCTCCTTTATTGGGGAGTCTACCTGGGAAAATGGAATTGGACTTTCTTTAAAGATCCCATCCAGAGGACATTAGCTTCAGATTAAAACATCTGTACCTTATATGACAAGTTCCAAAATGTTGGTGACTTTTAAAAACGTTGTACAAGGTAATATAATTTATTGTTTTTTGATCCATGTTGTACTTTACACTGTTAATAGAAATGTCAGTCTCTCAATTTCATCATTTGCAAAGTGTCAAGTACTTCAGATTCAAACAGTAGTTGAGCAAGGCAATTTCCTATTTTTTTCGCCCATTTCCATTGATGACCAAACAGGGCTTTTATTTTCAGCAATTCTTTGAACTCTGCCAGTTTTTGGCACAAAGGGGAAACTGCCAAAACGTTGTAGTAGAGTAAGAGAGCAGGAGTGAGCTGAGATCAAAAGCATGATGGGGGGCAGACCTTTATCTCTGTTCCGATGCCTGTTGGCCGTGCCAACTGTCCACACAGGGAATGTGAAATCGAGTCGATTCTTTTACATAAGCAACTCCTTGCCACATTTGCCTCCATACTTCCAACTGTCATAACCCTAGGTCTCATGAAGAGGTAATGGCTGAATGCAGACTGTACTCAGCACTGTGTTCCAGTCTCCTGCAGTCATCACTGAGTTCTGCTCATCAGATCATTATTTCCCCCTCCTGTCTTTGTGTTTGGTCCACCAGTGCTGGAGCATACCCCAACTCTGTCTCCTGGTTGTAGTGTTTTCTGTATTTGTACCTCTCAGAGGGCCTCCTAGGTGCCATCTAGGGTCAGTTTAGTGTCCTTCTCACCCTGTGGGGCAGGGTTGGAATCAATGTGAGCTAAACTGATCCTAGAGCAGTGCCTGCAGGTCCCTAGCTGCTGTCTCTGGCCCCAGCTAGACAATGCCCTCGCTGCGCTTGCTCCTCCACACCACTAGGGCAGTCATGAGCAGCGTGACCAGGATGGGCACCGCGATGAAAGGCCCCAGGATGCGGTTGGGTGGGTCGCCAAGCTGTCGGCCAGACAGAGAGCAGTCATGGAAGTAGTGCTTGTGGATGCGGATGAAGAACTCATCCACCAAGCGGTTAGGCCAGAAGCAGTCCATTTTCAGGGCCACCAGGTATGTGCAGTTAGTCAGTTCTCCATATGACCTGTGGAGGCAGGAGACAGAGATAAAGAGGTGAATTGAACAAACAAATACATTTGACTTAACAGGTGGGAAACCACAACCAAGAGTTTCATCTTTTGAATGTAGCTTATGTAAAGTACAATATAAAGTGCAATCATCTTGTTGTATCCCCAGTACAGACGAATTGGTTAAGCCTTAGTCTGCAGCCTTTTCATTGTGGCGAGTACAACTAGTTTATTTTGCCTTTCAATGCCCCTCTGGTAAACAGGGCCATGTCATGATTGAGGGTAATGACCCCCTGGTAATGGCCGTGGACAGTGACAGAGAAAGACAGAAGGTCCACTCCACACACCACCCCTCACCTTTCCACCCACACACACCTCTTGTGACAGGTGTGTGATCGAGAACGCAGGCTCATGCTCTCCACATAGTGCTATTTCTACCCACATCCTCCTGTGTGGGATGTTTGGCAGAGACTTGACCACAGTTAACATATACTACAGAGAGAGAGAGAGAGAGACAGAGAGAAAATAAGAGAATGGAGGAAGGGATGGAGGAGAGAGGAGGGAGGCAGCAGGTTGGGACAGCAGTATATCTAGCAGAAGAAGAGGACTGATCCAGCAGTGTAAATATAGATCCCCTCAGCGGAACAGAACGATGAACAAGGTTTATTCTCTCAGCTGACAGGCTTTTGGTCCAGGCATGATTTATCTTGTTGAAACACATTACTCTAAATAGATGATGGAAAGAGAGAGAGAGGAAGTGAGAAAGAAAGAAAGGTTGGTCAGGTTGGGAAAGGATAAACAAAGAGAATCATTTCACAGGGGGGGGGGACAGACAGACTGTTTTCACTGTGAATTTAAACAGAACATTTCAACATCAATATGGTTTATGGAGGAAATATGAGTTGTCCCTGAACATCTTCTTTGTCCTGTTTGCCAGTCATGATGTGTGTCAGGCCCACTACTGCTAACCACAACAACTACAACTGCTGCTACTGCTACTGCTACTGCTACTGCTACTGCTACTACTGATACTGATACTACTACTATTACTATTACTACCGCATTCTGTCCATGAATGTTCTGAAAGCACTATGGAAGGGGGTAGTAAGTTCTATCTGAGATCAATCACAGCCACAGGGACGGTTTCACAGTAATGACTTTATGAACTAAGGCAGGTACCAAAAGACTGTGAATGGACCATGTCAGATGTCCTGTGACCTCTCCAGATGGTCAGATCGTATAGCTCCACAGCTTCCCGCTGCTCATGTGAAAGGACAGCGATGGACAGCCCTCGCAAGGCCACCCTATGTAAATCACATAATAGGCTGAGTTCTGGTGACGTTCACACGCGCTAGACAATGTGTCAATATGTCACAAGCGAGACAATATGACCTCTGTGCGCGAGCGCTACGTCAACATTCTCACACTATCATTCCCTTGCACCTGCTCTTCTTCCTTTTGGGACAAGGACATGACAGTTAAGGTCAAAGGTCACATCGATGCACCATTACCCTGAACTGTCATTTTCTTTATCAAAGAGGCTGAAAATATATTTGGTCTGGGGTGACATGCAACACTACTGACTGGTATATGACCGTGTCAGAAATATTCAGGCATCAAGCCATGACTGTCATGAGATGTGATGGGAGAGATCACCTTAGAGATGTTGTCAGTAAATCGTATCTAGGAGAGACGGGAATGGTTGGAGTGGCACATCTGACTGTCTGCAGATTTGGAACGAAATGGCATAAATAGATTTGTTTGAAATCTGCAGAGATCAGTTATTTCCTATGTCTCTCAGTCCCATGACATGAATGATTCAGATTTAAGTTAGTTTGAAAAGCCCCATTCAAAAGCCTTTGCCTGATAAGAGAGTGAGAGAATGATAGTGCCTTGCCTGGCTACCTCGTCATTTACAAACCAGAGCGAGGGACATTCGAAGTTTGCTTGGGGATAATCTGCCTCAATGACTGGAAACAAATGTGAATAAATAAAACCTCACTGTGGGACCAGAACCAGCAGACTGAGAAATACATTCCAGACTTGTCCTTCCATTTCTGCACCTCGACTGAAGAGTTTGAGCCAGATGGTTTGTATTTACCAAACTAAACAATCAGCTTCTCTCATTCACTTTTTCTTCTTTCTCTGCATGACTGCAAGAGTAATTATTTACAATCACTCAATGACACACACACACACATACATTTACACACACACACAAACACACGCATAGCAAGTCCCTTTTTACCCTGAGTAAAAATGGATATTAATGACCTAGCCATTGCGCTGATATGCATGTCATCCAATGAGTAAGGCGGATAGAGAACACTTGGCCGTGTTCTTTCAGTGGAGTGAGATTCTCCAGGAAGGATTGGCTAACCTAACAAAGAAAGCACGGACCAGCTAAGTGTCTTTACCAAAGGGTGCTTGTTGGTGACTTTAAAGAACAAATCACATGCCAAAAGCTGTTCACACAATTTTCCTGTTTCTAATATGCTGGCTGGATGTTCCCCACCAGTGGGTTTACTATGCAACATAGCACCATCGTATAACACCTCCCCAGACACACACACACACACAGACACGCACACACACACACAGACACACACACACACACACACACACACACACACACAGACACGCACCCCTCCCCAGTCAGTGTTGCAGTTGCTGTGTGACAACATCAGCTGCTAGCGTCTGTTCAGTGAACAGATGCAACACTACACAAAGCAGTGGAGCAGTTGGTATTCCTTTGGGCCTGAGATGTGTTGAGGGATGAGAGGTGGGGTTTTCAGTAGTGTGCTGTGGTTACAAGAGTTTTGAGGTGGGATAGTCCTTGAAAACATTTCACTCTTCTGAAGAGCCCAGATTTAGCTCTTGGAAGTGTGAACCCTCTATGAATAACTGTGTGGGCAAGGTCTTCGCATTAGCTCCCATAGATCTTCAAGGCCAGTGACTACATCTTATCTTAGCATTGTCTTACCCCTGAACACAACCAGATTTTCAATCAGCTGTTTATCGTAATATTATGTGTGTTGCTGTCCTATGAGAGGAAGTATCTAGCTTTGTAAAGTAGTTGGTCTCTAGACTGTGTGACGAGTAAAAATGTGTCTTCTGTTCTGAAGCGCCTCACCCATTAGAGTACTTTGTCAAAAGTGAAATGCCTTTCTACCATCTCCCTGTATAGAGTTTCATGTCACAACTCTTGAGTTGAGACACAGGGAATTCAGAACGACTCACGAATACGTCCATGTGTGTATGTGTGTGGTTGTGTGCATGTGTGCGTGGACGTTGTACTTGCAGCATATATCTGTCACATTTGTACTCCATATTGGTGGGTTGCTGCTGCTTCACAGTGTAGTATTCAGCTCCTTGTTCTAAACTATGTTCTGCCCTGCAGTGGAGTTCCCCAGATGTTCTGCCTACTCGGCAGTTCTTAAACTGCACTCTCCCCTACTGAAGCTCATCTGCATATTCTTAGCTGTCCTGACACACACAGAGAGCAAGAGCGAGAGCAACAGAGAGAGAGAGAGAGAGAGAGAGAGAGAGAGAGAGAGAGAGAGAGAGAGAGAGAGAGAGAGAGAGAGAGAGAGAGGAGAGAGAGAGAGAGGAAAGATGGGTTAGGGAAGTAAAGCAGTAGACATTTAGATTATTTACTGCAGATTATGAATTTAAGGATTTAATTAAGGATTTAATTAAAAGAACAGGCTCTCTAGCCAGCCTCCATAGCTCTACAGCAGTATAATCTGTACCAACTCTACAGGGAGGACATGATACACACACACACACACCCCCACACGCACGTCTGCCAGGGGTAAGGGCTGGGTGAACGAGGTTCAGCCTATCATGATTGACAGTTAGTCCCTGTAGTGTTCAACGCTTACCTTCTAAGATTAAAATAGTCTGTACAGATGGAGTGACAGTGCACACATTAACTGTCCCTGTGATTGGAATTGTTCACACACTAACTGCTCCTTTGAGTGACAGATGGTCTGCAAAACTAATCCTGAAGCTCAAATTCAAGTTGCTATTTATCTTCTCTCATAGAAACGTAGCTGGCAGCCAAGACACACAGATGAGATAGAATCAACATTAGATAGGAAATGAAATAGGGCCTCAAGGGTATTTCTCAAATTATAAAAACAGCTTTTGACATTTATGGGTTTTAATGGTACATGGACTCCCACATTCAACCATTGCCATGGGCCACAGAAGGGAACATTTTCCAACCACGAGGTCAAATAAAAAATAAAAAAAAGGATCTGACATTAAAACAGCGAGATCCCATTTAAAGAATCATACTGAAATGTCACTGGCTTGTACAGAACTGGGTCTGACTTTCCTCATAGCTTTCCTCTCTAACGATTAGCGTCAGGGTCAATGAATGCCCTGCTCTCTGGCCATCTACATTTCGCTTCAAACCATTCTCTTTTAGTCATGCCGACGCAGTGTACAAAATGCATCCAAAGACTCTGAAACAAAGTCTGCGAACCCATCACCCCAAATGGATTTTTCATGTATTTCTCATCTCTGTTCGTCTGTCCGCCACCGCTGTTTTGTTTCCAGTCAGGCGCAGTATGTCCGCCTCTTTTGTACTTTGCTGGAGAAATGTGTTCAAATTCTCGTTATCTCTTCTGTTCGCTTGGCTACTCTACAGCCAAGCGCTTCCTCGCTCACTGTTTCCATTTGAGGCAGATCAGAGAAACCTATCACACAGACACAAACAGAAACTTGTGCAAAAACACACAAACATACACGTGCACACATACACACACGCCTAGCAGCCAATCAGATATTTTAGAGCCTCAAAGGAAGTGGGTTTTAAATGCATAACCAATAGAGGAGGATGTGAGGGAGGCCAGACACCCATCTGATATCCTTGGTAAATTGCATCTGTCACCCAGAAGGAAATCTGGCAAGAACACTAGGTCTGAGGTGAACATCTCAGCAATTGATTCAGCTTTCAGCAGTATAAAGGCTCAGATTAGGGGACAGAATTTCAAACCTGGCAACCTTGAAATTACAGTGATCTGCAAAGGAAATCGAACAAATGTAGAACTGCAAAACTGAGCCAGATGACACGCATCAGTCGCTAAAACACAAGTCATTATAGACTAGTTCCAAATAAAATAAACATAATAAAACAAAGATTCTGAAAAAATTTGAGCTAGCTGGTTGAAGTATTGTGTAGTGTTGTTGAGTAGTGTGTGTGTGTGTGTGTGTGTGTGTGTACGCTTGACAGTCTGCTCCCCTGCATGCGTATTATTGAGTATCTAACGATTTCCTTGAGCCTGTGACCTCATACAGAGAGGCTGAGACACTGGGGTCGTTTAGAGAGAGGGTGACAGGAGGGGACAGAGGAAGAGAAGGGAAGGCAAGTGACCTCACCTGAAAGGACTACACAGACCTGCCATTCACACATACAGTAGCATCACCCCACAGCATTTATTCAACTATTATAGCTCCATCCAGTATCTCTCCTAGTCCTATGATTCATCTGCAGGGTGTCTATAATGGGAATTCAATGTTTAGTCAAATGATTGTCTCAACACTCTCTCTCAACACTAACCCAACACAACAACTGTGTTCCAAGGTCATCCGTCTTTCAGAGTGCATATCCCTCATGCTGGGGTTGGAAACTGTGAGTCATGGAAGTCGTGGAGGCAGCCAGCTCAGCCGGCCCAGCAGGGCCTGTGTCTAACACGCAGAGCAGCACCCATGCTGGAGGCTTGACCCTGCTGGACGAGCAGAAGCACTGCATGGAGCTGGGTTTGATTTGTTGACAGTCAAAAGTCTTAATTTGAACCGGTTGCATAAGCACATGGACCGGGGTGGGAGGTAGCTGGTGTTGCAAAGTTTATGAGAGTTTGTTAGTGATAGTCATCACCTCAGAATACCCCTCAGGGTTTGCAGGGTGGGGTGGGGTGGGGGGGGTGTTGTAGAAGGGAAGTCAGGAAGACTGGATGCCTGGCCAGACTCTCCATGGAGGGTAATGGAGATAGCTGTTAATGATACAGACGTGGGACCACTGATGTGCCAACGTTTAAACATTGGCCTCTTTGTTTACACTTACTGTCACCAAAAAAGAAATATCTCAGTATAGATATAAATAGATATATACACAAACACTGCGGGAGCAGGAGGTGTGTCTCCCTAAGGAGAGGTGGGCAGTCTGGTCTGGAGACAGAGGGTCAGTGGTGGTGTGGATCTCCCTAAGGAGAGGTGGGCAGTCTGGTCTGGAGACAGAGGGTCAGTGGTGGTGTGGATCTCCCTAAGGAGAGGTGGGCAGTCTGGTCTGGAGACAGAGGGTCAGTGGTGGTGTGGATCTCCCTAAGGAGAGGTGGGGAGTCTGGTCTGGAGACAGAGGGTCATTGGTGGTGTGGATCTCCCTTAGGAGAGGTGGGGAGTCTGGCCTGGAGACAGAGGGTCAGTGGTGGTGTGGATCGGTGGATTGGAGTGGTGTCAGGGAACTATTGTGCACGATAGAATGACAAAGGAGAGGTTAGTGTGTGCGGGTCCTGCTCTGACGGATATGCTCTGACTGTCTGGCTGCCAAGGCCACGCTGTGGGCCCTAATAGAGACAGGCCTTCCTCACCCGGAGCACCAGGGGCTCTGCTTCACCAAGCCTGGAGTGCAACTTTCATGCTCGTTCTCTCTACTCCGGTCTGATGTGGTCTCCTGTTGTGAGGAACGTATCAAGCTGTGAAATATTCAGAATAACTCCCACAAATGTTCCTGCTTGTGGTAGTCAATCGTCAATGAACACACACACACACACACACACACAAACAAACACAACACAAAAAAAACCTGCCCACACATACACACACTATCTAATCTCATCAAAACATATGGGAATTCATTAAGTCACCCAGTGCTCCCCCAGAAATAGCTCATCCTTTCGGGGAGAACAACTCTCAGGCGATGCCCCCTCATCCCCTCTGTCCCTTCTTATCTGCTCCGGTCTCCTCTCCCTCTTCAGTATGCAGCACAAGTTACTGCACTGCTCCTTAAAGTGTTCATCTTCACAGGAATGCCCCACTACTGGGACCGGGCCATTTAGAAGTGTGTTACGAATGTCAGAGTTGAAACTGGAGATGGCTGCTTGGTTGAGAAAACGTAGAATGGTTCTTGTATGCTGCTAGAGTCATACAGTTCGAGCAAGCTAACATGTGGGGAGGGAGAGAGATTCAGATGGAACTGGAGTTCCTAGCAATTGAATACATTATAAGTGGCTTTATGTAATCTAGTGTATATAGTTCTTGGTTTTCCCTTGTTGCCTTTAGACGGATTCTGCCTGACTGGTTAACTGACACCCTGGCTAAGATGTCAGTTCTGACTCTACCCCTGCACATATAGGGTTGTTTTTTTATGCGTTGGTGTTCTCTACTCACTCAATGGTGTCCTCCCAGCTGCACCAGTGGTGCTGGTCCAGAGCCTCCATGTCCAGTTGGAACTTGGCCAGGCAGAACTCCTCGATGGCGTACTCATAGGTGCTGCCACACGCCAGAGCCGGAACACAGTGACACACTGGGGGGGGAGGGAGAGGAAAGAGGGTTAGAGATGACAACAATCTTCTTTAAACACCCAGTTTTATGTCAATTATTTTGATAAAAAAAGATAATCTAACTACAGCATTGGACAGTCCTGTACTGTAGTTATAAGAAAGGTCTGGAATGGTCATTTGATGACTACGTTATTGAGAGGTTAGAGACAGACCCATACTGTATATTCAGGATTTCACATCCAAGCGTCTACACTGTGTGTTGGTACTGTTCCTTTGGGTAGCCAGGCTGGAAGACACTACCTGAAACTGCTAAAAAGACACACAATTGACTCTGACTACTCAAAAAGCAGTAGCGCCCTGGAGGCAAAGAGGAAAGGACTGAGGTTGGAGTGGTACAGACTATCACAGGGTCACGTCAGGGTCCTAACCCACGGTTGGACCTTCTCCCAGCAAGAAAATACATTTACAATTGGGGAAGTCATTTTTGACAGCTTGAAAGTCTATTCCAACTTTTATAACGTTAACCAATTTCAGAGTTACTTAAGAGCAACCATATATTTCATTTCATGTCCGTTTCAATTTCGTCTCAGCTTTTGAGGAAAGTCACAGTCAGACTTGTACTGTATCTGAAGCGATTGGATGTAAAAAATGATCAAATACCACTTTTGATCAATTTGAAATCCACATTGGACTGCTTGCTCTTTAGACTTAAGCTCAGGGCTGGTACATATCGTGGGTACACGTAATGCTGAATGTGTTTATAAAAGGCTGTGTATAAGACTCTCTCCATGGTGCAACTTGTTCAAACTTCAAAAGTTCATCTGACAAGAACCAATCTTCCTTAGACAGACACCCAATTTAAAAGGACACATCGTTAGGTTCCGTTGCGCGCTCGTGACTGCAGTGGGAACGGCTCTTTGCTGACTCAGTTCCGAGGTGCCTTTTAACAATGCACACTCTGCCCCGCTGCCATGGCTAATAGGAGAGTGCACTTACAGGAGCTGGAGATGAGGAACACTAGCCGAGCGCACACTGTCAGCCCGGCATGGGAGGAACAATGAGGGTTCCTTTAATTAACTCTGACAGAATGGGTTTAATGCGCACCGCATGTATAAAAAAAAACATGGCCGTTTCAGACGACTGTCAACGGCGTGCTGCAGAACACCCCCCTTTCTTATTGTTTTTTCTCGTCTCTCCCTCCCTCCTTATCTCACATTCTATGTGTCAGTCCTCCTACAGTACTGTACTTCTCATCATCTTATCTCAGGGACATGCTGGTAGACTCTCTTAGCTAGTGGACATCCTTCCTGTATCCCTGAGCGTCTTCTGAAGACTGTGTTGGAGGTGGAGGGATGAGGGAAACGGAGGGTGAAAGCAATTATGAGGCAAAGTTATGCAAGCGATGTGTTTACAAGCCCAAACATTCCAAATAAATCTCTGCAGAGCTGGTGAGACCTGATCAAGAGACTCGTTACGTAATGCCCAGATTATTAAATTAAGGAAGGCGATGTGGATGGTACTGAAAATCTTTCGAAGTATTGGGCTATGAGATCAACACAAGCAGTCAGTGTACTGCAGCTTCCTTCCAACATACCAGTTCCCCACAATGTACTACTTCAGACAAAACACTTCTTAACTACATAGTATTAGGACATCAGCTCCGCACAAAGTCAATAGTCAGTATACAGTAGCAACCCTCCAATACTCCAGCTCACCACCATTTACTCAGAGAAAAAAAAGCACTGCTCATCCAAACCCTCCGTTGGAATTTCTATTCATTTGAAGTTGAACAGTAAACCTGTCCTACTTTACTTTGTTGTATTCCAGTGCTGAGTTTGAGTTGATAGTTAACAGTGGAAAGTTATGTGTACCAGAATGCAGCATGAGGCCAATCCTTGAAACTACAAAGGTATTGAAGGCCCAGGGGTGATGAGTCGGCCTCCCCCTGGACCGACCGCACAGCACGCTGCCTCTCTGGATACGTATCCATGGAGACGGCGGAGCCTGTAAGTCTGCATATGGCTACAAATATCTCCCACCTCCAACCTCCTAACTTCCTGTGACCCAGGCCTTGAAATATCTTAAAAGCCTCCTGCATATTCAAAAGCTGGATGCACACACCGCTCTCGAGAGTAGAGGGTGACCCCTGCTATTGATCTGCTTTCTACTACGTAGGCCCAGGCTCCTGGATCTTCATCTGTTTGAGCAACTTGCCAGAGGTTTGAAAACAAGTTTGGCTGTGAACGTTTGCATGGTAAACCCTGTAAAGCAATATACAAAACTAGGATTTTTTTCTGATAAGATGTTCTTCAATGAGGAAAATTGAGGATGAAGGCAACAAGGCAAGATTGCCGCTAACACACACACACACACACACACACACACACACACACGCGCACGTTGGAATAGTATACCGTTAAATCAAGGGAGAGGAAAAGAGATGAATATTGGAACATTGAACTATTTGATGCAAACATCACATGATAAAATGTTGATTCTAATTCAGTTCTATGAAAGAAAAAACGAATAAGCTTGATCCCTTCTTTGCTCAGTTTGTTTCATTAACATTCAAAGTCAAGTCCTCTGTGAACACTGCACAGGGCCTCTTCTGGTAGATAGGGGGAACAAGGGGAAGTGGAAAAAGGAAAGAAAGATGAGTGTATTAGCTGGCTAATGAACACTCCTCCACATCATCATCCTCCCACACTGTGACAGGAGCTGTCAGTCCTCTTACTGTTAGTCTCTCCCCTCTCTCTCTCTCTGTCTATCTCTTCATCCTAATGGTGACGACTCCACCTGTCCCCCTCAGTATAATTGCCATGGTTACTGAAGTTAAATATGGGGATCAGACACTGTGCCATTCCACACAACTGTGTCCACTGTGACTGTGTTCTGGGGAATGTAGTACAATAGCTAGCCTACAGTTCATCACCAAATGTGGATCGTCCCATGAAAAACTATGCTCAGAACTGTGGCTGGTCCATAGTGTATAAACCATTACAATACTGCCGAAGGTGAACACACAATAATGCATTGTCTCTCCCTCCCTCTCTCTTTTTCTCACTCTCTGTATTGTCCTGAGCATGACTGGGGGGTTAATGAATAATGGAGAGGAGTTTAATGTTTCTAAGTCTTTGACTGCGCTTCAGATGAGGCAATTCTGCCCGCAGGGAGTTTTCTCAGACAGCTTGTGCACTTATGTTAGAAAGAAACACAGAGGCATAAAGAGAGAGACAGAAGAGAGAGAATGAGAGAGAATGAGAGAGGCACGTTCAGTCTATGT
Organism: Mallotus villosus; assembly: GCA_903064625.1. Taxonomy (NCBI): domain Eukaryota; kingdom Metazoa; phylum Chordata; class Actinopteri; order Osmeriformes; family Salangidae; genus Mallotus; species Mallotus villosus. The sequence continues at coordinate 720,681 of CAEFZP010005663.1, read as the reverse complement.
TGTCTTCTCTACTTCCTCCACATCCCACCAGGGAGGGCACAGTGACAGGAGAGCAGACCGCTGGAGAGCAGACTGCTGGCCGGCCAGGAAAGATGGATGAATCTTTAGAGAGCTGATGAAGTTCACCACACGTCACACAGAGAGTGTGGAGGCACTGAAGTGGATTTGACAGCGGACACTGATACAAAGCGTGGGCTTGACAGCTTGGAGAACTTCATGAGAGCAGTAATACTAATATCACTCATGGATTTAAAAAAATAATATATTATTAATTATATTTAACATTTTAGGGGTCTAGGTACAGTAGAATACATGATTTACATTTACACTTAGTCATGTAGCAGACGCTCTTATCCAGAGCGACTTACAGTAAGTACAGGCCAGGGACATTCCCCCAAGGCAAGTAGGGTGAAGTGCCTTGCTCAAGGACACAACGTCATTTTGCACAGCCGGAAATCGAACTGGCAACCTTCAGATTACTGGCCCGATTCCCTAACCGCTCAGCCATCTGACTCCCTCCACATTTACAACTGCAGAATGAACACAGATCAACGAGCTGGGGAATGCTGGGTAGTCCATTGTTACCTGGGGTACCTTTCCTTAGTTTGACCCTCTTCCCTCCCTTCCGTCCCTCTTCGAAGGACTGATGCCTGCAGCACAGCACCTATCCCCATGAGCTGCCATGTAAGCAGCCTGCCAACAACCTCACCTCCCACTGCAGCAGCCTGCAAACAGCCTGCACCTCCCACTGCAGCAGCCTACAATCAGCCTGAACCTCTTTGCAGCAGCCTGCAAACTGCCTGGACCTGCAGGGAAATCCACTGCTGACCGAGCATGTCTCCTCAGAGCCCTCCTCATAGACCACAGCCACAGCCAGAGCCATTAGGAAAGCGGGGAGACCTAACCTCCGACTCAGCTTCAAAGCAACATCTGACACCACCCCTTAAATCCTCATCGGCCTACTTTCGCGTTGGAGACAGACTTTTCTGTGTGGGACAAGAAGACATGCCTTTCTACTTTTGGGGGCTGTGTCTGCCTGAATGTGCCTGGAGCTTTTAGCTGGACCGGGCTCTCCGGGGAGCAGTACACTTGATACTACTGCTGTAGCATAGCACACAGATAACAGATGCTTGCCAGTCGGATAGGGAAGACAACCAGGAGAGGGTGCGGTGAAGTAAAGTTTGGAGCCCAGCTTGAGGACACGGGGCTGCTGAAGGGAGCTGTCTGGAGGCCTGCTGTCAGAGCCCAGCAGAGCAGCTTCCCTGCATCTCTCTGTGCTGTGTACTCAGATGAAGAGGAGCCTCGCTTCTTTTACACACGAGTCACACAGCACATCGGATCAAGGCTCCTCTGGAGGAAGAGTTTGAGGGAAAATACATCGTTAGTGTCACTGTTTTCACCTCGTGATGCATTCTGTCAACTGTAATAACTGCACACGCCAAGGTCAGTGTGCTGAACAATCCACTCTGCTGTGTCTCCAGTGTAAAATGACTCGAGGGCAGAACACGTCAGGCAGTCAAGTTGTAATCAGGAGGACATTTTCGAAGGTGGCACAACTGAAGCAATTGCACAACGCACCCACAGTCATTATCTTTGTACCGTAACAATAATCACAGGCATTAATTGCTTTCTGTTCTGTCTTCTCAAAATGCATAGTTTGTTTTCTCCAATTACGTTCGGCGACAGGTTGACATCATGTTCGGAGGGAACAGGTGCCAGGCATTCAAATGATGCTCCGTTTAATCAAGATTGTACCAAAGTGGGTTCTGTCATTTTGACAAGCGCTGTCGCTCAGAGGAAAGTAACAACCAAATAACAGTTTGAATCAATATGGCGCCGAACATCCATGGTTGCACCTTTCAGCAAATAAACCCTGTCAAATATAGTCACCACCCCGCCTCTCCTGCTGTGGCTGAGCACACAAAATCTCACACACACACACACTCACACATGCACACACACACACACACACACACACACAATAGGATCAACTGAGGTGCATTGCTGCTGAGATGCAGAACTTGATCATGAGGAAGTGGAATTGATTTACAAAGTCACAATGGAAAATTGCAATCTAACCAAAGGACAAGGCACATCAAATCAAATGGAATATAAATCTTAGTCGGCTTTAATTGCTGTCCCAAATTATCTGCCATTATAAAAAGAGGTCATAAAATGTGCACAATGACAGAGTTAATGACACCATAAATCCCTTTCATCCCTCCTCTCTCTCTGCACGCATGCTTGCACACACACGCACACTCACCCATACTCGCACACACACTTTCTCTCTGTAACCTCTCTCCCAATCGCTCCCTCTCACACACACTTTCTCTCTGTAACCTCTCTCCCAATCGCTCCCTCTCACACACACTTTCTCTCCATATCAGTCCCTTTCTCTCACACACACACATTGGCAATCATACATACCGTGATCACTGATATACATTCTTTGAGCACAGTGTTGCAGAGGTGATTGATCAGCCAGAGCAATTACAGACACCATCACCATTAGCCTACCTATTTTATTACCCCCCACTTAACCCAGCTCTGCTCTCCAGGGTCAGGCCTGGGATAAACAACTCTGGCTAACATGTGGTCCACTCTACAACAGCTCCACACTGATTTCAAAGACGGAGTTGTGGAGAGACAACACCTTGGGTTCAGGTTACGGACACTTTGCTGACCCGATCATTAAGGGAACCAGACACCAGATCCTGGGAATGTACAGTCCTTCTCTCGTGACCTCTTTAGTTCAGACAGTCCTTATACAGAGAGCAGGTTTGAGGTGCGCTTGTGTAGGAAGACCCCCAGGGACCCTCTGAAGAGAATCAGTCCTAATTAGGAAGCAACACCGGTCAGACTGTTCTGATCATTCCAACATGGGGAAATGAGCCTCACTCATTCACCAAACTATACAAAATATGCATGACGGGAGCTCATTTACATCCGTGAGACATTAGTTTGTCGAGAGAACAAGGGAGAGACAGAATGTGTGCGTACATCTGAGAGAAAAAGGTAGAGGAGGAGGGAGGAGGGGGAAAAGAGAAAATTGCCTGACGGCGGAAGAATACAATTACACAATGTGTCAGAGCAGTTTTGTTGAGTGGGCTGTGATGTCATACTGTAGGCTGAGTAAGGCCGGCGCTGCCTGCGGCTGGGGCTCCTTGCTGAGGAGACCAATGAGCTGTCAACACGAACCTCCACACACTCACAGTCACCCAGACCTGCAGGCTCTGGGACCCTAAGCAACCCCCTTCTGTGTGTACAGGCATCAAACTGGCAGAAGAGGTTAAGGTTGCTTGTTGCTAGTTCCGTGTGTGACACAACCAATGATTACGTTATGTTCAGATTGGGGCCAAAAAAACCTTCTGGGATTGGATGATCTGGAGAAAGAGCCATTGTGCAATTGATCTTTACCGATGGGCCTCTCAAACACACACACCTGCGCACGCATACACAGTGCCAAACGCAAACTGACAGCCGAGAATAAATTGGGCTCATGTTTCCCCCACTAAAACCAAAATGGGGAATAAATCATCTTATTTTTTCAGTGTCAACGAGTCTGGTTCTATACTGGAGGCAAGTTGTTGGAATCACACTCCTGGCTCTGAGGACACTTATAAAGCCTTGACACCCTTTAACAGCCAGGGGACACTAATGGATGTAGGAGTAGTTTGAACTCATGGAGCTAAATAATCAATACGTTTGTACCGGTGGATCCCAGACATACAGTCAGATTGTGGCTTCGGTTTAGTGGGCAAATGCGGTATTGCTGCACACAGAAGACTGGTCACGCAAGGCAGCTAGCCTGCATGTCAGTGCAATGGGCATATCTGGGAAGTAATGGCCCCCTCTCCCTGGCAACCTCTCCAGACAGAAAGCATCCCCTGGCAACCATCCCAGCAATGCTGCGCACAGGGGGCAATGCAATCCAACACACAGCTGACTACTCTGAGATCATCAACAGCTTGTGGAACCTATCCATTGATCGGCTCTGCCAGAAAGGGGGATGGCAGAAGGAGAGATAGAGAGAGGGAACGAGAGGGAGAGAGAATATGTCCTTGTTTTCATGCACTGCAGTGCCAGAGCTGACTGGATTGGGACCATTTCTGCATAATTAATAATTAGCTAATGCAGGAATCTACCGCTGCCTGACACCAAGCATAGGTCAGTCATCACATATTCAGTTGCACCTGCTTATTCCCTAGGGCTAAAGCTACCACACCTCACCCCAAAAGGTCGTCAGAGACCATAATTAGTCTATGTTATGACAGTAGGATACAAAGACAACCAAAACTACCACACTTTTGTTATCAGAATGCAGCACTGGATACAAATGTGCAGAACGCACATAGACTATCCCTTCTGTAAATGTAATTAATCTCAACAAAACTATAATTTGATGTTTTGACAAATTGTAAAATATATGTGTGTGCTATTGGAATTTGATTAAAGGGCTTGACAGTTGCAATTAGAGATGCCCTTGGAATAAATAATCACAGTTATCATCACAACAGACATTTCAACTGAAAGCTGAGTCCACACTGAAACAAATACAATTTTCACAGAGAAATGAACAGGTCAACCACTCCGATTCATATTCAGAGATAACTGCGGGCATGTCTAAGAGTTAGAACTAAGAGTTAGCCTGGGATTGATAAGGAGGGGCTCAGAGTTGACTCTCCCACAAAGACGACGAGTACCAAGGAGGTCGAACCAAACAATCCAGCCTCTGATGCAAGCAAGCCCAGGAACACAACCTCAAGTGGATTGACTAATGGAAAAAACCCAGACGTTCACTCATAACAGCCTGTGTCGACCCTGTTGATTGAGTGCGTTCATCCAGTGAGCAGGTACAGACATTTAAAATGTGTGGTCATGGCCTTCTAGGATTGACAAGAGGTTTAAAATAGCACAAAGGCACCAGGACGTAACACTGGTGTGATGGCAGGTTTCTAAAACACATTCATGGCAACAATGGCACAAAAAACAGCCTTGAAGATGTACTCTGATGTGTGTGCACCATGTGTGTAGGTGTGTGTGTGTGTGCACACGCACGTTCATGCATACTTTGTGTCTAATCACACATTCGTGAGCTGAGGGCTGATTATTAAGCAGAGAAGGAGCATGCTGTCAGAGATGTGGCTAAGTGCTCACAGTGCTGTGAACACTGCCTGTGGAGTGGCTGGCTGCCTCCGTGCGAGCCTGCCCACTGGCTTTACAAACACTCATCATCACTGGCTGGGATATGTTGCTTCTCACGGATGAACAACTGGATGCTGAGTGCAACTGTCAAGATTGAGAGCTCACTCTCGACCAGTTAGAGCCAGTGGTGGATTGGAGGGCGTGGAGGGATGGGGTCTATGCACTCTCTCTCTCTGTGTCGTTTGCAATGAGGGGAATTTTACTCACTAATGAGAAGCCAGTAAATATACTCTGAGAAGTGGCAGTGGCGACGAGCTTTTGTTATGTAACATTGGATGTGGTTTATAAGAGACGCTTAACCACCAGACGAGCTGTACACTCAACTCAGCTCACTGGCTAAAATAATGCCTGTTTTAGGATTTGGTAGACTGAATGTAATTGGTTTTAAAAGCCAAAAATACTGCAACGTAATATCTGTCAATAAAACCCTGCCTGATCATGCAATATCAATCGAGAATAGAGGACATCTGAAGAGAGAAAGAGAGAGGGGGTGGTCAATACAGGTTTCTAGATGTAGCACATGTACATATGTTTAATATGCGCAATATAAGTAGGTTAACAAGGGTTAATGATGTTATGGTGAATGTGTGGTGAGAATAATGCATACAGAGTTGTCCAGGCCATATTGCACTTTGTACAATGTCTACAGTATATGATTGTACTTCAATGCATGTTTTTTATTTAATACAGTGTGGTCTGTCCCCCCCAAAACATATTGGCAATCACAACAAACAGCATGTGGTTGATTGATTGAACTGTATTGTCTTATCAGCCTTGCAGGTTTTACCTGTTTAATTTACTAATCAAAAAATACAAAAAATGCCATGCAGCACAACAATGTAAAAGAGTGCAAGAACTCTGTTCCCCCCACACCCCTTAATCCTGATTAATTCAATCAAGCCAATGAGGAAGTGGGTGGGCCTGTCTCACAAGTCAAATGGGATGAGGAGACAAAGCCAACCTGACAACTGTAAAACTCATAAACAAGCCACAACATCAATCTGCAAGGCCTCGGACACGCCTCCTCCATTTCCCATTCTCCTGCCTGGGATAGGAATTCTGTTTGCCAACCTGGGAGATTTACTCAACAGTCACTTCTGACTTCCCTCCTGCCCTGTTCCCGGGCAGTGCATGTGTGTGTGCTTACATGCATGCGTGTGTATGTGTTTAAATCGCCAGAGCAACCAAAGGCCAATCACAGGATTGAAGGTAAACAACTAAATCTCTACTGTTAGAATCGTAGCATGTTTCGAATGTAAACCTGTCCCATCAGTTGAGGTGCAGTCCTCATGTGTGAGGGTCATATATCTGGGAGGGATTGTGGGGGATGGCCAGACAAAAACAGCTGGGAGTGGGGGGGAGCAGGACACTTGACATTTCTTTCTCTGTTGGCATCATTACCATGGGGTCACCACATTCTTCCATACCGGCTGGGATCTCTTACTGGCTGTTGAGACATGCGCACACACACACACACGTCTGCATGAATGCAAGCATGCGTACGTACACACACACACACACACACACACACACACAAACCTCGGATATTATTTTTAATTTGATTGGATTATTGCTACTGAATGTGACTTGACAAATTTTAAAGAACGTAAGGGTGGCACAAGAGTGTATGATTTAGGTCTGGAACTCATAACCTGGTGACTGCCCCTCCTCTTTTTCCTTCACCTCCTCTGGTCCATGCCTCTCTCATGTCAGCAAATTGAATGGTGGATCAAGTCACTCAAAGGGAAGAATATAATGAAACAGAGCTCGCACCAGACTCAGTGCACATTTGCAAAAAGAAAGGAGAAAGCGGCGCTATTTTAAACACAAATACCCTCTCCACTTGAAACAAGTAAAATGGGTTTGTGTATTGAATCATTTTTATCATCATAGTGATACATACAATGTTGCAATCTCTGAGCAGAACCACTATTATGTTAACTATTACCATAGTAATCACGGATGAGTGTTTTGATTCTGGTTGTTTGCGTGTAGAAGCATTGTGGAGGTTTTATTTGTCTGGTGTGCGTCAGAGTGCTCACACGGTTATTCCCACTCAGACTGCCCTCTCAGTTCAACCATTATTCAGGAGCTGGAGTCCTCTGGTGTAGCCTATATCTAAATGTTTAATTCCACACTGCCGCATGCACCGCTGGATCGGTTGAAGTTCTACCAGGGAAGGAAAAAAGAGTGAAAAACGAAAGAAAAAAGTATACGATTAACTTTTCTGTTTTAGTGTGATTTTCCAATGTTTTACTGGAATCTGTGAGGCAAAATCACGTGAATTCCTAGCACCTAAAAGGTTGGATTTATTGATCGAGAAAATGGAAAAATCACCCGAGATGTCGTTGGCACAGTATAGACTGTAGATTCAACAATTACAAGAGAGGTAACCTACAGTATTATGTTGAACGCGGTATCCTTGACATAGAAACAACGTAAAGACTCACTGGGATCCTCAGCAGAGGCGCACGCACAGCTCATGCAAGCATGTGAAGAGAAGTGTGAAATGAATTGCCTATAGCAGAAGGAAGGCGCCATGCATAATTAATTAGCATTATATAGGCTACTAGACAATTGACCCGTGTATAGGCTACAACTACATAATTACTCATGTAGTTAGGCTACGTTTGATTATATCCATCAATGCATTTATTAATCCACAATTTTTCATTTTAGCAACACAGACTAATCCTTTTGATTATTTTAATGAATAGGCTACCAAACTGTTTTCCATTAGTTTAAGTTTCTAAACAGTGCAGTTTGAAGCTACAATTCTAGTTAGAACACGGGTAACTGGCTAGCAGAGCCAGTGCAAAGCGTTGCGCTCTTGGTTCTCCTGTCTCCAACAAAACTTACCAACCACAAGCCAAAAAAGCATCTGTGTCGACACCACTCGTGCGTTCTTCAATGCCATTTCAGAGAAGTTTGACAAACGTATGGATTCGCAGCTGTCCCCTTTTATAAAGAAAAGTGAGCGTATCCAAGAAGTGTAGCTAAATTGTCAAATCCATGTTGCTAGTGTCCAACTTCGTAAACGAAGCTAAGGTGTAGTCTCGGGCAATATCAATTCCAGCTCTGAGCTCTCCGTTAAGATCCGTCGCTTTTGAAGTAGTGGTCCTATATATTGCGGCTTGTAAAGTTTCTTTGGAATATCAGCCGCAGAATAAATTTCAGTAAAAAAAGAAGCTTTCCACAACCTTTACCACCAGACCCTCTTGGCAACTCCAACAATGCGCAAGGAGACGCGCCGAGTGAGCTCGTGCCTATATGGGCTGCTGAGGTCTGGAGCTGGCGTTCTGCTGACAGGACAAGTGTGAGAGCAAGCCTTCGCCAGGCAGACTGAAATGTAAGCTACAGGAAAAGTAGAGGGCGGCAGTAGCCTCATGAGAGGAGGGACAGAGTGCATGATGCGTGTCTAAAACAGCCCCCCCAAGGAGTCGTTGGGGAACTATAACGGTCAGTGTAAGAGTCGCATTGTCAAGAGATTACGGCTGAATCTCAATAACAAAATGACAAGGTCACAAGGGGAAGAAGTTTGGCTTGGTTCGAACATACAGTAGGTGGGTAATCACATAATCAAATACTCCCATAATGCCATCTAGTGTTGCTATTACTAGTAACTCACGAAGGGCCAGTGGCGAAAATCTGCTATCAATTTTGGGGGGGGACAATTATATGACATTTTCTCAAGAGCAATTCCTGAGGGGGACACCACAATTACTGCTGTAACACAGCCTACATTGTAATATGTTAAATGTATATGATTAAAATGTCCTTTTGTTTACAGTGATAGTATTGGGGGGGGACAAATGCTATTTCCCCCGGGATTTCCGCCTATGAGAAGGGCATGTATGGCTTACTACAAAAACAATTGCTTAACATTTAAACTTTACAAGAAACCAGAAATTGAATAAAACTTGTTCTTTTAAAATACCTTTTTTTAATTTGGAGAATTGACTACGTTGTACAAAATTGCTACTGGTTTACTACACATCCTTCAAAAGTATTGATCAATACATACATGATACAAATCAGTGTTCTGCCATCTACAGCGGTGCTGCCATCTACAGTACTCTTAAATACACAGGATGAATAGGGGTGCTCTTACAAAAAAGAGGAATAAATTAAACCTTTGAGAGCTAACGCAAAATTGCACTTACTTGTGTTACGTACGTACTTGCATGTGTTATGGTTAGACTAGGAAAACCTCCTTTTAGATCGGTTGTTTGCAACAGTATCACTCACATTGGTCAGTCACTACTATTGTTTGTGATGCACATACACAGTGTACTTTGAGATAATGACAAACAATGTTCTTGCCAGGCAATTCAGTTTATATAATCCATACAGTGAGTAAAAAAAGAATACTGAAATTGTGTGGGTTATTTAAAGTATACAAAGATGTAAAGAATAATTGCAGAGACATGACCAAAAAGCAGACAATGTGTGAAATTCAAATTCTCTCCCATCTTAGGCAGTTAATCAGCAGTATTTCTCTCCCGAACAATTTCCATTGAGAACATCTAGCATTCTTCACATCTGCCATAACTGCGTCTTCCCTGCACTGTCATTTCTAGAAGAGGCAGCAAGAATTAAACTAATTAAATGATATCTAAAAACCATACCTCAAAATGAGATGTAAATGTCAAATGTGAATCACAAAAACGGTGTGACGAGTTCTGAATGGGACAGATATAAGTGAGTTAGTTTGAGACTAAACAAAGGATGCGCCTGTCAGTTGACCTGACTCGAGGCAAAACAGGGTTGTGACCTTTCAGCTCTCATTGATTCTTGAACCCGGCTGACAGTGTGTAGACAACATATAAAGTGGGCTGTTCACGTTGAGCCCCCTGGATATATGAGCACGACGAAGAAAAACAGCTCAGGACTACAAACAAACGTCAAGAAGTGGTTTTTCCTAGGATAGTGTAGCATTGTAGATTTCAGCATTGTCTATCCGACTGATGACACATTCATCTAGATAAGGCGGGGAGAAACCAGCGTTTTCATACGTGAATACACGACACTGTACGTACACGTTAGACTATGACATGTTCATAGGGTCAACTCGTGCTTCCATGCTACATTTTGCCCTTATCATCCTCATAGTCTGAGCCATAACAGAATACAGCATAGGGTCACATGATCATCTAAAATGGAATGCTGGTGTTTGATACTTGGTAATCGCTGGTGCTTGACTCAGTAAAAGCAAAATAAAAAAATTAAAAGAATATTGGATTTAAATCAACAGGACAAAATAAAAACAGACTAATATGTCAGAAGACAGTGGTAATAGTCAACCTGACATGAGTCCAATTCCAGCGCTCCAGAGTTAATCCAGTGGTTTGCTGCATTACAGAGCCAGAGCTCTCTGATCCAGTGGGTTCATACAGGCAGGCTGACAGGCCTGACTTACGTCTGTGTGAGTGGACATGTACCTGTCTAGTTAGCGGAGGAGGGGGGGGAGGGGTGTACAGCTGTCAGCCAGAGGTCTCAGTGTCTGCATGGACCAGGCAGGGTCCTCGTCCAGGCTGGTCCCACACGGTCTCTTCCTCATGACAGGTGTGTGTCACCGTGTTTCAAACTACGCTCGCAAAAAGTACCAGTGACGCTTAATCAAGGAGGTAAAAAACAACAAATAACTAAAATGAACCCCAAAAAATCTAATGTGACAAAATATATTTTATCCAGTGTAGGAATGTAGTAAGTGGAGGATGTCCAATCTGTCAGCTGATCGGGGAGCTCCAGAGAAGGCTGCTGACCGGAGGGGCTCGAGGCTGCCCAGGCCCCTTCTCAGAGCTCAGTGGTCAGCAGACCCTTGGGCTTGTGTCCGTCCTCCATAGACGGCTGCAGGCCCACAACGCTGCAGGAGGGAGGGGAGAGGGGGGACACACGATCAGATCCCACACACCCTCACATCTTACCGTGTCCTAACCAGCCGGAGCCCTTCGAACACAACCCCTAATTATTTGCCTTTCGTAATTGTTTTCAACCGAGTTCAGTCTGTCAAGCTCTATGTCAGCATCTACGGCAAGAGAGTGGCTTCTGGATTCAGAGGGATGAAGCAGTCGAAAGCAGGATCTTCAGAATGAGGCAGAGATGGAGGAGGGGAGAGTGGAGGCGAGCTGAGGGTTTACCTGGTGGCGATCACATTGTGTGTCTGAGAGAGTTGAGGGGGGGCGGCCAGAGCCCCTCCGTCGGGCTGCAGAGGAGCCGTGACCTTGGCGGGGGGGGTCAAGGTCGAGGAGGCCGTTAGTAAAGACGCCGGCGGGCTGCGTTAAGAGTAAGAGGGACAAGGAGGGTGCGGTCAGTCTCTACTAGCCTGCTGCTACGTGATAGGAGGCGGAGGGGGCTACAACTGGAAGGGTTCTGCAAGAGGAAACCCTGGTGCCTCATACATGACACTACAAGACACAGAAGGAGAGAGAGAGAGAGACCCTACATCTGGTCATCCATCGTTTTATTTGCTAGACCCGACTGCAAACAGCGGTGAAGCGCAGGCTATCGGAGACACGAGGTGTTCCCAGAACTCTAGAGGACAAACACACAGACAGACGGCACGGCACGGGAGAGGGAACACTCACTGCCGCCGTGGGTACGATCCAGCGAGGCGTCGTGATCACAGGCTTCGGCTGGACCGGGGGGAGCTGCAACAACAAAACAGGTTTAACTCTGAGACGCCTCCTTCCCCATGACTCACATTCCCCTGCTCGTACAGGCAGACTGGGGAGCTGCTCTAGAGACTTACTACTGGGGTCGGGTCTGTGAAGTCTATCAGGTTTTCAGTCAGAGGGACGCTGGCCTGCTCCTGGTCCTCTGCTTTAGCCTGCACAGCCAAAAGCCGGGTTACACATCCAGAAATGGAGCGTGGGAATGCAAATGTAAGCCTTAGCAGTGATGCCACTATCGCAGTGCAAGCAGTAAAGGGACATGGGAGCGTATTGATTACCTTAGCAACTAGGCCATCGTTAGCGGTCTCAGAAGGAATTGTGGGTAGGGACGGCATCAGATCCTCCGCCAACATTTCTTCACTGAGGATCGAAACATCACGTTTAATGCATGTAAAATATCATATATATACACGCACACAATAATTCAGTTTAAGGAATGGTGCACTGCATAGGCTCGTTTCTTTACGTCAGTGGAGTCTTAAAAACTCTAATGTAGACAAATATTCTTGAGCTTATGGCTTCTTGATCCCGCTGAAGACCAAGGTAAGCTGCAGAGTCACGAGAGAGAACCTGAACGCACAGAACATGTATCTAGGCAGAACTAGAGCCAGCATTGTGACGGCTCAAAACATTTCCAGTTCTCCACCAGGTGGCAGCAGAGAACTGTGTGAAAACAATGTCTTTGTCTTTAAGGGGAAAACCTGTGCCATGCATCAGCTCCCAACATGAATCCAGTTGAAACCTAAAGAGGAGCTTATACAATAGGAGCACCCTCCAGCCCCTAGTGTGGAGGCTGGCCCACGGAGAGGGGGAGAGACAGGTGGCCCCTTTAATCTGGGCGTGCCCCAGTTTCTACCTCCCTCCTTCGCTCCCTTCCTTCCTCCCTCTTGCCTCCTCTCCTCTTGTTCACCTGAGCTGGGACTGTTTAATTGCGACCTGATTTCCGAGGGACTGAAGCTACAGTTTGCGTTTAATGTTCTGTATCTTTTTGTCCCAAGTGTGTGTGGTGATTAGGGCGAAGGCATCTAGGGCCGTCCCATTAGTCCACGACCTCGCTCTAAGACACACTCCTCCCAGGAGGATTAGAGATCTGTAGGCACCGTCACAGATCCCCCCCCGCCCTCCCCCCTTAACATAATCCACAGACACACACACACAAGCACGGACACACACACACCCATTACCTAGGTCCAGCAGAGATGAGAGTAGGTTTGAGGAGGTCCCATGACTCCTGGCGCTCAGCTCGTCCGCTCAGAGAGAGAGAGGAGTTGCTGCCCATGCGTCCGCTACGCACCTTCAACCTGGAGAAAGGAGAGCAGCATGTTGGCAGGAGAGCAGCAGGAGGCACGTTGGCAGGAGAGCAGCAGGAGGCATGTTGGCAGGAGAGCAGCAGGAGAGCAGCAGGAGGCACGTTGGCAGGAGAGCAGCAGGAGGCATGTTGGCAGGAGAGCAGCAGGAGGCATGTTGGCAGGAGAGCAGCAGGAGGCATGTTGGCAGGAGAGCAGCAGGAGGCATGTTGGCAGGAGAGCAGCAGGAGGCACGTTGGTAGGAGAGCAGCAGGAGGCACGTTGGCAGGAGAGCAGCAGGAGGCACGTTGGCAGGAGAGCAGCAGGAGGTATGTTGGTAGGAGAGCAGCAGGAGGTATGTTGGCAGGAGAGCAGCAGGAGGCATGTTGGTAGGAGAGCAGCAGGAGGTATGTTGGTAGGAGAGCAGCAGGAGGCACGTTGGCAGGAGAGCAGCAGGAGGCACGTTGGCAGGAGAGCAGCAGGAGGTATGTTGGTAGGAGAGCAGCAGGAGGTATGTTGGCAGGAGAGCAGCAGGAGGCATGTTGGCAGGAGAGCAGCAGGAGGCATGTTGGCAGGAGAGCAGCAGGAGGCACGTTGGTAGGAGAGCAGCAGGAGGCACGTTGGCAGGAGAGCAGCAGGAGGCACGTTGGCAGGAGAGCAGCAGGAGGTATGTTGGTAGGAGAGCAGCAGGAGGTATGTTGGCAGGAGAGCAGCAGGAGGCATGTTGGTAGGAGAGCAGCAGGAGGTATGTTGGTAGGAGAGCAGCAGGAGGCACGTTGGCAGGAGAGCAGCAGGAGGCACGTTGGCAGGAGAGCAGCAGGAGGTATGTTGGTAGGAGAGCAGCAGGAGGTATGTTGGCAGGAGAGCAGCAGGAGGCATGTTGGCAGGAGAGCAGCAGGAGGCATGTTGGCAGGAGAGCACTCAGCCCAGAACACAGCAACTCCACTTTCTGATTCAGGGACTTTAGGGTGCCGCTAAGGAGCTAAGCTGAAGCCTGACTCGAACCACATTCCTGCCCCACTATGATAACCAACCAGACTCGGATGGCTTTTATGAGGAACTTTGGTTGGATCCCTAACCTTCACACACAGGAAGGGCAATTTGTCTTCCATTAGTAGAACACTGGAATATTCCCTCTTAGCTAAGCCAAGTAGAACATACAGAACTAATTGGGTTTTTCCCCGAATCTCACCAGTCTCTGATTCAGTGGGTGATGTCATATAAGAATTATTCAAAGCCCCTTGATGAATATTCAAGTGGATAATCAACTTTGTACGGAGGGTTGTGATAGGCCGGGAGTGCTGAATGCAGGATGACTAAGAGCCTTGGAGAGAGAAAAGAGACCTGACAACCTTGCAGGTTATCCTAAGGACGCGTGTTCATTTGTCAGGAGCCTAACATTATGACTCTTCCAAGCACTTTTCATGGGGGTTCCCTGGTGGATGAGTGTTTTGAACTGCATCCTTCATGGAATCAGTGTGTGTGTGTGTGTGTGAGACGCCTGCTCACCTGGCAGCAGCCTCCTGCATGTTGCAGTTCTTGTCCCCCATCACGACGTGCTCCTCCACGGCACCCTGCACAGGGAGAGGAACATTCAGTGGGTCAGCAGCAGACACAGGGGGGACCTGGGGCTCAGCACCGGGAGGACCATGTGACCCTGGCCGGCGTCCCTGCTGTACCTTGAGAGCGGCCTCCGCCTGGGCCTTGAGAATGTTGCTCTTCAGGTCCTCCGGGGGGCGCAGTGGAGCAAGCTGCGGGCTGGTGCCCACACTGTTCAGACACTTCTCTGTCAGCTTCACCACATCCTCCTGGACGCACACGTGCAGACGGACAAACAAACAGGGGGGACAGTTAGGGGCGACATCATCCATCACCCACAGAGGAAACGTGGTCCTCCCCAGTGGCCTCTCCCCCTCCCCTCCCTGCAGAAGGATCAGCAGCGTGGCCGGGGCAGAGATGGTGGGATAAGCAGCAGACTGGAGTCTCTCCTCTCAGGGACTCCCACGGAGGGGGGAGCCTCACGCAAGGAATGTTCTTCGGAGAAGCCAAGCCTCTACTACTACTCCCCTCACACACACTTGACAGCCTCTCATAGCTCACTATAACCGAGTCGTTCCATCCCTGCCCGCACACAGCCTCACCGCTCCAGCCCCAGTCCTCTCTGTCTCCCCACTCCCCTGACCCTGCCCACAGGAGGGCTGGTCCTGACCTGGTTGTTCATGTTCATGTTGATGTTGATGTTGGTCCTGGTGGGTCCTAGGCCCTGGCCCGTCTCCAGCTCCAGCTGCTTCAGACGGGCCGCTGCTTCTGTGGGGAACACAGTCAACCAATCACTCACTCAGGCCTCCGCTGTCACGGCAACCAGCCCGCAAACGCCCTCGGGCTTGGGACACATAGACACACA
This sequence comes from Mallotus villosus, assembly GCA_903064625.1. Taxonomy (NCBI): domain Eukaryota; kingdom Metazoa; phylum Chordata; class Actinopteri; order Osmeriformes; family Salangidae; genus Mallotus; species Mallotus villosus. The sequence goes on along the minus strand of CAEFZP010005663.1, from coordinate 705,109 downwards.
GCTCACTTGCGCTCACTAGGACCTAACTACGAAGTGTTTCGTACTGAAATCCGCCTAAGGTGTTTCCCTGAAAGGCTAAAGGCTAAGTGTGTGTGTCGTGTGTGTGTGTGAGAAGCAGCCACTTCGGAAACGTCACCAGTGAGAGAGAGGTTGTCGTCTGCGGCCACACTGGAGGCGGAGTGAGCTGCACTGGGACCCGCCTCCTCTGGCAGGCCCGATGTCGCTATGGGAACAGGTGTCCGGATGACATCATCGATGCAGGTCTCCAACAGATCGGCCACAAGGGGCACGCTGGATTCAGAAAGGAGAGAGAAGGGAAGACGAAGGGGGAGGGAGATAAGTGGGGGAGATACTGAGACCAGAGCGAGGAAGGGAGGTGAGCATCAGACAATAGGCAACTGATTCACACAATTGGGGACCGGAACTTACCAGAATGTCCATATCATCGATGAGACAGGCTAACGCATGTAAGCCTGATGTGTTAGAATGACATTGGTGGCTTTTATCTTTAATCTAAAACCAATTTTCAACCATCTCTCTGGCTAGCTGTCTCCCTGACTGGCTGTCTCTCTCCCTGACTGCCTGTCTCTCTCCCTGACTGCCCGTCTCTCTCCCTGACTGCCCGTCTCTCTCCCTGACTGGCTGTCTCTCTCCCTGACTGGCTGTCTCTCTCCCTGACTGCCTGTCTCTCTCCCTGACTGCCTGTCTCTCTCCCTGACTGCCTGTCTCTCTCCCTGACTGGCTGTCTCTCTCCCTGACTGGCTGTCTCTCTCCCTGACTGGCTGTCTCTCTCCCTGACTGCCTGTCTCTCTCCCTGACTGGCTGTCTCTCTCCCTGACTGGCTGTTACAGCAGGGTCACACAGCAGCAGCAGCCTGAAGTCATGGTGAAAGACGAGATGAGTTAACACATGATACCTGCGGGCAGACAGATCTGACACTCCCGTCACAAAGAACATAAGCCATGTCAAATAAGCCCTGGTCTAGTCCTCACACCCTGGGGTCGGAGGGCAGGGAGAGACAACAATGGAGATTACCCACCCACCCAAACACACACACACACACACACAAACTACTCATTAACGCACGCAGAGTACACGCCCTTAACACTCGCAGTATACCCTTCCACAATCCCTCCCCCACCCCCCGGCCCTCCCCCCACCAAGACACACGCATGCACACTCTCCTCCTCTGAACTTTGGGAGGGAAAGGGTGAAGGGGAGGAGGAGGAGGGAGTCACATTCCATACGTGAGATTAGACCAGGGTCTGAGAGAGGCTCCAACACAACTGGTTTCAGTTTTCACAGGAAATGTCCCAGAGGTGAAGAAGATGCTTGTGGAGGCAATAACTACTCCCCAGGGGACCCCTGTGTGAAGTATGGAACACACACACACACACACACACCATGCCTACTGTAGAAATGTGCACATGCTGCGTGAAAAAGCATAATGCTGAAGTTAGGGTTTTTCTTTATTGCTTTCCTTTAGCTGGGTCTGAACATCATAATGTAAACAGGGGGCGAATAAAAGCAGTAACATTAGTAGAGCTGTGCTGTAGTGTCAATCAAGAAATAGATAACATAGATAAACATTGCAATTCAATTATTAAAGTAGGCTCTTTTGATCTCCATCGATAAAGGTCAGCCTGGATATCATGTGCATATCCACACCCAAAAAATCTATCAAATAGATACTTACTGAAAATAATCACAAAAAATGTGCTTCAATCCAATCATTAAATAAAGTACATTCAAAACGACAGATGCTATTTAAAATAATAATAATAATAATAGTAGACCGTTCTAGTCGTGAGCTTGGAGGTGATGTGAGAGGATAACTAACAGCCAGTCCAGGGCTTAAGAGGGGCCTTCCTCCACTAATATATCTGAGGAGCGGGACTTCAGGATTCCATCCTCCTCCTGGCTCCAGTCAACAGGCTGCTTATTGTCCTGGCGCCCCAAACACAGATACCATCTCTGGGCAGTTTCACTGAGGAGGAGAGGGGGGGGCTCTGGGCAGTTTCACCGAGGAGGAGGAGGGGCTCTGGGCAGTTTCACTGAGGAGGAGCGGGTGGGGGGGGGTGGCTCTGGGCAGTTTCACTATGGGTCAAGCATCGTGGAGGTGTGGGGCAGAGGGGTGCTGCCGTGGTGGGGAGGCAGCAGCAGGGTCTGTCTTTCCCTGTGTAACAGTGTCCAGCCTGGGTGAGGTGGGAGATAGAGTAGAGGGGGGGGGTGGTCCTGCTGGGTCCAGTGAAAGTAACAGTGGGAGGGCTGGGGGGGGGGAGCAATAGTGTGGTGCTGGGAAAAGAGAGACCTGAGGAGGAAGTGTGGATGAGAGGGAGAGGGGATGGGTGGAGAGAGGGAGAGAGAGAGAGAGTGGGGTGTGGCGTTAACAGAGAGGAGGAATGCAGAGCAACGGAGGGAGCCAAAGGGAGGGAGGGCCAGGGAGCAGATAACGACGCTAGAGACAGACTGAAAAGGGATAGAAACAGGAAGAGAAGACAGAAAAAGAAGGCCAAGGAAAAAGTGAAGGAGGGTCGCGGTAGCATGTGTCACGGTAGCCATGCCAGACCGGTAGGGGAAAAAGGAGAGGGCTTAAAAAGGAGGGGGGAAGAGGGCAAGAAGCGTGCAGAATCAAGGAGAACAGGAAAAGGGGGGTTGGGTGCCACCTACACTCGTGTAACGTCTGTGTGGATGCATACAGACAAATCTGTCATGTGTATCAGAGTCAGATGGCTGAGTGGTTAGGGAATCGGGCTATTAATCAGAAGGTTGCCGGTTCGTTCACAGCCGTGCAAATTACGTTGTGTCCTTGGGCAAGGCACTTCACCCTACTTGCCTCAGGGGCGTAATGTCCCTGTACTGTAAGTCGCTCTGGATAAGAGCGTCTGCTTCTAAATGACTAAATGTATCAGCTTTGTAGAATTTTTGATCTCGTCCTGCGTTTCTATCATGGCTGGTAAGATCCGGGTCCAGAGGATGACGCAACAGGGGGCCTGGCTACCAGGGCCCTATGAACGCAGCCGCTGGGTCCTGGAGATTAAGGAGCCGTGCACCTCAAGATCCGCCTTCACCCACACAGCTCATCCATCATGCTGGCCGGGGCCACATTCCTCTCCTCCCTGTGCAGCAGGCCCTCGTCTCCACAGCTCGGGGGTGAGCGTCAAAGCCCCGCCCGGTGCTCATCTGGCCCGGGGAGCGAGATCGTCTCATCAGTAGGCGGTCTTAGCCGGCTAAAGCTTTGCCATCAGAGAGAGTCTTAGCGGCGTGGGCTGGGTCGTAAAAGAACGCTAAGGAGGGGTTCTGAATGTCTGGAGCCTGCCCTGGCGGTGTCTTTAGCTTTAAAAACCTCCGATTTTATAGCTGACAAATTACATCTGTTTTGGAGATACTGCTGTAGTCAGACTTGGCTTATCTGAGGCAGCTCGGAGGAGGGCTGCGGAGTTCAGCAACTAGTGGGTCAGTCTTTCTTTTCTGTCTATGTTCTGTATGAGAAGGGAGAAGGTTCCTCTTGGTAGGGGAGTGAGGTGATTGGTGTCGAGGGGAGTGAGATGATTGGTGTTGAGGGGAGGTGAGTTAGAGAATGTAGATCAATGCAAGAGGTCACAGAGGACTGGGAAAAGGCCAAAAGATCACCACGGTATCTACAAAAGCTGAGATGCTCTGGAATCAACGCATCGCTCAAATCATGTCACCCCTTCCTACGCTGATTGGGTAGGCAGTCGAAGGAGAAGCGATGCACAAAGAGCCACCGTAGAAGAAGATTTCCCCACAGGCATGAGAGCCGGTACCTTGCCCAGAATCAGGCCCATCCAATAGGCTTGGTTGATTGGTTTAAGCGCAAACTATGCGAGGCGAGTGGCGAAGGGTACATACCTTGCCTCAAGACAAGGCCACTTTGGTTTCAGTACATCATCATACTAGAACAAAAGGAAGAGTTTAAAAACGGCAGGTGAGTTCTATCAAGAAAACATTGAAACCCTTCTAATTACACAGTAAGCCCAGACACACACACACACACACACACACATGCACACAAACACATGCACACAAACACCCACACAGCTCAGAGGCAACCACTGTTTATTTTTAATATGTGAAGAAGACAAAGGGAGACCCCCTTCAAGGACAAGTAATCCTAAAGGGATAGAGGGATGAAGGAGAGGAGGGGAAAGAGAGAGTTTGTTGTCTCCAACCCAGCAGAGGCCTGGCTGGATGTACCAGCAGCAGCAGCAGCACCAACAGTGACCACACACACGCTGACAAACACACCATCACACTCTGGTTGGAGAGAAAACCCAAACCCTGCACACGTTTGCTATTCGAAGGGGCATGCACGCACACGCACACTCACAAACACATACTTAACACCCACCACCAGACAACCACCTTCCAAGGCTTTTCCCAGTTAAGCCAAACACAACTACATGCATACACTGCCACCACCTCCCCCCCCACCCCCTCCACCACCAAGACCATCCCAAGCCAGCCAGGCAACTGGAAATAGTTTCCCCCCTGACCCGGAAAGAGAGAGGACCGAGCCCCTAGCCCTGGCCAGGCCTGGTACAGTAGAGTCCACCCCAGCACAGTAGCCGGTCCCACGTCCAGCCCCCGCTGGGCCAGTGACAGGCTGACAGCAGGAAGGGCCAGATTAGGCAGCTTAACACTCTTATGGCATTAGGGAGCGGCTCACCTCCTCTTCTCCGATTGGCTGCCGCCAGGGCTCCTGGGGAGGGTTTCGATTTCCACGGGGCCGCATGCGGAGGGGGGGGGCGCGTTGACCACGGGCATGGCCGACCAGGCGCCTCGGGTGAAAGGTGGGGGCTGGGAAACCAAATGACACGTCAAATAAACACCTTCTCCTCAAGGGAATAGTGGAGTAAACCTGAGCACACTTGAATAAAGTACACCTAGATGTAGATACGACCCCGTCCATCCTTCCCTACCTTGTCTTTACCAGTACTGACTCCATTGTTGTGTGTATTCGTAGAGGAGAAAGATCTGGCAGGAGGGAGAGAAAGAGAGGAGGGTGGTCAATCTTGTTGCAATGTGTGTGTGTGTGTGTTCCACATTCAAGAGAAAGGGAGTGTACGGTAGGTCATCCAAGTGCGGTACAGTCTGAACTGGGAGTGTCAAAGTGTGAAGATAACCAGATTCATCCTCTCCTAGCCCAGCACACATACAGAAAGGAGCCTGACAGTGACACGCATTTAAAGACGCGTGTGTTCGGAAGTGTTTGTGCAAACGAATCCAATTGTGTTTGTGTGTGTGCGTGTTTTTGTTGTGTGCCGGTGAGTCATGTTTATCTGGCTCCCATGAGTCAGGTCTTACGCTCTCCTCCAGCGACAGGAGAGATTCAAACACAGCTTGAGGAAGAGATTATTCCACCAGTGGGCTTTTCTAGTGCTAGCCAACTAAACACTCTGAAAAACACCTCAATACTCACTCTGGGGGTTTGTTGTGGCCTGTGAGAGAAAACAGAAGACAGAATATGGAAATCATCAGTGGGCTTGTCTCGTCAGTGCCATCACAGACTCATAACTAATATATAACATAAGAAACATGTGGACTGGCTCCGATATGCATATTGATCGGATCCACTATGCCTCCTGTGTGTGTGTGTGTGTGTGTGTGTGTGTGTACGTATCCACTCACCCCTGTTCTGCATGGTTCTTCTGGAGTACCGGCGACTGGGTCTCCTCTCGAAGGAGGCCGACCGTCTGGCCTTGCTAGACTTGGTGGTCTGGTACTCCGTCTTCCCACTGGAGCAGAGAGGAGAGTCAGTCAGCCAATCAGTGAGCCAGTTAGTCAGTCAAACGTCCCCATGTATACCCAGCATGCGTCAGCCCCGAGACAGGCTTGGGGACGGTACCTGTAGCGGAAGCGGGAGCCCATGCGGATGAACCCGGAGCGGGCCGAGCCCTTCTGGACGGGGCCGCGCAGCCGGAAGAAGGCGTGGTGCTCCACGGCACACTTCCACAGGTGCTTGCAGGCCTTGGGGTGGTCCATGCGGAACACAAACGTGTGCTCCTGTTCCTTCCCCTACGAGAAGGAGCGGGACCGAGAGATGGAGAGAGACAGAGGAGGAGAGAGAGACCAAGAGGAGGAGAGAGAGACCAAGAGAAGAAGAGGCAGAGAGGCACACAAGAGAAACAGATGAGGAAGAGAGATAGAGATTGAGAGAAGAGACAAAGAAAAGGACAAATAAATGTTATATTGATTCTAGTAAGTATCCACTGCTGCAACATGGAACCAGAAAGAAGAAACATACAGTGAATGGAATCAGGCCTTGAAAGTGGGGGGCAGACGTACATGATTTCTGCAGAATGGGCTTGTTTACTTTCGTACATTTCTGTATTGTGGGGCGTGAAAAACACAAAACAGGACGATTCCGGTTAAATACGTCCCCCATTTTCCAGGAGCCCTTGGAGGCTGTGGGTGAACACACAGAGCCACACGCGCACACACACACACACACACACACAGATGGTGGGCGCCCTGCAGTTCCCAGTCTCTCATTAACCTCATGTTCCAGAAGAGTCTGGATAAGGCCAGCGAGTGAACAGCCTTGTGTTGAACTGCCCTGTAGAGTGTCCAGGAATGTTCTGCTAAAAGGCGTCTCTCTACAGACCCCCGTCTCCTGACCTGCTGCAGGCCACTCACACCAGGCTGGCTCCCTCAAGACTGACCCACACACACACACACACACACACATAACTGGCTTCTCCTTTCTCCCCACAAGGGATTAGCATGCAACTGAACCACTCTGCAACATTAAACCAGGCATCCAGTCCCCAGCACCCAGACACACACACACACAGCCTAATGTACTGAGGTGTGAGTGTGTCAGAGTCGGTGCCAGGGCCAGGGCCTTGTTAGCCAGGGCGCTATTTGCACATTAGCAGCTGGACAGCTTTATGGGGTGCTGAGAGCCGTGGATGCCTCGCATGCCGGGGGGAGGGGGAGGGACTGAAGCTGCTCCTGTAACTCTGACTGGAGCCTGGCTAGTCAGTCAGCCAGCCAGCCAGTCAGCATCACACACACAGCCTTCACCTGAAGAGGCAGCCCAGGGCCTCCTGGACAGACACACAAACACGGATGAGAGATCTACACGTACACACACTCCCTCTCTCTCTCTCTCTCTTTAACTCTCTCTCTCCTGCTGCTGCTCATGAGCTCACACACTGTACTGGAGGAGACAGATGAGAGCAGTTGACTGCTGCAGGTGGAACTAAATACATTCCACAGAGGCCCCGCTACCTACCTCATACACACACACACAGTTATAAAACCAGCTTAGTGGCGCCTGCAGCGATGCTTTGCAATAAGGCCGTTTCATTTTCATTTCAGTACAAAGCCTCGGTATTACCACTGCAACAGTGAAAGTATGCGAGGTTGACTGGCACCGTGCAGACGCTATCTCGCTGCAGAAGGACAAAACGAGTCGAGACGGAGAACAAACTCTTTGTCCCCGTGTCTGCCGTCAGAACAGAAACATGGGAACAGAAGCACGGTGTGCCGAGGTAACATCACGACAGCATGACACAAGCCCACATGATGTCACATGCTGTTCATGATGAGAGACTGGGGAAACTGCAGAGAATCTAAACAGGGAGATTGATCAGAAATCCTCCAGAGGCCCCCCATCACAACAGTGGATCCACAGAGAAACCGTCTGGTGCAGACAGACATGCAAGAGTGATCCACATGGACTGGGACTGGCACTCATACACAGGGCCCTACATACTGGGGTTAGGGGGAGCTGAGTGTGGGATTCAGTGCACACTGGAGAAAGAAGGACAGAGATTCAGGACAGAGTGCTAGTTGGTTACTCCCTGTGAATGTGTGTGTCGGGGGTTGATTAATTACCTCTTCTGCTTCCTGGACCTGTTCATCATCCTCTACCACCACCAAGGTCAGCTTGCTTTTCTTAAAGTCCAGACGAGTGATCTTAGGCCTGGGACACACACAGAGAGACAGACACACACACACAAAAATGCATAATACCCTCAATGAGCAAGTCCTAGGTGTTAGTATGTCAGCTGACAGGAGACTGAGGTTTGGAGAGCAGCTGTTGAGGTCTCACCAGAAGAAGAGTCCGATCTTGGTCTCTCCCTCAAACACCAGCACTCCAGTGGGGGTTAGGCCTAGGCTGTACTCATTACCATCTCGTGCCTGGGGAACGGGGCAGGACACACACACACAGTGTCAGCTGACCCTTACCATCACCACTGACAGACGTGAAACAGCAGTGGAGAATACACCATTAGCCTGTTCGAGTGTGTGTGTGTGTGTTGCTCACCTTAACCATGTGCATGTCCACTCCATACATCTCCAGCCACTTTGCTTTGTTCAGGTAGTTGATCTCGGCCTGCGCCGGCATCTGACCTCTGTTATGAGCAGAGAGGAAACGACAGGGACAGACGGAGGTTATCTCCCGTGGCGCGAGGATACTAGATCCTCCACAGGCGGGGACAGGAGTGATTCCTCAGCAAATATGACCCCGCCCCAACTCTGCACAGACCCAAACCAGCTAGGAGTAATGACTGATGGTGAACTGTCAACCTGGAGGAAGTTATTACAGCGTGTAGCCGCAGCATGTGTTCTGAGTTTAGAGGGGAGCAGATTTATCACTCGGTGTGTCTGTGTTTTAGAGTCAAGTTCAGGGTAACCTCTCTGGACAGCACTTGGATATACTGTATTAGTCCTTTTTTACGACTCGGAGGAATGTCGTAAACTGAGGGCTGCCCGTCTGGACTCCTGGCGCGCTGGCTAGCTAGCTACTGTCCTGCCTGTCATCATCATCGTCATCACGTTCTACGGTGTTGAACCGTGAGACTTCACATTAGTTCAGATCTGATAGTGATACAGATTGACGTTTGTCCATGTCCACTGGTTAGACTGTCTCATATCCTGGGTGTTTTACTGGCTGACGGAGAGCTCGTCCTGGTGGTTTTTCCACCATGTGTACCTGCACTCCTTCCAGGAGTTGAAGATGGCCAGCTCCATGGTTTCCGTCTGATCTGGCGTGAAGCGGAACTCCGACACCAGGTCTAGAGCGTGCTCGGAGGGGTCGCAGTCTCCCAGCTCGGCTGAAACACAGGGCAGGAATACGGCACATTAACCCCCAGGGCTCATCACCAAATCCTTCCATTCAACCTGCAGATAACCCTGTCTGGCAGCAGGCGAGATAACGAGAGCTAGTGTGTCATCAGAGAGAGGGAGAGAGAGAGGGGGAGATGGAGTGAGAAAGACAGAGATTAGCGATGCCGTTCGACCATGAGCGGAAAAGAGGTTACGGGGGTCAGGTGGGTGGGGTGGGGTCACACGACGGTAGGGGTGACACGGCAGATAAGGATGTCCCCTCCTGGTCGAATAATTAAAATTCCATCCAGGGATTAGTCACACCTCCATTTTGGATTTGGAGAGATGTTCGAGCAAGGGAATTAGATGAAGAAAAGTACACTGACAAGAGAGAAACAGTGAGGGAGAGCTAGGCAGGAATGGCAAGATTAGGGGGCCTTTGTAGAGGCCAGGGCTATAATGAGTTGGCATTTACCCTACAGAGGAGCTGGAGCTGGGAGAGCAAGGGATAGAGAGAGAGAGAGAGAGAGGGAGGGAGAGAGAGGGAGAGAGAGAGTGAAAAGGGGGAGAAGGAGAGAGGGGAGGGAGAAGAGACAGTGTGGTGAGCCAGCTCCATTCAATACAACCCTGGAGTGTCCATTCACAGTCTGTCACTGGAACAAACCATGTCCATGACTAAGGGAGATTATGGTTCGTATAAAGAGGTGAATACCAATAAATAAATAAACTGTAGGAGAAAGTGTATACGCACAATCAAACGTGCCTGACTGACGTGTAAAGCAAAGGATACACTAAGTCTTTTAAACGGTACATGATTACATACCTTGCAGTGAAAATCCAGCCAATTCCACGGCTGTATCAAAGGGACACTCTAACCTGAGTAAGACGGGAGAGGAGAGACAGTAAACCGTGTTGCTCTAAACAATTACTGCTCACGTTAGCAACCAGCTAGCGTGCTTTCAATATACCTTTTTGCCAACGACGGCATATTGTACAAGCCATCTGGTAGTCCTTGTAAACACAACCCAACCACCACATAGCAGGTTGGCTTGATTCCCCCAGCCCAGGCGTCCCATCCACTCTCTGTGTTATAGGATTGCTGTGCAACACAACACTAATCCCACCGCGGTGAAATTTGATACTAATAATGCACAATCTACTTACAACACATGTGAACAGCATCATTCCTACAACCATAAGTAATCCTGTAAGCTCCTTACTACCATTCACATCTGTGATGAGAACATAATAGATGGCAGGATATAAAGAATATGCTACGTAGAGGAGGTCATTATGCGTTAGACCTACAGACCTGTTAGGTACAACACGGCAGGGACAGCAAACAGTGTGTGCACACAGGAAGGAAGACATGGGGAGGAGCGCTGGCTACTTACTTGCCACTGAGAATGTCTTGCTTTAGCTGTAATACGAAGAGGTATCTGAAACGAGAGAGTGGGAAGTGGTCAAACACGAGTCCGGAGCAGCACCAGAACCTGCTGGCCCCGGCCGCGGGCCACGTCCACATGACGTCCAATCAGAACTCACCTGGTCAGCTCTTCGTGCAGGTTGTTGGGTTCTGACGAGTAGAACTTGACCCTCATGTGAAGGCAGTAGGGGGGTCCGACTGTGGGACAGCGGGACACCAAGCGACACACAGAATGAGGGTGGAGTGGTTACCACGTCAGCACGTTATGGGATGTGTGCGTGTGGCAGTCATGGGGGCCGTGAGGGTACTTACTCTTCACTTGTTTTTTGATGCTTTTCGTTACGTCGAGCCAATGCTGCAAAGAGACGCATAAACATGCATTTATCTTCTGTTAAAACACTGGATGATGGCTCTTCAAGGGGAAACACATTACAAATCCCCTTTTATTTCAGTAAGGGTCATTATGAAACACAACTGGACAAACATAAAAGACACAGTCCAAAGTACCTTACACAGGCCCCTGAATACACAGTACACAGTATTTGCTATTGAGGGTTTTCAGCTGTAACTCTTGTCTGAAAGTACAGAGTATGTCGAGCATGAACAATAAAGAGGGACATGCAGGGGAGGAGGAGAGGAGGGCTGGGTGTGTGGTTAAGTGTGTGTGTGTATGTGTGTGTGTGTGTGTGTGTTTACTTGGAAGGAACGGAAGGTCTCTGCCACTCTCCTCTCTCCCCCACATTCCTCTTCGCAGCCCTCCCTCCCTCCCTCCTCCTCCTCTCCCCTGTGCCCTTCACACCATATCAGCTAGTCCTAGCTGGGATTTGGACAGACGTTTATCCGGAAAGAACTGGACTTGGAACATACAGTCCGACCACGACTACCACAAGCCCTGTGGGCCAACCGCCACGGTGGGAAAATCCTCACTTGTTCATTACAGTCTTCTGTAGCTCAGTGTGTCGTCAAATGAATGGTTAACTAGACGGCAAGCCCACCTGACTCCCAGAGAGCGTGACGGCAGGGAAACCGAGTCAGTCGGTCACTAGAACAGCTTTGGTCTCTTCTTACCGGTACTTGCGCTGAGTCCATGAAGCGCAGGCCAAAGTAGTCCTTCTCTACGATGTCCAGGTGATACATAATCTGGTCAAACAGCTCTTCACCTTTCGCTTTTTTCTGATGAGGGACAAACATTATTTGATTAAAAGGGGCCGCACTGCAGACAAGATCTTAAACAGACAACATAGCAGGCATCCGTAGAGAATACCGTTTATTCATTCACGTATTATCATTTGGGCTGGTTAACATTTGGCCATGTTCTTACACAAGCAGGGTGTGGACATTTGACATGATCACGCATTGCACCAGTGAGTGAATCATAGACCAAGGCAGGTTTGACTGGCTTTAAAACAGGCATGTTGCCATTGACGTTCCCAGTCCGAGCACCAGTCCTTCTGGGAACATGAGACTGATCCAGGCCTGACCCAGTGTTTCTGCTGTCTGACAGCCAGTACCAGTCTCTGCTCTGCTCCCAGCCTAGAACAGTAGGCTGGACACACACACACACACATTTTAACCAACTTCCAAAACAGCGCGAGGCACCGCTACAGGGTCGCCATGGTAACTTGGGAAAAGTGCCCCAGCACAGCAGCGTTTGACGGGAAAGGCCACATGACCCGGCCTACAGAACTGTGCAGAGCTGCATGGCTGTCTTAGGATAATGAGCGGTCCACACAGGCCACAGCCTATCAAAACACCCCCTCCCCAGTCAGACACAGCAATAACAAACGCTGTGGTTGGTCGGTAGCAGGTCCCTCCCCTCTGGGGTCTTTTTGTGTTCAAGGTGACACAGTAAGAGATCAAAGCGACAAGAGAAAATGCCCTGTGCAGTAGACCTGGAGGGAGAGCCTGTTTCAAGCCATCTGACTCCTGGGGGACTAAGAAAGTAACCAGCAGCTACGTTGCTGAATCCAATTTGTCAACTTTTTTTGTCTTTTTAATTACGTTTGTTTAACTAGGCGTGAACTTCCAAGAATGCTCAGAAGAATTCTGTACCACTATTGACATTCTGAAGAAACCCGTTTTCCTCACCTACTGTACGAAAACCCCATGACCCTCATAAATGAACACATCAATTAGCAACGTGGACACATGCTAGCACTTTCCACCCGGTAAACACAACACAACTGAGGATGTGGTGAGGGTTGAATGAGCAGAGGGGGATCCTCACACTGGCAGAATTGACAATAAAGTTGAAAAAAGAGTTATCTCGGGTCTCGGGATGGGAGAGTACATTTCCCGATCGGTGAGGAGAGGTAGTTTAGCAGCTGGAGCTTTTGACCCTACCAGACACATCGCAGACCCTAACTTAGGCCAAGTTCTAGGCCCAGGCCCCCCCCAGTGTTCGCCTCACCCGGACACTCAGGCAGGCCCCATGCTAGTTGGCATAGCTGACAAAGCGCCCCCGCGGCCTGGGAGAGGGGACACAAAGGGGCCATTGTGCGCTCCGGTGCACCCTGGGCCTCGCTGGCCTGCCTGCAGCATTGTTCACCAGAGGTTTCCAGCCTGCCGGCCCAACAGACCCGGCCTGCCTTCTGAGGCACTGCTACATTCCTCAGACCCACTTCTCCACGCATGCAAGTCAGTCTCACCGAGGAAGGGGGGGGGTCCAGTACACCTCCCTAATGTAAATCTCAACCTATAAAGTTGAGTGGAGGGAGAGACGGGGGGAAAAGAGGAGAGGAAGGAGACAGATGCGTGTATGGCACTATCGTGTCACAATAGAGGTGAGTTATAGGGCTGTGTACTCAGCCTGTGAAGAGAGATGTCTGCTGCTTTTGAGAGGTAACCCAAGGAAACCCCATTGGAGTGGACATACCAAACCCAGCGTTTATTAACCATCCTGCCATGGGCCGTAAAGCACGCCTAGACACACACACACAGTTATTCAGAGTTGTCTTGAGCACTCAAGGGTTGTTTTTCTTAACATCAAATCCCAAACTTTGGTCGAGGCCCTCGTTTCTCTAGACCAGATTTGGGGGAGGACCTTGCTTTAACAGTGACAGGTTAAGCAACCAAAGCAAGCCAGCTCTGCTCTCCTACACTCATCAAAGCCACCATGGGAAAACAAGGGTCATATTGAGGTAGGCCTGCATCAATTAAGCCATCATACAGAATAAATAGGGCCTTTAGAATCACCTCTACAGCAAGCCTGACACTTCTGAGTTAACTACTAAGAATCCATTACATGAATCAACCGTACTATGTGAACTACTAACTTGCCCACAATAATGAAAGGATACTTCAGACAGGTCACAGACGGATAGAGGTTACAACTAACACAAGTGCTAGATTCATCCAGCATACGAGCCTAAAACAAACTTCTCAAATAGGCTTTTCTATAACAGCACCCTGAGGTTGTTTCATTCTCAAACAAAACATAACCTGAGCCTGAGTAGAAAAGCCATGAACTAGCTGAACTGGTCGTGCTGACGGGGATGCTAGGAATACGGGAATATGAGATTACCAGACGAGCAGGAATTTTACCCGTCTGACAGGCTGGAATGTCTCGTAAATTATAAACCAGCAGAATCAAAGAGGGCATTATGAGGTGAATGTAACAGTATTCCTTTGTCGGCATTTCCAGATTTCTGCAAAGACAGATTCTGTCTCTTGTGGCAGTGCTGCCTGCAAGCCTTCAAAGTCATCCTCCGTACAGACCAACTAGTGATGCTCTGGTGACTGTCTGGTCTATTTGGAAACTGACAAGACAGAAATGTATAGGTAGGAAGCCTACTGCTAACTAGCAGGATATGGTGAACAGCTCTCTGGCTTTACTATGATTTAAAAAAATAGCATCAACATGGAAGTGTAAAGTGTAAGACATTCTCTAATCTATGATTCTTAGCACCTCTCTGTTGACTTGGCTTCGGATGATACAACATGTGACCAATGCGTTCCAGAAGAAGGGATCATGGTATTACAGGTGATCAGGAGCACACACACACACACACTAACACCTGTTCAGTATGTCAAATAACTCATAGCCACGTAAACGAAGACAGGAGTTGCCAGTTTCAAACTAGTCCTGCTCATTTTTAATGCTCTATTAAACATAGAGACCTGTACCACTGATAGGACCTGTTGTGCTCATCCAAGAATATAAATCCTAGATCTACCACTTGCTTCCTGCACTGTTGAAGATCTGAGTGAATCACACATACGTATTACAGTTCCCATATTCGACTAATATCAACAAACAAATATCTAAGAGTTTTGTCTCCGAGTGGGTCAAATTTAGCTTTGTCTGACTCACCGGTAGGTCCACACTGACATCTGTTCCGTCCAGTAGGGACACTCGGCAGGTGATGATGGACTTGGCGTCGCCTGCGGCAGGGATGTGTGTGATGGCTCGCTGTGCCTCTCGAAGGCGAGATTTCTCCGCGTGCTTACGGATGGACCGCCGGCCCAGAGTCCGGCGGAGGAAACTCAGCATGGTGCGAGACTAGCGGGTGACCACTGGGGAGGACAGGGTTACAAGCCTACGTTATGTCAGACAAATCACCAGTAAATTCCATTGTATTACATTCAGATATCCTTAATTTAGAGACGTTACTGTACAGAGAACTGTTAAGATTTTGAGCTAACTAAAACTTACCCTGGCTATTATTAGTTTGCTAACATATGGACTGAAATATCTCTTAACATGGCACAAGCTGGATACCCAAGTAACCATATGAAAGCAGCCACAAATGTTCAATAATTAGCGGCCAGACTTGTCTATCGTTGTGACAAACAACGACGTAGGTAGTTGTTAGCTTAAGCTAGCTAGGCTAGCTTTTTGCTAGTCGTTTGTTAGCTAACTAGAAAGCTAGCGAGCTAAGAAACAATCCAAGCTAGCCAGTTATGTACGCTTAAAATTAAGCCAATAAACTAACCGCTGACATTGAAAAGCAAAAGATAGCCGCAACAAACTAGTGCAGCGGATAGAGTGCAAAACAGCAACAGGTTCTCCTGCTAAGTGAGTCAGGTCGAACCTTGTGATGATGCTGGGAACAGATGAAAGAACTCCGACATACACTTGTTGTGTCTCCGAACAACGACAAACACTTGTAGCTAGCTAGATCCTGGTTATAAAATAATACTTACAGAGCACTTGCCGTTGTCTAAAAGGAGAGTGGGTCCACTTGCATTGTCCACGATCACGAAATAGCCTAATAAATCCACATGGTTAAAAAGTTTACTTCTTTCTACCCTCGACCAGGATAATTTCCTCTCCCTCACTCCAATACTAAGAAAAGTGGGAGGCAGGAGAGCGAAGCAGATTCTCTCTCTCCCCCCCCCCAGGATATGACGTATCGATAAATCCTTTACCAAACTCAGAGACAGTTTTTATATGAGCGCGTGATGTTTTCGATATTTTAATGAAGGGCGATATCATAAATGTGGAAAATATTATGTTTAATTATTTGCTGAATGTAAATTCAGAATTATTAGAACGCACAAACATTTACGGTAGCTATTTATAAACAAGTGTGTGTGTTTCCTGAATACAACTTCATAGAAAATCTACGTCTTGTCTATAACTTATTAAAATCAAATGATACCACCCAGCATAGTCGTGATTCCGTCACTGTCTGTTGATTGTCATCTCAGTTTAACAACAGCGCACCCCACTGGTCACAATTTTAGGGAACTTGTTAGTGATTCTTAGAAATGATCATTAAGTTTATTAACACACAGATGGGTCAATATTATAAAAAACACATTTTCAACTCACAAATGATTTTCCCTTTTATTTTAAAGATTTTTTTCATATACAACATTGTATTTACATGGTCTAGAATTATTTACACAAAATTAACAAGTGGCACTGTGTAGTTTGAAGTTTGGTTCCCTACAGGTGTCTTAAAAACAAATAAAATAAAAATATGGTTTCTGTCTCTGATGTATGCAGTAACACTAACTGCTACTCCGACACCTGCAAAGTGCTGACCTTTCCCAAGAGGCAAGAACTGGTTCCTTTACAAAAATATAAATCAACCAGCCTCAACCTCCCCTCAAACCCCCTTTACCTCCTCATCCATAGATAGTTTACCATATTGACCCAAAACGACCCCATTATCCAATACCACAACACACTGAACAAAGCTCCACACCAGACATGATCGATTACATTTGATGGCCCTGATATCCCAAAGTTGTGTATAGATGTGTCATTTGCCTCTGAGGCTCACTGTAAGAGAGACAATGGGATTGATGTGTGATCAAAGGAGAGGATGATTCTGGAAGATTGAATAAAAACAGAATGAGTCCATTCGATGGAACCCAAGCTGAGGGGGGGTGGGGGGGGGTGGGGGGGAGGCAGGGCTGTTAAGCCCTCTGCATGTTTGGGATGATAAGTCACAAAGATTCAGGTTTTCAGGCAGGCTATCTCCAGACAGCTAACATGGTACCATGATAACTTCTATCACGGGGGAAGGGAGAGCTAAATGTTTACATAATGATGGGCCACAGCCATAGCAGCACCAAATAACACACACAACAGAAACTGCTGCATCACAAACACACACACGCACACATCACAGAACTATACAAATGGCTGCACATGAACACATACACACACACCCACACCAGGCATTAAGACACTCTCTCTGACAGACAGACATGGCAGTTTGGTTGTGCAGTAGAGTGCATTGGAGAGGGTGGCACTGCCTCACCTACTGAGCCTGAATGGCAACAGGTAATAGAACAAAGCAAGAAACAGCCTCCACAATGAGGAGGGAACCTGAAACTATTAACAACCTGCTCCGTTTCAGGAGCTAGTAATCAAAATAAGCACTCGTGTTGCCTGATGTTCTAGAATGAAACATGTACTGATTCAGTTCTTGTACTATGAATGCCCAGCAGTCTGTACCTAAATCATTCTAGGCGATTATCATCTCCAATAAGAACAAAACAAAAGAATGTGCCTTGAAACCTTAAAAGTACCATTTTAATTATTTAAAAAAAACGGGGAGAGATTATTAGTCGAATACTCTTAGTGTTGCTGGCTTGTGTTCTCTACATTCTAAAAAGACAGACACGCAAAGAAAAACTGTGAGAAGCAGAAATGAAGTGTCAGTATTTCCCATGTTTAAGCTTGATTTATCTGGGAGATAGTTTTGATCCTCCTGCTCAAAACCCAGACGAAGCTACGCTACGCTAACCAGCTGGAAAGTCATGCCAATGAGTCCATTGCCAATCAATGGCAACTGGCTGATCATTGCAAGTACCAGAATGTAGCATGTTCACAGCCTCAGTTAGCCTGGGTTAGACAAAGTGCTCTTAGGTGTCTGTCTAATGTCAGAAATTCAACAAGAAAGCAAAACAAAAAGGACAATAAATTAAAAACATTTTCCACTAAGTAAAAGAAGAAATAAAATAATCACACCACGACTTCTCTAACTATGATTTTGTTTGGAAAGCATGAAGCTAGACTCGTACTAACACACTTTTGTTCAGTGGACAGGGTTTGACACAAACTAAATCACAATAAATACTCTTTGAAAAAAAGATACGGTTATTTCTCAATCAGCTAGAAGGACATTGAGTAAAAAGGCATGTCCGTCTAGCAGACTCACTGAGGGGGGAACCTCATTTAAAAACACTCCCTCCCTCCATCCATCCATCCATTCATCTATTAATCCCTCCCTCCCTCCATCCCTGCCCTTCTTACTTATGGCACTACAGCAATTCCATGTTTTTTTTCTTTTTCTTTTTTTAAATGTTCGTACTCTTTTTTTTGTTTTGTTAACCTGAACACAATGTCCCTAATGGTAACTATTAAACATAGTAGGATTCTTTAGTCAATGACTTTCTGTTTGTTTGTTTGTCGGTGTAAAGTGCAACAGTGCTTTGTTCTCTCTGCTGGCCCAGTCTCCAGGGCCCCTCGCGGGCGACCCCAGGGTCAGGTCCTAAGGGTCAAGGGTCAGGGGTCAAGCCGTTTTCACTGGTCACACTGGTAACGCTGGTCACACTAGCGACGCTAGCGTCCTCCACCTCCTCTTCCTCTTGCTCCTCCATCGAATCCACCACGTCCTCTTCGCCCTCTTCGTCCTCCTCTTCCTCCTGCTGCTTGTCTTCTTCCGTCTCTCTCGGGTAGAGGTTGGCCGTCAGCGGCTTGATCAGCTCCTCCTCGTACACCTTCAAGATGGCCTCGCACACGAACCTGTACTGGCTCTGTAGAGAGTGAAGGAGAGGGAGGGATGTTACACTTGAATCATCATCACAACCTCACTGTCATCAATCCTCCAGCACCAGTTATCTGGATGATGGGTCTAAACAGAATTCCAAAACCGTTACTGACGGACTATCGAGCGTACAGAGTAGGGATGGGCATTTAAAAAAATGTCCTTGCTCGATCATCGCTAGAATTATCGAGCAATTATCGATTAATCATTAACTTTTTCTATAGGCCTATGCGGCGCTTGTAACGGCCGAACAATGCGCCTACAGGCGCTCTTAAAGTTTTGGAAACGCTTCAACAAGACAATCTGTAGGAATAAGTAGCCTACTATCGGCCAACAATAATCAAACAAGGCAGTAAGAGTGGGCATAAAACTGTATAACTCTTTGAAAAAAAGGGGGGAAAAAAGGCCGACATATATGCCTTGCAGCCGGCGCTCGGAAAGGCTCGCAACAAAAAGATGAGCCACACATTTAGAAACAATTGCATGAACTAGCCTATCTAAAAGCAATACCTTAGTGAACATATATAAGGCTGAACTTGTTGCTAAAATGTCACAGTTTTGACAAAATGTAACGACTCCAAGAGGCACCAAGCAGAAATAAAAGCGGAGCGAGAGACAACACATTAAGAAAAAAAAAGAGCGATTTAGCTACATACGGTGGTGACTGTCCCCACTGTCCATAGCATACAGTAGTACCTCCAGCCTACATATTTTTGTTTAGGAATATAAGCATGTTAACATGCTCGGGGGTCAGACGCGAACGCAGCCTTGTAACTGTCAGTCCAGCAGCAGAAAACACCCGCTCTGACGGGACCGAAGTTGCGGGGATACACAACGTCCTTTTGATCGATAACAATATAAATTGATCGACACATTTCTTAACGAGCAATGTTCGAGCATCGATTAATTATGCCCATCCCTAGTACAGAGAGTCTTCAGGCATCACTGAAATAGATGAAGACATCGTTCTGAAGAGATGAGTTTCCATAGTGGACTTCCCTCAAAAGATTCCCTGAGTGACTGACAAGCTGCTTCTCAGAATCTGAATGAGAAACATGTTATTCGGATTTAAGTTTAGAATTCTATGCGGTTCCAACTTAACAGATACGGCACAGGAGACTTGCATGCTCCCAGAGCCTGGAGAAAAACCCAGTGCATCCAGCCCAAACGGGAGTCTTAGGCCATTGTTCAATGGACCATTGTTATGCCACAATAGTTTCATTCGTGATGGTAACAATTGAACATTTACCACAGCCATTAACAATAGGGAGGGAGAAGACAATCCCACTCAATCAAGGCGAGATAATCCTCTCCATGGAGAGGAGGAGAGTAGACAGGGGAGGGGAGCAGGGCAGGGAGAGAAGGGGAGAGCAGGGCAGGGGGGAGCAGGGGAAAGGCAGAGGAGGGTTCTTACAGGGGTCTGGATCATCATGGCCCGCTGGTCCCTCATGGTTCGGACGATGTCGAGAGGATGCACAGGCTGACCGCACTCCATCAGGCACAACGCCGTCTCCATGGTGATGAGCACTCCCGTCCGACCAATCCCCGCACTGCAGGAAGTGGAGAGGGAGAGACGACAGGGGGACGAGAGAAAGAGAGGAAGGCCACTAGTTATTTTCCCGTCGATAATCGTTCCGAAGCCAAAACCACCAATGTCTTCAAGACCAGTGTGCAAAGTGACAACCAGACCCCGGAGCGTGACCCTGTGTAGTCCCCACCTGCAGTGGACCACCATGGGCTCATCCTTCCCAGCTCGTTTGCTCCGCACCAGCGTCACAAAGTCCAGGAAGTCTGTGGAGTCGTCCGGAACCCCGTGGTCCGGCCAGGCCAGGTACTGGATCTGAGTCAGCTCGCGACTCTCCTCGCTCTGTAACCAAGGCAACCGCACAGACCAAAAAGACAGTCAGAGGTGGCCGTCCATCCACGCTTCCATGGTAACACACAGAACAGGCGGAACGAAACCAGATGCTGCCGCGTGAGAGTTCCATGGTAACAAAGATTCGGTATGTGCACTGCGCGAGCCAGAAAAAGAACGACCCACACCGGTCACCATGGCAACACTCCGATCGGCTAATCCTCGCTGGTTAAGAGGGGTTGCGACTAAAACAACTTATTTGAGTATGCTCTCCTTTCGTCACTTCGCTGCTCAGACTCATTCATTTGACTTGCGGTCACAGTCAATAAAATCCCCCCTTTTGGAAAGATGACAACACACCCTCACTCTAAAGAACATTCCATCAGATGAAAAGCTATCGAATTTGCTCCCTAACAGACTCGAAGAAACACCCAGATGACGCGTGCCCTGCGGAGGAGAGAGCGAGCGGACGCTACCTCCAGGTGTGTGAGCGTCATGTCCCTGACCAGGAAGGCACAGTTGCCCTCCTCGGCGTGACAGGCCACCTGGAAGGGTCCGTAGGTGGCGCTGCAGTCTGGGTTGGGCCAGTACTGGTGACACTTCACCTGGGGACAGGAGACAGGACACACCATCAACTACGTCAACTCCTTCCAAAACGACACTCCCAGGAAGCACGCGCTCACTCCTTCATATATGTGTGTGTGTGTGTGTGTCTCTGTGTGTGTTTGGTGGTGCCGTACCCGTCCTCTCTCCACCTGCGTGGTGAGCATGACCACCATGGAGGAGCCCTGCTCCCATGTCATCTCCCAGAAGTCTGGGCACGTGTTGGGCAGAGGGCCTTGGCACGCAATGTACCGGTTGATCAGACTCGACGCAGGGATCTCCATCTGAGAGGCAAGAATACAGAGAACGGATAAGATTTTCTGTGTGTGTGTGTGCGAGCGTGTGTGTGTGTGTGTGGGTGTGCAGCGCTGGGAGAGGAGGAGTGTGTGGGCAAGTGAGAATGTATCCATCTCAAAAACCCTATAAAGTGTACGACTGATTATCATTCGTAGCCAGCGAGCTTGAGGGCTGTTTGAGCGACGGGAAGAACAAAGCCTTTATCGCAGGTGTGGGAGGAACGCGGGGCTCGAAACAAAACAAAGACACACTCACGTTGATGTAATTTGCATTGATGTAGTCATCTGTGCTTTTCAGTATGACCCGAGTGGCATCGTCTGAAAAACATAGGAAGAGAGGGGGAAAGAGGAGAGTTTGAATGCACATTCGCCAACTGAGCCGACAAGGACTCCATAAACACGTATCGCTAATGACGTCTTGTCGAGGCTTGAGATTCATCCGGAGAGCTATACTCACAGGGCGAGATGTCTCTGTAACGGTTTTTGGAAATGTTCTGAGGTAATTTGGCACACAACATGGTCATCCCGGGCTTCTTCCTGTAGAGTTGCTGTGAGGGGGGAAACACACAAGAGGACGACACATGTGAACCACCACCTCAGCTGCTGCAGCTCTGCTCACAGAACACAGCTTGTTGTTGAGGAAGGAAGCAGGCTGGCAAACTCATGGAAACATCTGAGAGGGGCGGGTCTACATGAAGCGACAGGGGCGGTCTACATGAAGCGACGAGAGGGGCGGTCTACATGAAGCGAGAGGGGCGGGTCTACATGAAGTGACAGTGGAACACGCCGGAGATCCGCTCTGACTGCGAGGACACAATCTCTGCCTAAGCTGCTTCCACCTGCTGAGCAGGGAATTCATAAGAAGCTGGTAAATCTTTAAGACCGCAACGTAAGCGTACACATGAGCACAGAGAACAAATAAGCACTCGAATAGAACTTAAATGTGCGTGTGCTTTCATGTGCATCTGCGTGTGTGTGTGCCGAGTATCCGTAAGTGTAAGTGTGTGTGTGTGTGTTTCCTCTGACCCTCGCAGCATTGTATAACACCCCCTCACCTCCTAATAACACACAAGGGCAGGAAGTACTTAAGGGCATTGTGCTGAAAACAGGAAGTCATCAGAATGCGGAGGAGGAAATAATTGGAGCGGCTACACACAGGTGGAACACAGCGCCTTCATTATGGAGGCTGCTGGTTTTGTCTTCACAACTAAATCAAACGCAAGGGGAAGGGATAAGAGGGAGGGTGGCAGAACCAGAGAAGTTGGTACTTACGTCAAACTGGGCCAGTATGGCGCCGCTGGCCAGCCCCTCCCTCAGGGTGGCCATGGAGTCCCTCCAGGCGTCCTGGTCCAGATGGGACGGGTCCTGGGGACACTTCTCTGGGATGTACTGGAAGTCTGGCTCCGAGTCGGCCTTCTCCTCCACTACATCGTAGATGCCTGCACAGACAGAGGAGGACACACACACACACACACACCAGAGTTACTCCGACATGACTCCTCTCGCTGGGACTAGAAGGACATGACAGTGC
This sequence comes from Mallotus villosus, assembly GCA_903064625.1. Classification (NCBI taxonomy): domain Eukaryota; kingdom Metazoa; phylum Chordata; class Actinopteri; order Osmeriformes; family Salangidae; genus Mallotus; species Mallotus villosus. The sequence goes on along the minus strand of CAEFZP010005663.1, from coordinate 682,089 downwards.
ATCCCGTTCCTACAGGGGGAGCCAATCGTTAGGTTTTCCTCACGAGCGCTCTCTCCCTCTCTCCCTCTCTCCCTCCTCTCTCCCTCCACCCAGACGGTCACCGTGCCGACGCCTCACCATTGGGTCTGACCAGCAGGATGAGTTCCCCAGAGTGGCTCTCACAGCTGGCCTTGATGAACATCACCACCTGGTCGTGGGTGTGGTCGGAGATGTCCCGCCCGTTGATCAGGACCACTTGATCGCCCTCGTTCAGACGGGGGACGCACAGGTCCGCCTGCAGGTGGACAGGAGGACAGGGGGGGGGGTCGACAGCATGGATGAATACCGCTCTTATGAGTCCTTACTGCAGTCACATCATCTTCCCAGCACTCTGGCTAAGACTTCCAGTTAGTGAAGACAAACACGGGTTCGTTCTCAAGCACACAGAACAGTTGTTCCTTCTATTTTTACACCATGAGGTGTTTCAGACTTCAGGAGTGAGGTGATAGGAGGCGGGGCTGATGAAGAGAGACGGATTCTTACAAAAATAGTCTAAAAAGACAAAGAAGGAGTATCTGAGTGTGAGTGTGTGTGTGTGTGTGTGTGTGCACAGCTGTGTTTATGAGAGGACATAGCTCAGGAGCTTTAAAAGCCTCCCTGTACAGTAAATCACTGGAGATAAAGGTGTCTGCTGAATGAAAACATGACGTTTCTGCGAGTGTGTACGCGCGTGTCCGCGCCGTGTTGCCATGACGTACCGACGTCCCCGGGGCCACCCGGGACACGATGATGGGCATCTTCTGATCTGCACCTCCCTGAAAGGAGACCAACACAGGGTTACACACCTCACCTTTCTCTTCAACCTCACATGAGAGCCCAGGCTGAAGCCTCTCCAGCTGCGGCCTTCAGCCCTGATCCTCAGGGCCCCACCGGCCTGCGTGTTTTAGACGTTTCCCCTGCTCCAACACACTCGATTAAAACGAAGGGGTTGTTCTCAAGCTCTGCAGAAGCCTGATGATGATCATTCGTTTGGGTGAAGTGCGTTGGAGGAGGGACACGTCTAAACAGGACGGCGGTGGGCCCTGAGCACAAGGGCTGAAGGCAGCTGCTCTCCAGGCCTCGGGCCCAGTCCTCCTCGTTCTCACCTTGACGTTGAAGCCGAAACGTCCGTTGTCGTCTGGCCTCATCTTGATCAGGACCAGATTGTCGTGAGGAACGACGCCGTTCAGCTGCGCGGGGACACAGGACAGTCAGGCCCACGACAGCTTGGAGGGCAGCTTATACCGTTTGGTCATAACGCTGACTCAAACATAAAACATCGAGGAACAGCCTGTGGTGGGCTTGGTCGGGGCGGATGTACCAAACCCAGTAAAAACGGCAATCGCAATACCCTTGTGGCCACTGTGGAAAAAGCCCCGGGCAGTAAAAGTGACGGTTGGGTGGTCTTACCGTGGTCTTGTCGGTTGCCACGGGGACGTCATACATCTCGTTGATGTGGTTGTCAAGGAGACTCTGCTGGGAGTGGGCCTGGATTATCTGGCTCATGTTCTTCCTCGACTGCTTGGGGGGGAGGGCCGGAGGTGGGCCGTCCACCGTCTCTGGAGAGCTACACACACACACACACACACACACATTAGTTCCAGCACACCTATGATAGATGACACCATTGTGAGTCATCCAACATGATTTCTACTCCCCAGATGAACTGACCCTTTTCTCACAAAGGGACAGCGTGAGTGTGTGTGTGTGTGTGTGTGTGTGTGTGGATGCTAGAGGAGACATGGTCCAGTCACAGCACATCCTGTGTGTTTGGCCTCCTGTAAGGGGAGCTGGTGTCACACAACAGGAGTCACGTAGGGGAACTGAGGGAGCGGGGCTCTGAGGCCAGAGGATGGCTAGGTTGTTGTAAGTGTCCTCTAGCAAGCACCCTTCCTGCTCTAAATAATGGACACGTTACATAGTGAACAGGCCAGCCACAGACAGGACCCCATTCGTTTTCCTCCAGCTATTGTGACAAACTGACGTTTTTATGATTCTACGGAGGTTTATGCACCGGCTGTGGTTGCTGATCCCAGTCCCAGCTCAGGCAGGTCAGGCTGAGGTCAGCCAATCAGGTGTTTTGCAGGTTTATGGCTCATGTGGACACAGGAAGTATTCCCTAACATCTCAGCTCCACCGTGCTCTTCAGAGAGAACAGCTTTCTACCGCCTGCCGTTCTATCCTACCCCAGGTGTGGCTAAGTGACACAGAATAGGGTTGTCTTCATGTCGTTAAGTAGAGAGAGCAGGGTGTGTGTGTGTGTGTGTGTCACGGTGATCCAGCAGCAGTGCATGCACGCTGAGGAAGAGGGAGCAGGGTGTGTGTGTGTGTGTGTGTGTGTGTGTGTGTGTGTGTGTGTGTGTGTGTGTGTGACGGTGATCCAGCAGCAGTGCATGCATGCTCAGGAAGAAGGAGCAGGTGGTTATGTCATCTTCTGGATCAGTGACAGAAAGATGAGCAAACGGCTTGGCGGGGAATGTGTGTGTGAGTGAGTGTGTGTGTCATGCAGGAATTAAATAGCCGAGAAAGAAAGTGCATATGGTACAGTGTGTGTGCGTGTATGACTGGGTGGTATTCACAATGTGTAGGTGGCAGATACATGTTATTTCATGCTTATTTCAAGCTGAGATGTGCTCCGCTTCCTACTGTAGTGCATGCTGTAGTGCATGGTAACGGGCCAGGCGCTGTCAGAGAGGGTTTAGGATAGTGTGCACTGATAACCCCGTACTGGTACAGTAGCAGTGGGGTCACATGATAACCCCGTACTGGTACAGTAGCAGTGGGGTCACATGATAACCCCGTACTGGTACAGTAGCAGTGGGGGTCACATGATAACCCCGTACTGGTACAGTAGCAGTGGGGTCACATGATAACCCCGTACTGGTACAGTAGCAGTGGGGTCACATGATAACCCCGTACTGGTACAGTAGCAGTGGGGTCACATGATAACCCCTTACTGGTACAGTAGAAGTGGGGTCACATGATAACCCCGTACTGGTACAGTAGCAGTGGGGTCACATGATAACCCCGTACTGGTACAGTAGCAGTGGGGTCACATGATAACCCCGTACTGGTACAGTAGAAGTGGGGTCACATGATAACCCCGTACTGGTACAGTAGAAGTGGGGTCACAGGGCTCGACATTAAGGCTTGTCCGCTTGTCCGGGACAAGTGATTTTTTTGCAGGGCAAGTGGAAGAGAAATTTACTTGCCCCATTGGACAAGTTAAAACTCAAACAAACAAAAAAATCCATTATACTTCACGTTATGTTCCACTCAATAAGTCAATTTTACCGATTTTATTTGACCGAATTCTGCATTAGCAAAACATAAAAAAATGGCTTCGTCCCAAGATCTCTACAGACCTTGCAGCTAATTTAATGCTCAACACTTGAACGGGGGCTTATTACTTGAAAGACGATTTTTTTTACTGTGTTGTCTCAGTTACACTGTCGGGGCTTTGGAAAACTGTGACTTGCTTAGCGTTAAGTAGGCAAATGGATAGTAGAACATTTCATAATGATTTCAGTAAATCAAGCAGCGCTGCAAGACCCAGTGAAATGTTATACCTAGCAAACTAACGTTAGCTTGCATCGCTAACAACATTGGCTAACTCAACTTCGGTAGACTATCCTCTGTATTTGTAAGCTAGCTAAACTTATACTGTATCTAAAGTAAGATAAATAGTCCCGAGACGAGCTTTCACGGGTGTTTGTGCGTCTATGCTTCACTCCGTGTGCCTGCGTCCATTACTGTTTACAACGTTAATAGCAGGACTAGCGTTACTTGGTTGGCGTTGCCTTCTGAAGAATCTTTTGAATCTTTCAGGTTTAAATCAAATTTGGGTTATAATTTCCGGAGAATATTACAATATGAGTCCCACGAAATGTTTATATTAGCCTACAGAAAGCTCAAAAAACTATTTAGCACTGAAATTAATGCAAAAAATTGCGCTCGCGCGCTATGCGCGCTCGCATACATGTGAAGTTCGGATTTCACCTAGCCTCAAAACCTTGTCTAGTTCCTAGGTTCGGGTTAAGCCCTGATTTTTCCACGTATGGCTCGGGGATGGGCTGGCTTTCGCCATTACACTGCCAGGCTGAAAATGGGTCCCACTCCGGCCCAGATAGTATATAATATCAATAGGCTATAGAATTGCGCAGCTCCCCCTGTCAATGATGCGTCTGGAAACGTCAACACTCAAAACAATATGTATAAAATGATCAATTTTTACCCGGACAAGTGACTTTTGTGCATGGACAAGTGAAACGTTAAAGTACTTGTCCGAAGGACAAGTGCATCAAAAAGTTAATGTCGAGCCCTGGGTCACATGATAACCCCGTACTGGTACAGTAGAAGTGGGGTCACATGATAACCCCTTACTGGTACAGTAGCAGTGGGGTCACATGATAACCCCTTACTGGTACAGTAGCAGTGGGGTCACATGATAACCCCGTACTGGTACAGTAGCAGTGGGGTCACATGATAACCCCTTACTGGTACAGTAGCAGTGGGTAGTCAAGGCCAGGGCACAGGTCTAAATGTGTTTAACAAACAAACTAACACTCTTTCACACACACACTTTCTCACACACACACAGACACGGCCCCCATGCCCCCAGAGCTGTAAACACATTTTACTGCTGCTTTTCAAAGGCCTGCCTTTCCATTTAAGGCTCATTAAATGACATTTGGAAAGGGTGTGAACCGTCGCTGAAAGCCGCACACACACAATCAAAGCATGAAAAAGCAGCCGTCTCAGCATGCGGGGCAGACAGCATGGCACGAGTACTGTCAGTCCAAATTAAACTGGGGCTTGTTTGTGTTCAGTCTGTTTCGTGGGACATTTTAACAGTGGAATCGTATTATGCCGAGTCATCGACTCTCCGGCTAATGACCAAGAATGGCGATGTGTCACAGGAAGAGACAGCTCTCCCACTGTTCATGTGTTTATTGTCTTTGCTGAGCAGAGTGGAGTGGAAAGGCATTAGGGGCTGGGTCACACTCGGTCGAGCCTAGAGTGTCTCTTTTGGGGCGGTTCGTTTCGACTCACGGGGTGGAGTCCAGGCTGATGCTGTTGGCCTGGGTGGAGGAGGCAGACTTGTGATTGGAGAAGACGGGAAGGCTGGGCGACGTGTGGATCACGTGGTCCACCAGGTGGCCGACGGACGAGGGCCGCGTGCGCGTCCCCTCCTGAGTGAACAGCCACTTCCTGCTGCACCAAAACACACACGCACGCTGGTCACATTACTGCCTCTCACACGCTCAACAGTAAGGTGTCTAAGGGGTCGGGCGGGGGCGGGTGCTGCTCACTGATTGGGCGTTCCGGGCGGCGAGCGCGTGGGCAGGCTCTGGGTCTCCAGCCGCTCGTCTGATAGGGAGTTCCGGCTGACCGTCTCCCAGTCCGTCCCGCCCATCAGCTTCCTGGCCAGCGGCTTGCTGGGCGACCTGCAGACAGACAGCCAGCCAATGAAGTGATGACAGCCCCGTCAACGCCCCCCAACTCATCCGTGGGTCGCCTCCGCCCGCAGGGCACACGGCTGATAGGCAGCTAAAGAAGTGATAATTAGACTTCCCTATTCTCTGTCCCCGCCCTGGCGCCGAGGCAGAACGAGGGACTGGGGGTTCTCCCCTTCGGGCATGGGGCTGCTCTCCCATGCTGAGGGTCCGTGTGGCGTGTGTTCTCTTACCTGGCGAACACGCGGTCCTTGATGCCCTTCTCCTTGCCGTACTGCACCGACTGCACCTCTGTCCGGCCGCTGCAGAGCCAACGTTGAAAGGACGTTACGTCAACGTTAGAGCGGCGTTCGAAGCCAACATCTCAAACACATAGCATCTTCTTCACTGGCGAGTCAATCATGTACCACTTCGAAACTATCACACACATATTTGGGGGGGGGAAGCTACTTTGTGATCTTGGCTGGGAAAAAAAAATTACCATCTGGAAGATCACCTCAGCGCAGCTCAAAACCAGGTTGCAATTATTCAAGACCATCAACAATGTGAGTTGCTGGAATATATTTCAAAACTGCTGTTCAGCCATGAAGTGAAACTAACTGAATAATTGAAAACCTACATCCCCAAAATGACCGCAGGAAACCCCAAAAAGTTTTTCCGAGGACTGTCCAAAACAAGTTCTGTATTTTGGGGGAGACATCAATAATTCACATATTCACCCGGCTCATGTACACAATGACGAACCGCTAACCCATCTCCCGACTCACTGATGAATGATTGCACTGGCTTCTCATAATCTAGCAAACATTTTACAGCTTTTCTGCCTTGGTGGAAGATACAGTAGGGTTTCAAGTATGTACTCTGTGTGTGTGTGTGACTCCAACCCGGGCCATTTCCTGCAAGTCATCCCCCCCTCTCTCTCTCTCTCTCTCTCTCTTCCTCCCTCTCCTGTCAGTCTCTCACTAACTGTCACTATAAAATAACAGAAAATACCCCCCAAAACATAGAGCGGGCTGGAAGCCCTAGCCTTACCAGTAGCGGAACTTGGAGCCCAGGGTGAAGTAGTGGGCGAAGAAGTTCTTCTGCGGCGGGACGGGCCGGTCCAGACGGAAGAAGGTGTGGTGCTCCACGCAGGCCTTCCACAGGTTCTTACAGGCCCGGTAGTTAACCATGTTAAAACCCAACAACGTCTCCCGCGTCTCGTTCTGGACGGCGAGGAGGGGGGGGGAGACGAGAGGAACAGGGAGGTGGAGGAGAAGGAAATGGGGGGAAATAGAGAGAGAGAGAAAAATTCAATAAGTGTATGAGTTGGGTTCCTGTTTACATTTGAGGGAGAGGGTTGTTGGTTTAGGATTTCCAGCTCCAATCTGCGGGGTTTTGTCACAGGAGGACACAGACAGCAGGGGGTGCGTCTGTCTGGAGGCTGTAAACACAGACTCTGCTCTGGGGTGAACTGGGGACACTTCATCGCTGACTGGAGAAACGGTCCACAGAGTAAAGAGGGCGAGGGAAATGAAGAACTCACTGGTTTGTTTTTGCTTTTCTTAAAGTGTGTGCTGTGACCCACACTCACATGACCAGTCCAATCTCCCTTACTCAGCCCCATCTCCACATTAATAATCCATGCTGACACCATTGAGGACAGGCTTTTAGTACAACTGCTTTGGATAAAGAACTTCCCCATATCTATTATTAAGTCTATCTGTCTGTGTGTGTGTGTGTGTGTGTGTGTGTGTGCATGAGTGTGTGTGTGAGTGAAATAGGGGTGGGGGTGTTTTTGAGGAATCCATCAACCCTGCGGCACACACGTGCACACACACACAGTCGGTTTCGCATCAAATGAACGACTTGAGGTAACGAGAGGGTCAGTAGCTTCTGGTCAGCTGTTCCGTCAGGCCTGGGTTATGGTCACCGTCGTTGCGACACATTGACCTTTTTCAAGGCATCCTAGAATGCTGCTAAGGACCCATGTCCCCACCCTAGCCCCCAGCATGCACACACACACAGCAGGTTTGAGTACCCACCACTTCTCTCCTCAGCTGGATAAAGAACTGCTTGCACTTGAAGGAGATCTTGACGATCTTCAACCTGAGGGGGCGGAGGCAGACGTGACAGTGAGTGTGTCTGCTGCGTGTGACAGTCGAGGGTCCCCTTCACGGCAGCAATCAAAAGCAGCACAGCTGACGGGAAAACGTCTCCTGATCAGCCTTCTAATCCCCTCCCGCCCCCCACCCCCCCCTCCCCCAGGCCCATCCCCCCGCTCCCACTACTGGCATGACTCACTGCGCGGCTAAATATATTTTACATTCTTACTCAAACACAGACGCTTGTTAGTGCGCGTGCACACGCAGAGGGAAATTTGCCGCACACGTACACACACACACACTTTCCGAGGCAGTGAGTCATGCCCCGTCTAAGCGATGCTCATTTGTCAGGCTGTTGTGAACATAAATAGGAGAGGAGGCAGAATCCTCACGACTCCCTTCCCAGAGCGCTCTGTTCCCCCACACACCGGGGCTGTCCACTCTTCCCGCCAGGAGCGCCACACATGGCGAGGGGGGGGGGCGGGAGGGCGGAGCGGTCGATAAGAGCGATGCCTTCTCGCGTGACGGTAGTGGACAGCTGTTGCGAAAACACACCGCCGTCGGGAGCCCTAAATTTAGCCTGCTTGGAAAGCATTTGAGCCCGGTGTGTTCTAGAATATGTGCCGAGGCAGCTGGCTCTCGAAACAGGCGATGGGGGCGGGGGGGGGTCAGGGTGTATTGACATTGGATGGTGCGTGCGGGTGTGTATGTTTTTGGGGTGGAGTGGGGCAAGTGTGTGTGCGGTTGTAAGTGTGAGGGGGCAGGGGGTGTTATTGTATGTATAGTGTGCATGTGTGTGTGTGTGTTGAGTTGGTGGTGGGGGGGTGGATTAGCACTAGTCTTGTGGGGATTTGGGATGTGCCGTCCAACCCCGGCCACACATTAATGGGAACCACATCAACTCAGCTGAATATCAAAGATTTCTAAGCATTAGGCCTGAGAGACGATCACAGCTAAATCCTAAACCCCCATGGTATCTCTTCTGAGGGGCTTCTGGGAATGATGGTTTACACATACATACGGAGCCCTGTGTAAACCGTCACTGTGTGTGGGGGTGCCAGCAAGATATTCATCAGCTTCATTCTGCTTTCATCCCATGATTTGAGCCAAGCTTAATCTTTCCCCTCAAATCTGAACTGGGATCGTGAGTCATGTCGACAGCCCGCTGGGATACGGCTCTATCTCCCCCAGGAAGCTGGTGGAGACACCACTAACTGGAGCCCGGATCCAGGCTGGTGTCCTCAGCAGGGACAGTGGAGGAAGTCTGCAGGCTCTCACTCACCATGGGAAGCAGTTGATTCGTACCCTGTTCTTGTAAACCACGATCCCTGCCGACATCACCCCAATTAAAATCTCTGTGTTGCTTTGATCCTGGAACAGAGGAGAGAGGGAGGGAAAACAGAGGAGGAGGGCGTGAGGAAGGTGGGGAGGGGGGGGACATGTCCCCTCAATGAGGAACATTGCGGACGAGGAGTTTTAGCATGTAGCAGATCCAAGCTCGGATGGGGGCTCCGGGCGCAAACGCAACGCTGAAATTCTCACACTCTCACACTCTCTCTCGCTCACACTCACCCTTGCATAGTGCAATTCCACTCCATAGAGCTCCAGCGTCCGTGCTGTGTTCAGGTAATTAAACTCTGACTGGGCAGGAGATAGACCGCTGAGGGGGGAAAGAGAGAGAGGATGCGTATGAGAGGGTGGTGTGTGCGTGTGTGTGTGTGTCTGTGTGTGTGGTCTGCGTGTGCGCACTAACCTGTGCTGCTGGTGGTGTTTGGTGACCTCCTTGTCAAAGCCCTGGGGAGGACTGGGGATGAAGCTGAACTCTGTGAGGTAACCAGGAGCATGCTCCAGGTCATTGTAGTCCCCTAGCTCAGCTATACAACAGGGGAGAGGAGAAGAGTGGGACAAAGAGAGAGAGAGACACACCAAAGGTGAGAAAGGGTTATGGTGGAGAGACATATCCAGTGAGTGACATTCCAGGAAAGGATGGCCATCAGTGCAGCGTTCCCCCTCTGAGGTATTGGGATTGTCCAGTTGTATATGTGATATGTGACCGTAGATCACGTGCAGCGTTGCCCAGTTAGGCAGCAGATCCCATAACGGCAGATGGCCCGTGGTTTTATCAATGCACTCCCAGAATAGCCTGGGAGAGAGGCGGGCATCGACGTGCCGTTAAGGATGTCTTTGGGGCTGCTAATGAAAAGAGAGAGGAGCAGTGGAGAATTCCCCGGTCGCCCGGGCTGTGATCTCCACACACCGCCGGAGCCAGCAGCACTGTGTGAAGCGGCCTCAATTCATAAAAGTGCTCCACTCAACCACTGGCTCAGGGCCGTATTGGCCAGACGATCGATTCAAACTCACTTATTGACACGATCCCAGTTTTGGATGATAAATAAATAATGGAACCGCAAGGCAGTCCTGTGGGCCGTAATGTGGACATAAACATGTACTGGAAATCGGCAGCACAAAACACATGCATTAACTGTCCAATGAATGCATCTCGAGGTGTAATGCAATCAACATTAGAGATGAGTTAAACAAATACAATTAGCAACATAAAACAGCTTTCCGGTCGCTTTCTCAAATGCGGAACATTTCAGAAGGTAATGGGGACTTGAATTAAGAGTGTAGATCTTGACTGAGTGGCTCGTTTATGTACATTTAGTCATTGCCAGCGTGGGTAGTAAAGTGATGTCAGAGTTCTGATTTAAAATCCCTTCTCTGACCGATCGAGCAGTGATATTCCCCATAGAAATCTTTGAATGAATGAGACAGCTAGTGACTGAGACATATACGCTCTGTCTGAAAGAGAGGCAGAGAGAGAGAGGAGAGAGAGGGAGAAAGAGAGAGACAGGCAGGAGAAAACCATGAGAAAGTGAGTGAGATATGAGAGAGAGAGACAGAGAGAGAGAGAGAGAGAGAGAGAGGGAGCTCTTTCGGGACAGACCAATCTGTCATGAGTCATTATTCAGGTCACCCTGGTGACTGACATTGGAAGATAACATACACAACACACACACAGACACACACACACACCCCAGGCTAGAGGTCATGCCATGACCATTGAAGCCTGTCGCTGGGCAAGACAAAATGGTCTCCTCTAGGAAGGCTGTGTCTGCACATCTGTGAACATGATCTATGTGTCGTCTTGGGAAGGCCACGACAGACCCGAGCTGAGCTCAACTGGACTGGGGCTGGATGTGGAAGAGCGGCTGGCTAGCTCATGTGTTCATCTGGCTCCCAGTGTGGAGCTGAGAGCTCAGCTGGCCTGGGCACTCCATGGTGTGTTCTGAGAAATGAACTGACCTTCATTTACATGTAGTCATTTAGCAGACCCTAAATGACTTTCAGTAAGTAAAGGGACATTCCCCCGAGGCAAGTAGGGTGAAGTGCCTCGCCCAAGGACTCAACGTCATTTTCGCACGGCCGGGAATCGAACTGGCAACCTTCGGATTACAAGCCCGATTCCCTAACCGCTCAGCCACCTGACTCCACCGTTTTTATGACTCTTACTTACATTGAACAGCATAAGAGGCCAGGAGGGCAGCCGTGTTGTGTGGACAGGGCAGTCTGTGGAACACACACACATTTTATTTAGCTGGAACAATCTAGAAATCCTACCAACTCTGAATAGCTGCAGCTATAGCATCTTGGAAAGGGTGTCTCTAAGCAGAACATTCTAGAACAATAACCTGGATGGATGGTCATTTAATAGACAGAACGAGAGTTCAAATGGATTTCGTGTTCCAGTGGCTCTGAGATGGAATGGAACTGGTGTGTAATATCAATAGTAGGTGTCGAGTGTCAACAGCAAGTCAAACGGCTCACCTTCCAGTCAGAATGTCCTGCTTGATCTGGAGGAAATACTGGTACCTGGGAGGACAAACGATTCACATCAACACCATGGCGTGTTCCCTGCCCAATCCTAGACCCACACTAAACACTCGGACGTTCTCCCCGAGTCATCCCACTTAGACTGCAGCAGGTATCTGCTTAACGAGAGTGTGTGCAACAGCAGAGGAGGTGCTTTGGCACGTCCGATCCTCTGTAGTTTAAGATTTACAAAGTGCTTCTCCGCTCGGTGCGGCTGGCTGACCAGGGCCATGCCTGAGTGGCTGGATTGAATAAGAAATAGCGGGGCATGTGTTTAGTGGTGGAAACTCTCGTGTTAATCCACCATGCACTCCTGCTATTCACCGCCTTGAGCCACACTGTGCAGGACGGCCACGGCCATAAAGAGCCACTATCTCCATGATAAAGGAGCAGATTATTTTTATCACCCCCCTCAAAAAAACAAAAAAATATACACAAGTACCTGTTTTGCTAGGGCAAGGATTAACTGAAGGTGTTAAACTGACATCTTTACGAGAGCGTCTAGCATGATCGTGTGGCAGTAGGAGGACACGCAGCCAAGGTCCCCCGGCTGATCCTAGTCGTAGACTGCCTAGTAGCAAGCCATTAAAATCCCCCCTAAGGCCTGCGACTAGCTCAGGCCATTCCAGTTCATTAAGAGCATTAGCACAGCTCAGGTCCTGCGCGGCGTAACGGCCTAACACCGCTAACTGTGGCTGATGACCTCACCACAGCCCCGTCTCCAGGCCACGCTCACCTCGTGTACTCCTCCTGAAGCTTGTTGGGGTCCGTCACAAAGAACTTCACTCGGAAACTTAGACTATGCGGTGATCCCCCTGGAAAAAAAAAGATGTGGAGATGACAAATTTAGCCTCCTTGAATGCTCTTGCAGACCACTGTAAGGGGGTCATTCTTCCAAATGATCTGCCGACAACACAGAATGATAAACGCAGCGATCGAAACCATAGCTTGGATTCTCCAGCTGGACTAAACTGTTGTTGCCATGCCGGAGGAATTCCACCTACTTTTTAACTGCTTCCTGATGGGCTTGTTAGGATCCAGCCACCTCTGTAAAAGATTGATGAGCAGAAGCTCAATGAAACGATAACAGTTCCTCAGCAACACTACGGCTGCTGCTCAATTATTCATCTGGCAGGCTGGGTGGCCACAGAGAGGGGAGAGCAGGGCCATGTTCATCCCAAGCTACGAACATACTCACAGACCACTCACACAAAACACACACACATGGCAATGACTGATTCCCGTGGACTTCATTCCGTGTCCATTCTACCGGTAAGTTCTCTCAAAACAACTGTCATGTCTGGGTGGTAAAAACAGTCGAGCTAGGGCGGAAGTGAAGGTGAGATACGGCAGACGCGGGGGAGTTAGCGACGGACGTCACCGCCGCTCCCGTCCCGAGGCTCGCGCCGCGTCTCTCCGTCTGTTAGACGTCTGACCCTGCGACCCCCGAGCACACTCACCGGGCTGTCGGAGGAGTCATCGGCCAGATGCAGGCCGAAGTAGTCCCTCTCGGTCAGCTCCAGGTGCCTGAACACGGCGTCCAGCAGCGCCTGCCCGAGCTCGTGCTTCTGTGAGGACACAACAGGGGAGAGCAGAAAGGGACAGAGGGGTTATTTGATTTGCAATGCCTCCCCCCCCACCGGCCAACCTTCCTTTGTAGGGTCATGTGTATCCCCCCCTCCCCCTCCACCCTCCAAGGTCTCCATGGAAAAGAAGGTAAGGGGCGCCCACTCAACAGGGGGCTCGAAATTAACGGCGTCCCGGCATCAGTGAAAAGGATGTATTGGACAATTCAACACAGACTTTAGGACTGCGGGACGATAGACCACAACAATATCAAATGCACACACCAGGGGTTCGACACGTTTAAAACATACGAGGCGGGTGAAACGCATCCTCACGTTTGGGACTGTTCGTTTTGCACTTCGGGACGGGACGGGACCTGGACAGTCTCTAGCCCTGTGCCCAACGCTGTCGAGTCTCAGGAGAATAGGACCAACACCTCTCTCCCCACTGCCCAGCACTACCCTCTATCGCCTGTGTGTGTGTTGCCAACTGGGAGACAGTCAGTGTTGACATGGTGGTCCTCAGGGAGGGCTGTGGAGGAGGAGGGGTGGGGGGGGTCGTGTCACCGCTCGGAGGCGGGCAGCCATCCGTCTGGCAGCTCGGAGCTGCTGTCAAACATGTGCTGACAGTGTGGGGAAACAGAGCCGCCCTCCCCCTTGCCCTGTCACTTGGGTTTAACCCTGTGGCAGGAAGACAGGCCATCCGCCTGGCGTGGAGGTCCACGATAAGAGCTTCTCTGCTGGGCATGTGAGACTGTGAGAGCTGGGAGTCTGGTTCTCCACTACTGCATCTACACACTCCACTTCTACGACAGTACATCTAACCTATACAGCCACCAGCCACACAATCATGTTGCCATTTTTAACACTAAAAGACTAAGTTACCGGGCAAAATAACCGGAGAGAGCCCCAGCAGCAACCTAGTTAGCCAATCAGACGGCTCTTTTCTCCACCTATTCAGCCAATTAGATCGCTTTCTTCAGGGCATTGTTCTGTGGCTTACTCATGCATTACTGATGGAGCAGTAGCCTGCTCTAGATGTCAGAAGTGCTTATTCATGTTTTACTATAGAGGGACCATGAAACCAAATAACTGCACACCGGCCAATAGGACAATTAAATGCTACACATTCATAGACACTATTTGTATCCACATTGAAAAAGACTAAATGAGAAAACCTTGGGGAGACGGAAAGAGGAAGTGGTGGAGCTGTGTAAAGTCCCGCTCAGATGACTCAAATGTCCTACACAAAAAAGAAGCTGATTTGCACGGAACAGTCACATTTCGAAATAGATCTTTGGAAACATCTCGTAAAAGAATTGACCTTCACTGTTTTGGAGTGGCTAAACCCTCGCCTCCGGAGACTCGCGTGAACGCCGAGGGAGAGATAGCGAGCGTCATGTGGCCGTGACAAGATAAGAGGTGTTGTGGTCTCCACCATGAGGAGTCATCTAGCAATCATAACTGAGGGAGGAGAAAGAGGAAGTACACATTTCCCCCAGTCCAAGACCTCTAACCTTATAATTCCTCATCTATTCATAGAGGGTTCTAAGTGTGTGTGTGTGTGTGTGTGTGTGTGTGTGTGTGTGTGTGTGTGTGTGTGTGTGTGCTATTTGAAGTGTCGTGGCTGTCTGAAGTGGCTTGTCTGACTGGATGTGGTTCGACTGTGGCGGCGGGGGCGCACTCTCAAGAAGCAGTCTCAAGAGACAAACGTGCAAATGCTGCCATGGCAAAACCAAAGAGCCATGTATTATTTAAATGTAGGCTGGGTCGCACACACACACACACACACACACACACAGGCCCCGAGCTGTCTACGGCTTGTCTTAGAACCCACCAGAGTGACATCAAACAGTACGAGGAGCTGTCCCCTCAGCCTGGGTGGAGCTACCCCTGCTGCTCTCTGTCTGGGGTTAGCAGGGCGAGCTAGATTAACGCTGTGACCCCGCCCCCCCCGCCTCACCCCCCATCCCCCAACAAGCAGCGCTCTGACATCACAGCTCTGGGAGTTGGGAGGGAGAACAACCGAACGACAGAGTAAACAACAGTGAGAGTGAGAGTGAGAGTGAGAGTGAGAGTGAGAGTGAGAGTGAGAGTGAGAGTGAGAGTGAGAGTGAGAGAGAGAGAGAGAGAGAGAGAGAGAGATAGAGAGAGAGAGAGATCGAGAGTAGAGAGATAGAGATAGAGAGAGATAGCGCGCTAGCTCTCTCTCTGCTCGATCTCGCTCTGCGATCTCTCTCGCGCGTCTCTAGCTCTCGCATCTCTCTCTACGCTCTCTCTCTCTCTCGCTCTCTCTCTCTCTCTCTCTCTCGCTCTCTCTCTCTCTCTCTCTCTCTCTCTCGCTCTCTCTCTCGCTCTCTCTCTCTCTCGCTCTCTCTCTCTCTCTCTCTCTCTCTCGCTCTCTCTCTCTCTCGCTCTCTCTCTCTCGCTCTCTCTCTCTCTCTCTCTCTCTCTCTCTCTCTCGCTCTCTCTCTCTCTCTCTCTCTCTCTCCTCTCTCTCGCTCTCGTCTACTCCTCTCGCTCCTCTCGCAACACGCAAATACTATTGGTCTGGGTGAAACAACAGTCTTTGTGTTGATCTTCATCACCCCATCCCCCACCTCTGTAAGTGGGCTGGAAGGAGACGTCTTGAGAGTGGAGAGAGCGAGACAGAGAGACAGATCGTCACTCTGGGCTTATTCTCCCTCACATAAGACATTCAAGTCTAACCCCATACAATTTTGTTCTAACAGAGGGAGCTAGATTGCCTCCCACTGCTGGAGGGGAAAGGGGGGCTATTGAATGTGTATGTGTGTGTGTGTGTGTGTGTGTGTGTGTGTGTGTGTGTGTGCACGCTCGCGCATGCGGAGGAGAGGAGGAATGACGAAAATGCAGCGAAACATGAGGCAGCTTGTCCAGAAAGTAGCAGCCCTCCACAGCTCCACAAGGTTTCCGTTGCTGTCTCTCTCTGGTCCCCTGGGAGTGGAGGTTTAGGCAGGGGCGAGGGCAGGGGCGAGGGAAGGGGCCTGGGACGAGCACCGTGCCCGTGCCCCCCCCCCACCCTCTTTTGTTCTGTGCCTTCCCCAGTCAGCAGCGCAGGCAGGCAGGGTAGACTACTACTGCAAGGCCCGGCCAAGTGAGGATCAATTGAACTCTTGTTCTGTCAGAGCCGCCTTTCCAGGAACTGCATAGGACAAATCGATGTGTGACCGAGGAGGAAATTGGAGGGAAGTTGATCTTAATTCATGTAATTGATTCACAGCGGTGTCACAAGCTCCTAATAGGTCCATACTGTACTGTAGCCAAGGCAACCCTGGAAGCAGATGGTTATTACATCAAACAGTGTGTGTCTGTGTGTGTGCGGTGGTGAGAGGGGGGGTCACCATATCCTTTGACAATTCTCTGAAAGCTTACATAATCCGCGAAAGACAGAGAGCGTTTGATGCCGACCCTCTTCTGATCCGTCTCCATCCAGACATGGGACGGCGTGGGCATCGCTAACACGCTCGACTGAGCCGACTCCACAACGCCTTGCACATGAAGGCCTGACCGCTTCATGCAGTCACAGGACACAAGTGCAGACAAACCACTGTTGTCGTGCGGCACACAAAGTTCTCTCTGTGGCAGCGTGGCCGGCTTTATCAAGTCATGAAGCGGTCCCTTCCTCCAGCTCCCAGAGAAAACATGGATGTTGCAATCACTGGAACACTGATTTACTGTCCCTGACTGGCACCCGGCACAGCTCCAGTGTCTGTTGACTTCATTTGAGACAGAGCTAGATAGACACGCAGAGAGAGCGTTCGCGTGTGTGCTCCTAGAAGCAGTGTACGAGTATGTACTTGACTGTGCAGCAACCTTTGGGAGGCTCCTCTGAACACTGGAATGTCAGGCATTTCGCCGTAAGAGGAGGGCCTCAAGCCCCCCACCTCTCTCTCTCTCTCTCTCACACACACACACATACACACAAATACCTTCCCTCCTCACCCCACAAGATGTGATGGGGAACTAGGGACAAGTCAAAGTAGGATATAGCACTGTGGTCACATGGAGATTTTTCTTAAACACGTGGATAGACGAGTGCCCACTTCTTCTGCCCCGCGCCGCTAGTTTGAACAAACACACCTCCCTGTTGGAGAGACTCATTGAGGGCATCAGAGGGCATCAGAGGAGGGCATCGGGAGGACTTACGCTAACTTTGAAGGCTTGGACGGTGTTGTCCAGGAGGAGAATGTTGCAGAGCACCTCGGTGTGCTGCCTGTCGCGTGCCAGTTCCGACGCCCGGACATTGTAGGATCTGCCAGCAGGCAACCGGAAGCGTGCGGTCATCACGGTCCAACCAGGGTCTGGAACACAAACACACAGGGATGTCAGGCAGGAGACACACATAATGAACTGCATTAATATGAAACATTACTGTTTGTATGTACCTTACTGTGAGACTTTGTCTCAGTGGGATAGAGTGATTCTGAAGGACAAGGTCACTACAGTACTGGGGGAATAAAGATTCCTACGCAAGGTTAGATTCTCCCATTAACCCTCGGGCTAACAAGTTTGGACATGCCAACACTGACAACCTGCAAGTTCCTGAGGACTGTGGAGGCTGGTAGCACCTGCACGTTTGACAGATCACAGAACACTGGGGCTGTAACGTTACACTCAGCTCACGGTTCGATACCTATCACCATACTGGGTGTACGATACAATACGTATCAGAATATTTTGAGCAACCTTTTTTATAAAACAAAATCAATTAAGAGATTTATTTCCAAAACATTAAACATTTACGCAGGTGCAGAGTAGGTCGCACGCTGGTAGCTCAAACAACAGGATCAAACGGACGTCATATTGTAAAAATATTGCCATAACTCTACGATACATATTGTAAATGTTTTGTTTTGCGATATATTGTTCCACGATATATTGTTATATCCCTACAGAATACTGACAACAATGATGTAGTCTACCCTCCAGAGGAAAAGCCATACTTTCCAAAATACATTTTGAAATCAAAGCATAGTTAGTTATCGGCTGAGTAAACCAGCATTCAGTGAAGTCAGCAACAACGGAGGCTGGGAACATTTCATTTCTGAACGTGTGGGTGAGCCAAGCCCGGCTTTTAGAGTCCTGCTCCACAGCTGAGCCCTGTTCTGTCTACCACACCGCCTGCATATCAGAGCTGAGCCCTGTTCTGTCTACCACACCGCCATCAGAGCTGAACCCTGTTCTGTCTACCACACCGCCTGCATATGAGAGCTGAACCCTGTTCTGTCTACCACACCGCCTGCATATCAGAGCTGAGCCCTGTTCTGTCTACCACACCGCCTGCATATCAGAGCTGAGCCCTGTTCTGTCTACCACACCGCCATCAGAGCTGAGCCCTGTTCTGTCTACCACACCGCCTGCATATCAGAGCTGAACCCCAGTGAGCATGCTCCGTCAGGCACAGGAGGACGGCTCCAAGTCCCGAGAGAGACCTTTCCGGAACCATGAATCCATTATTGCTTCCGCTATAGTCAGCAGAGCTTACAAACACTGAGACGGGCTGTACACATGTGTGTATGCATGTGTGTGTGTGTGTATGCACGTGTGTGTGTATGCATGTGTGTGTGTGTGCGTGTGTGGTCAGGCCTCATGACCCCAGTGCTTCCCTTCACCGGTGGGCTCGTCCGGTCCTCTAGGTTATTACAAACACAGACTGGCCAACAGCCTTCCTGTCTCCAGTGTCTCCCCTCCTTACCCCCTTTCTAAATGGGAGCAGCAGTCAACCCAAGATCTATGTAGCCTCCGCACAACAGAGACACAACGTTGAATTGAATTGGGAGCATGATAATCTCTGAACAAAGACTGCATTAATCACCTCTGGCCCATAACAGTCGGTCTAGTGTGCACGGGCATGGGATTTCATTTCCTCCAATTCAAGCATGCCAATGCATCTTTCATGCCACTAAGTAGGGTCACTATGTAGGCTATAAATTTGCCCAGCTGAATCATTTCCAATTATTGAACCGTCTCTGAACCAAAGACAGGGCCTGATGCCCACCATGTGGACACCCCATGTCTGACCACAACTAAATGTATAAACGGCTTGATTTAAGAACAGCACAGAGATAAGAGGATATTACTGAAACCCAAAAGGGAATTGTAGAGTGTCTTTACTACGTGCACTATTAGTCCAGAACTGGAACACACGAGATATGAGTAAGTGGATCCCAGCCAGGCGGATGCACAGACAGCTGGTGAGCTTTGAAAGGCATCTTTTAAAGCAGGTTTGTCTTCAGATCCTCAGCATTCGCTGGAGGCACTTAATTGGCTACGACAGCCAAACCAAAAGCACTGAATCACTCAACACACCCTGCTACAGGATGGGAATCCACAAACACACACACACACATTGTTGTGTGACAATTATTTCAGACCGAGAAGCTAGTCTGAGACCACTAAGGGACAGTGGCTATCCCTAGCCTAGTTTGCCAAACAGGTAAGAAAGATAGCAGTGTACTAGTTTCAGGGTAGAATCTAGGCCAGCCCAGTGAATAGGAGCACAGAGGAACAGGACAGAGGCCTAAACCTGTTTCTTGTACGAGGAGGAGTCGTTTAGGGAATGTGGGTAGCATTTGAACTTTGACCTCCTTTCGGGGCAGCCGGACATCACCCATTGTGGGGCTTGCTTAGTAGTAAAACCATACGGTGCCTTAAGACTACGGGTAATACATCACCGTCCTCACGATTTGAAACTGACCCCCTCTAGAAAGCTCCTCTCTTGGCTCTTGGCATCCCGTCAGCTGGAACAGAGTCTGTACCAGGAGGAACCGAGTATGTGACACCAGCAGACGACCCCAGAATAATGGCCACGCAGACTAAGACACTACTGGAATAACACTAACAGCCATTAAAAAAAAGTATTGTGGTGCATAAAAATACTCCTATGTGGGCGGTCCCTCCAAACGAGGTGTAAATGTTTTCGTGCTCAAGGCTCCATTACTTGAATCGTGTCTCCACGTACAAGGGCATCACGCGTTACGAAACATTTTGCTGGGGAAACAAAAATATCTCTGCTGGCATCTGCAAGGGGACACCGAGTGAGGACAGTGCCCGCAGAGGAATCTTCTGAGTTAAAACTGAATCCCGTCATCAAAACAGAACAACATGGGGCGGGGGGGGTGGGGCAATAGGTTACAAGGATTCCATCTGTGGCAAGAACAGTTTGTTCTCTAGTTAGCCATCACGGTTTAGACCTTCAAAAGTATCCATTGTTTTATTGAAAAGCTAATCCTTTATTCAGCTTAGCGCAATTTGAGCTTTTACAATTGAATGTCCTGCATTTACGCTTCCAAGAGTGTGGTCAATCACTTGGGGGATGAGAGACTGGCTCACAGTAACCTAGAGAGCTCCAGTTCCCCTCCTCACATTAGCACAGATCTACACTAATCAGAGACCACCAGTTATTTAGCTGACAGTCTCAGAGGCCTCTCTCTTCTTCAGACCCCCTCTCCTCACACACACACACACACACACACACGCACACACACCATCCTCCCACTCTGGGTAAATGTTTTGTGTGTGTTTGCTGTCCGCTTGCTTTCAACCCCAACTCAAGCTGTCACAACAGAACAGGCCATTATGCAAATGACACCCATCAGCTCGACTGAGAGACCATTCAATCTTTCTCACAGCCATTCACACTGAGGCGCAGAGTAAGGTGGCGGTGGGGGTGGGAGATGGAGGTGCAGTTTCTTTCCAATGGTCCAAACAGAGATGAGAGCCCCTTGCTCGCTCTCTCTCTCTCTCCCAAAAAAAAGAACAGCCGTAATTCTAAATTGAACGTATTCCCGGAGCACAGCCTGTGTTGAAAGGTCAGCTGGCTGAGCGGGTACAGGCCATGATGCTGTGTTGGTGCCGTCCTCTCTGTGTCTCCGCGGCAACCTGCCCCTCCTGACCTGACCTTTCTGGGGCCTGCTGCTTCCTGTGGCTGAGCTGCCAAATGAATGCACACAGGTTTGTCACTTCTCCTCCTCTTGGCCAAAACAACTCTTGACTCTCACAGCCCCCCCCCTCCCCATTTCATTTCCACTGGCTCACAGTGAGCATTGGCTGTGTTGGTTTTAAGACCAGAGTGTTTGGCTGGTGCAGAAATGTGCTTTACTGTCCCCTTTCCGGTCCAAACCAGACTGAACTGAAAAGCACACTGTGCTGCCATCCAGCTTCTGTGTGAATTTGGAAGATGTTCAAATGTACCAAGCATATCTAAAAGGGGTCCATACACCAAAGAGGATAGTCAACTAAAGAGTGGACAGTAGAAAGAGTGAGACAGAAAGATCTGAGCTTGAGACAAAGTCGATTTAAAAGCCATGCCCTCTTGATATTTGAGGTGATATTTAAGACGGAGGTATCCCATGGTCTTACAGAGGTTGTGGACTGGTGAATGACCTCTGGGACCTTTGCTGATTTGTCAGTAAGACAGGGACATATGTCCACGGCCCTATACCCATCTGTAGTCATGACCCCTTTGAGCCTGTGTTTCTGTAAGGATCCGACGTTGAGACTGTGACTCTCGTAACCTCTGACCCCTACAGTGGCTCTTGGCCACAGCCGTGTATTGGTCTAGCAGAGATAACAAACCGTCTATTTTTACCTTAACCCACATCCAAAACAGTCGTGGCGCAATGATCTGTCTAAGAGGGGATGGGGGCTGAGGGGGGTCACAGGTGTCCTGACATGTCTTGTTATTCTGTCAAACATTCACCACCAAAACCTTTGACCGAACAATTCATCGATGGTCCTGGGGAACAGTGTGTTCTCCTTTCTGCTAACTGTTGCAACTCTTCAACAAGCAAGTTATCCGAGAGTCAATGTAGAACCATCTTCTTATAAGTCATGTATTATTGACTCTGTGGTGGAACTGGAAAGAGCAGGCCCCGGTCTCCTGCTTGCCCCGTTCCTCATCCAAGCACTGCTCAAAGCACCTCTACTACACCTCGGGCCAACAGTTCGATAAAATGATGAATCGCTACCTTGAGCTAGCCTTAACCGCTCCCCTAAAACTATATAAAACACTGAACTTGGAAGCGTGGAAGTGGTAAGCCCTGCTAAAGCGCAGGTGTGATCCAGCCGGTCTGTGCTGTGAAAAGTGCTTTGGTTGGTTTAGTTACACAACATCACAGAGGAGGAGCCGTAGGTGCGAAACAAGAGCTCCTCTCTTCTCCTGGGCAGACTCAAGAGAGAGAGAGGGAGAGAGAGACCGAAAGACGGGGAGACAGAGAGAGAGACAGAGAGAGAGACATAGAGAAAGACAGGGAGAGAGAAACTGAAACATACGTTTGATTAAAGCAGCACATTCCCCTGATTTTTTTTCCCCCCTTCTTTTTTTCTGCTTACGACGGCAGCTTTCAAATGTTAGAGGGTCGTGTTCTGATCACGCTGCGAATTTCCACCCGCATCCTCCTCGACCTTGCACATTCCTGGCCGGCAGCTGTCACGGCGGGGAGGCCAGGTGCGCCGTGCCACTCCGCTCCGCTCCGACCCCCCGCTGCTTGTGCACGGCGGCAGGGCTTGCGCCGGAGTCAGTGGCAGCGAGCATTTCGGATCGACATATGGACACCTAAAGACCGCTATGAGAAGAGTCTAGTGTTTGACGGAGGGTGACAATGATGGCCTTGGGCATCCTGACCGGTCCAAGCCTGTGTTGTTAGGCCGTCACATTCAGATGCGTGCATTTGCTTGTAATGCAGAGTAACAGCTCTCGGACCAGTGTCACTGCTGAACATGCTCTGATCCACAGAGGAAGAGAGCAGATAGCAGCCCAGTCAGTCAATCACAGCCAGCTCAGTCCTTTCGTCTTGGCTTATTCTCTGTCTAGGAGAGCAGATCTGGGGATTTAGATACAGCTGGTCTACACTACGTAACAGTCAAACAATCTAGCTGTAATAATTCCCAAACACATCTTTATAGGCCTTCTTGGTCTTTAAGGTTTGTTTCTGTCTTGCTACACCAATCTCACTAACAGTATAGCAGTATAATACACAAATGCCTAGGTTTCTTGCTCACAGAAACACACCAGCTGCTCACTAAAAGGCGTAAAAAATAATTGTCTTACCCACGCACATGTTAACCTTGGAGAGATGGACTGCCTTTAGCATGTTCTGATTGTAATTGCATTGCAGGCAGCAATAAGGCTTTCAGGCAGTCACACTGATAATACTGTATACATCGTACACAGATAGTGTGTGAGTGTGTGTGTACATGTGTTGGCTAAGAATGTGACCCAATAGGCCTAGCAGATTTAGCTGATGGTAGCGTGTCTACTGATGCATAATGTAGGAACGGTAGGTCCCCCAAGCCCTGCAACGCTGCCCTAGAGCTACTATGTCCTAACTGAGGTAAGGGATTACAGACTAATCTGCTAGTGAGAGTCCATTCAAACAGATGTTTAAAACAAGCAATTGCATCACAATGCAATAAAACAAGAATCCTGTTGGATTCGTTTCTGGGCATTTTTGTATTCATCCCGACGCTCGGATGGAAGTTTCTGGTTTGCAGAACACTGCACAGAAACCAAGTGAGAACTCGTCTCGTGCCAAGGAAATGAAAGGTGTGGAGAAATAATGCTTTAAGACATTTGCAGGCATTCACACACACGGTGGTGTGCAGACAAGGCTGTTAGTACCCATTAGACAGGAAACTGAGCCTGAATGTACAAGACATCATTTCCTCCCTCTGCCACACCTCTCTGACCTCCTACACTATTCTAGGTCTGTCGTGAATCCCCTTTCTCACCAGATATTCCAACGTCTGCCATAATAGAGGCATTTTATTGTTAAGACCTAATAGGTGTGGCAGAATACATTATAGCTGTGGATGTGACAGACTACCCCAGTACATTCTTTGCCATGTTACATCATTGAAAAGCTAGTTGACATATTGGCTTCTGATTGGCTACTCTCTTGCTGTCTTGTAAGTTACCATCAACCTCACAATCAGAGAAGTTGACATAGTACACCGAGAGGACTGACTGGCAAGTCAAACTCCTGACTCAAGACAAAAGGATGTTAACCAAGTACACCAAGGAGGCTTACGAGTTGAGACTTCAAATGAGCCATTATCATACTCTGGTGCTAACTAACTAAGCAATGTATTAGACTGCATCCATTCGTATCACCAATAAAACTATCCTGGCTAACAGTGTGGAGTTTGTGATTAAGCAGGATAGGCTTGGTAGTGTGGAATATTACTGGCTCCATCTGCCCTTGGTAAACCTAGCCTGCATGATGGGGACTGCTGAGCTGCGGGGGACTACAGCAGTGAGCGAGGCAGACTTGGCCTGGCGCTGAAATTAGAGAAACCACAAGAATGTAACAGCTTCTGTTATTATCCCTAGTGGGGGAAATAGCATGCAAAAGTAGTCCATCTCCCTCACACTACGTACAGAGCACACGGTACGCAACGCAGAAAACGAAGAATGCTGTCCAAAACACATCGATCCAGGCCTTCTGAAAACAACTCATTCTACTCTTAGACTCCAATATGAGAATTGTTCAGAAGTCCAGCAATTGAGAAAAGCAGCTTGTTTTGTTTCGACTCATGAGCGCAAAGGAAGCATGTAGAACCTAGCCTATAACCTCAGGAAAACAGCTAGGCTTCTTTCTGGCCAGGGTATGTTAGTGTTTGCTGGACCATAAATACTCAACTGTTTTCTTGTTTGACTGTGAGCTAAGGGCGGGCTGGGCTGCGAAGCTCCACTTCGGAGAACGCATGCCTGAGTGGGAGGTGGAGCAGCCTTGGAGGGCGTTTCCCAAACATCCCGAAGACCGTGTCCATAGCAGTTTTGAACAAGATCTCCGTTTCAAACACAGGCACACATGCTCTCTCTTCGTCATCCCCTTCTCTCACACACACCATCATCTCTCCCATTTCTCTCACAGTTTGCTTATGCACACACACACGCCATGACAGGCAGACCAACATTTTCACAGCCCCAAGCTACATTTGGCACCGATATGTTGACTAAGGAAAGTTATGGGAAGAGAGAGGAATACACAATTTGAAACACTGGCATGAAAAAAACGTGGATAGTGATCCAGGGTTTTAAACTGAGGAGAGACAGAAAACATTCCTGACAGCAGGGAATTCAGAGATAGAGTAGGTCAGTTAAAAAAGGCATAAGAGTATTTCTTTGAATAGGCTCATCTAGACAGTGGACATAAGATTGCGTTTTTTCTTCTTCTAATCTAGATGTTTTTCCTCTCTAAAAATACACAGTGGGCATGAAAAATCCGAAAAGGAAAAAAGTACCTTTAAAAAAGATTACCTACCCCTTGTTTTAACCGTAACAGCAGGATAGTTTGTAAAGCTGGAAAGATCTATGAATGACCTTTAGTGTTACTTTTCTAAGCAGAGCCTGCCTGAGGACATGAGTTTCTCCTAGTCAGAGGTTTAAAGTTGGTTATTGATACAGTGGCAGGCGACTGACTGGCCCCTCCGGTTTCAGGCAGCAGCAGCACCCCTGACTGAACAGGAGCGGTCTGCAGCTTCCCTCCACTACACAATGGGGCTGAGGTGATCGAGGTGTGCTGGTGTGGCAGATGTGTGGGGGGGAGAGGGGAGGGCAGGGAGGGAGAGAGAGAGGGACAGGCAAGTCACAACATGCATAGCACTTGAAGTTGCTGCAAAATGTGAGATGTGGCACAGAAAGCGTAGGCCTACATGCCGGAGATGTGTGGGGGCTGACTAAGAGGGCGCTTTAAGGAAGCCTCGGCACAACACTCCCTAGATCCGAGCCTTCTCTGGATGCAAGATCGTGGTCAAATTGCTCGTCAGTAATTAAATGATGTTTCATGAACAGGAAACTCCAGTCACAGGTTTGCCACGAGCACTGAACAGAGAGAGCTGCCGTCTTTCAGAGGACAATCCCGGAAAGAAATTCTGGGCCACTGCACAACATTGTAACAAAGTCTACATTTTCTACTCTGAAAAACTAGCCCATTCTGTTGCAAAACCCTGGTGTTCATCACAGGACTTCAGAAATAAAACAAGCCTCATGTAGAGCCTACACTTGTGTAGACTACTATGCAATGCACAGCCCTGGAACTACATTGAACACACAAGTCTTTGTTCTTACCCCGTTGTGCCATTTGCAGGATATCAAGTGATCTGATATAAATATCACAAACATCCAGCTTGACATAACTCAAGGAGAATGCAAAGGAAAAGCTACATCAAAGCCATGTCAAAGAAGTAACATCAAGGTCCTGTGATAGAGGGTCGGGGCCTGAGGGTATTCAGCCCTAACTCTAGAGATGAACATCCCCTGATGTCTACCTCGGAGGACCAAGAGCCTTTGAAGAAGGAAACACTCTCACTTCATGTTATATGTGGTCCCTAAATCATGGTCAACTTATTGTTAAATGTGGTCACTCCTTGACCATCCTTCATCTTCAGTTTATTCAACTAATAACAGGAATGTGAAGAAAGCTTTGAAGTTTTCTTATGAATGGGTGGATGGATGGCTTGCATGTTATCTGGTTAGCTTTGGTCCGGGCTTCCCCAATTAATGCTGGTTTTGCATGATCCATCCACCTCCAGTAATCACCCCAGATCATGCTGATCCTTTAATGTGCCTACCTGTTTCCATATCCCAAGCCTCAGCAACCCCAGGCTTGATCCAGAGCACTACTATGACAGCCCCTGGCTAATCTAACTTGGCCCGATGCGAGACACAGGGATGCCTTATCTAAACTCTCACAACTCGGGAAGACACTCACAACAATATGGAGGGTGTCAGGGGACAAGTCCAGAAGAACTCTGGTCATTCTGACCTCCTGCAAACACAAAGCCAGGCATCTCATTTTTGTTCTCTTGATAACTGTGTCGGACACACACACACAATGTTTCAAAGGATCAGACTTGAGGAGAGGCCTATTTACACTGTCGTGGCCAATCGGTCACCGCGTGGTTCTTTAGAGCATTAGCCTAGTATGAAAAGATTATTTTGGAGATATCATTTGAAAGATCTACAAAACATTATACCCCACACAGTCAGCCTAATTGTACAATGGGGTACAGCCTGGAGGAGCATCTTTAATTTCAACTAATTAATTCAGTAACAATTGGAAAGTAACCAAGATCAACATTAACATGCTACCAGGGTGAATTTTCATCTAATTCCTTATGCGTCAGCCTATTAAGCAGGACAATGTACACAAACCCGAGGACAGGGTCGGAAAGGCCAACCCGCCGCTTCCTGAATGCAACATTTGATAGGCCAGGGCTTAAGTCTGCCTAGCCTCAATAGGACTATAAATGGGAAGCTTGATTTGAGTGATAATATGATTTGGCTAAATCATTTGGACACTGCCAGTCAAATGAAGTGGACGCCTACTCATGCTGACAATCAAAGCCTCACACAGTTTAGGAAATGCATTTTTTAGCCAAAACACCCTTGGTTTGGTGTTGAGTGAGTGAGGGTGTGATGGCTTGAGTGAGTAAACACAGCTGTGCATTGCCTCCCTGAGATTTTTCTGGAAGCAGCACGATATTATGATCCAAATCCTGATAGCCTATATTTTCCCTCCTTTTTTTAACCTAGTTCAGTTCATATCAAATTGCTGCATCAGATAAAGCAAATACAAATGGGAGTGACTTTAAATTCTCCACAGTAAATAAATATAGGACTTAATTACCTACTCTGCATGTAGGCCTACATGAACGGTCTGTGAAGCGAGGCAAACCGGAGTGGAGAGCAGCAGGATGGCATCTCCAGCTACAGCATGCCTCCTCATGTCTCTAGACAGAGGGGCTACTGGGCCGAATCAACAGACCTGTCAATCACCAGCTAGGCACGCTCACACTTACTTGACTGGGTTGCACTGCAACAGGATTTCTGATAGTGATCAACGCATTTAACCATGGATTTACTTTTACATACTAGTCTTCTTCATTCACGTCTATTACTCTGTGTTACATATTGTTGCCTTTTTAAGTAGCGTTGTCTTGCCATGTGAGTTAGATCTCACACCTCACAATTCAGACCTATCAAGCAGCCAATATACTAAAATGCAGTCCGGCTTTTTGGCCAATATTTCGTTATTTAAAATATGGCAACAGTGTGGTTTTTCACCAAGTCTAAACAAACCTCTATAAAACATACTTTAAACCTACTCACAAGAAACGCATAGTTCCAAACCATATCCACAACAGAAACAATAAAGGCATGACATCACCATCACAAATTAACATAACAATGAATTTAGTCTCCATGTTAACTAAACACTGCGCTATTAGCTATGTCACCCACATCATGGCAAAAACCATTTCACCAAAGCAGTGTGTTGCTTACATTCAAAATGTCCCTTAAGGCCTGCCAAGTCTCATGTAAGCAGGTGCAGTCTATGCCAATTACCCCAGCAGCACCTGAGTCTCCCTCTTTCCTCCTGATACTCACACTCCAGTTCAAAACCAGGGATGCCTGGTTCAGGTGCACTACCCACTAAGCCAGGACCCTGGTCACAGGCTACCTCTGCTTTACCAGCTGGGTCCCTCAAAACAAGTTTTACTCTGTGTATACGATCTTTTAAATAGTCTAAGAGCTAGGACTCTTGCTTCTTGCATTATTATGTGACATGCACAGTGGTTTACGAGGTTAGTACCTTCCATCCATTGTTTGGCATTTCACTAGGAATGCATACAACTATATTACTGTATTGCATTGGCTAATATTTCTCAGAAATATACTTACAATTAACTTGTATTTACCAAAGTGTGTAGTAGATCCCATACTCGGTCAACAACAATAAGAAACCCATGAAATAACATGATTTCGAACGTTCCAGTGGTCGAAACGCACGTCGCACGCAAATGGGACCCAAAAGATGAGAAGTGAACATTACGTCATCGCAATAAATGACACTTATTTAAGACTAATTCAAATTTTCCTATATGTTTGAAAAGAACATCCGTCTATAATGCGTGACAGCTACCGCTATCGAGAATTTGTCATTAGAGTGGCATGTTATAAAAACAGACGTGAAAGGTTGAGCAATCCAAAATATAAAACAATTGCAACATTAACGGCTGTCACTGTCAGTAGTATGGTGGCTCACGGATCACGGTTAATCAGCCCACATACCGTGGTAGTTCACGGCAATGCCATACTTTCGCTTGATTTTATTTGACACAGCAGCAGCATAGGCTAGCTCAGCTGACGTTCCTTACAGGCGACCACTTCACTTTACGAGTCCGATATGCTTCATGTGGGATGTTGCATCACTACATTTTACAATATACGCTATACTGCATTGACAATTACATTTTTAAATTCGAAATTAATGCAAAAAAATAAGCAGACTAAATTAAGCTGCTAACTAGCTAGTAACAGCCAGCTAAAGAGTTAGCAGCTAGCTCACTGGGGTTGTAGGTTACTAGCTAATACATGTTAGTACCTGAGTATGCATTGCATGTGGTCAGTAATGTTTAACAACCTTTGCGGTGTAGCTTAACTAGTTAGCTTCATTTAACTTCCAAGAACCCAAAAGCGGATAGCGTGGCTAATTACTCAAAGCTTAACTAACCTTAGCTAGCTAGTCTAATAGTAGTAGTGTAACGTTAGCTAGCCAGTGCTAGCATATGAGATACGGACCGCATTAGCTAAAGCTAGCTCGCTACTTTTCAGTAAAGATTGTTATTGAGTCAGAACTCACCGTCATAAACAGTTCCAGGAGTGTCCAGTTTTTAATGAATAGGATTTTTTTTTACTATAGAAGAAAGTAAGCTGAGGGCGTGAGACTGAAAATCCAACTTCAGTTCACCCGCTGCGAACTCCCACAAAACCGCATCTTTATCACTTCGAGTTCGAGCCTTCATACACATTCAGCTGCGCGGGGCCTCCTGGTTCGATTCTCCGACTAGCTCGGCGACGAATATTCCTTACGCAAGCCACAGAAACCATTGGCTGAAGCGAATCAATTGTTGTGATCTCGTACCGATACAATAATATTTACAATCCCTTACATTTATGAAAAAGAAAATTGAACATCGAAAAGGTGAAAGAAGTGGATTCCAAATAATGGGTTTCTGACTTTCAACTGAGCCCGTTCCCGTTGCCTGCCAGGCAGAGTCTTGGTTGGTTGCAACTGCGCGTTTCTTGATAATGGGCGTTCTACTTCGTATGAACACGCCCTCGTTTGTCCATTGATATTGTTAGCCCGCAGGGCCATATGTGAGTAGGCTATGTGAAAAAGAAAGGGTAAAAACATTTATGTTCAGTTTTCTCATAGAATTATGTCAGGGGTTATCTTTGTTTAAGTCCCAACAGCAGAGCGCTTGTATCCTGCAGAAGTCCTACCAACTGAGCAGGACCAGATCAGCCTACCTGCAGGGTCCGACCAGTCAACAGCAAAGCATACCAGTTAACTGAGTGTCCAGACAGAGGAATACAATATGAAGTTGGAATGAAGTGAAACCTCAGCTGCTCAGAAATTGGGCGAAGCCAGTTACAAAATTATTATTTGAGGTATTATGGTTATGAATAATGTATTCCTTCATGTTTAATACGAATTGTGTAGGGACTTCATATACAACAAACCGGCTCAATGTAGCGAATGGCGCAACCTTGGACACCGGTGCACAGGGGAGGAGTCGTATGTTAAAGAGGCGTGGTAAAATTGTGGGAACGCTCACTCCGGCTCAATCGCGAAAGTGTGCTTGCTGTCATTCAATGCTATCGTACAATAAAAAGTAGGATGATAAAATCAGTTATTGCTGGCCAAATACCCATTCGTTCTAGTTTTGATTGAAAACAATACACAATTATAACAATTCTAAAATACAGATATAATTTAGGGCAGACAATAGCAAGAATAATACACGCTGTTGGTCCAGGGCGACATCATGTGGCGAACAATTGTAGTCTGCTTACACTGCCCTTGATGGAAATTTAGGTTCCTGCGTAAATTTGATAATTCATTCAATCTAATTCCAGAGATTTGGATTGGAGATGAATTGTATTTTGTTCCCCTTGTGATAAACCCAAGAATGGGAAAATCTTAGAAATCCAAACCCTCCTTAACCCCTCGATCACTTTGATCAGTCAAATGAGTCAACTTCGATCAAATAGGGTCCATAACGTCATCGTGACTATAACATCATTAATTTTGTTTCAAGCTTTTACTGTAGTACCCGGAAGGTATAGTCGTAGCCTATCTCATGTGAGTAGGCACCCCAATTTCCCATGTGTACAGATAATCTATACACTGGCAATGATTCAATCAACACCTGTGTGAGGTGAGTAAATCATAGTTAAAAGTACACTTACCGGTTACTGATGAGAGCAGAAGATGAATGAAGTTTGAATGTAAAAAATGTAGTTTGTATAGTTTCATCTACTAACAGCTCAGTCTGAATCAATTATAGCTTGTGAACTTATATTGAAAATGTCAAAGTGGCTCTACAAGGTCATAACTTCCAAGAGTTTCAGAGTGATTACAAATGTATGTGCAAAATGTTAAATGTCACATGCAAATCGTATCATTTATGAACTGCTCAAAAATATATAGTATCATAAGCAAATGGTATGGAATGGTTATCGGTAAAAACAAAAGGATTTTGTATTATCCCAAATAATTGCAATAGTAAGGTTATAAAATGGGATACTATAGTATCTTAAATCATGTGTTTTCTCACAGCTGTCCTGACTAAATTGATGTAATTGCATTTGTGTGTGTGTACAGCATCTGGACACTTGTACATTGTATAAGACTTCACTATCTCAACAGACTGGCTGCATGTGTATATCAATGTGTGTGTTTGTGTGTAACCGTCTGGACACTTGTACGTCCTTCATTCATCTATCGTCAACAGTCTGGCTTGTCCCTATGTCAGGGCCTGTGTGTGATAAGAGCTTGAGAGACTTTCTCTAACAGTATTCTGAGCCAGAAACCACAATCTGTGTGTCCTAGTAGGTATGAGAGGAGTGTAGGAGAAAATAAGGCTTATCAGGGGAGAAGGACAGGGAATAGGCAAGAGAAGCACATTAATGAAACAGGGAAACAGACCAAATGGTCTGACAAACATCACTTTGTCACAGCCATTTTCCTCAATCTTTGTCACTTTCACAACACATGAGAAGAGACTTGAGAAAGCATTTTTAATGTCTTTAATGCCAACTGTGTCAATAGTTAGACTATGTTGCATGTGGTTGAAGCTCCCTCACCTTAAATACTTAATTGATTCCATTTGAATTTCAGTCAAATTCCTTATCTGCTTATGCCTTCTCCTTTAGCAGGTTCCTGATGCCATCCCTCCTGGAGGTGTATGGGGCATGCCTCAGTTGCAGCATGTTGGCCGGGAACAGGTTCCCACTGGGGGCATACATCTCTGCCCCTTTTTGGCCCATCAGTGAGCGGAGTGTCTTGTTCCTGATCAGGATCTTGTCATAGAACTCCACCCCTCCGTTGGCATAGTCCCGGGACAGGCGTGCAGCACAGTGATCACATCTGTAGTCCAGCCACTGAGTGAAGGCATCAGTGGTGAGATAGTATGAAACAGCACCCAGGCTCAGTGCCACCATATTGACCATGCCCCTGAAGACAGCTGGACCTGCGTGCAGAGCAAAGATCTGCTTAAGGGTCACACTATATATCCACACTCCTGCCAGGCAGGTTGGAGCTACCACTGCATTCAGGACTGGCCCCCCTGATTCAAGACGGGCCACCTCGCGCGCCATGGCAAACTTCTGGGCCTGGGGGGAGAATACAAGTGCATCCTTCAATATGGTACCAATGTCACTATCCCACTCCACCTCTTTTCCGTTTATGAAAATGGTACGATTAGTGATTCCTGCAGAGTCGTCCTGCGTGCTGTTGAAGTTTGCAGGAATGCCAATCTGGGCACCAGCGGGCAGCCATGGCACACCTGCCCCAACTGGTTGGAAGCCGAAAGAGGCAAAGGCGCTATAGCCGTCCGGGAAGCTGACATTATAGTCCTTCAGCACCTGCTGGAAGACATTATCCAGCTTGTCCGAGAGGTTTGCTGGCTCTCCTTTAGTCCATGCCTGGTACAGCTTCCTGTACGTGTTGTCAGGAAACACATGGTAGAACAAGTTGGCTGCAAACACACTGCCACAGCTTGCAACAAGCAGCTGCACACGGTACTTCTGTGCAAGCGCAGAATACTTCAAAAAGAGAGAAGCCATGGTCCACCGTCCTACTGGCTACCTGTTAGCAGCAGACTTTAGAAGGATTCATCTGCGAGGAGACAAAACGAAAAACCAATGGTGTTTATATAATCAACACCGGTCCTTTTTTCTCGAAATATACGAAGATCTTTGCTGAATTTGAATACATTCAGTTATCCACTACAAAGCAGGAAATGTGAGAAAGACAGGTAACGAAATTCTGACGCCGGTGCTAACATCAACAGCAAAATGTCATGACAAAGTTTTGGTGAAGTTACTTAAGAGTGAGTGTGCAAGCCTTACAACGTTTAGCAAGCAACAGCATTAGCACTTCTAGCTAAACAGTCTTAATGTTTACCTAGCAAAATAGCTCCATAAGTGAAGCACCAAAATTATGCATTACCTGAACATTTTACTTAACTGTTACTTGCATCGAGTTTGAAACTATATATTGCCATACATGTTAGATGTTTTATAATTGGTTGCACAATCCTCAACTCACATGTAAGGGACATCGCTACAAGGACAGCTGTAAGCCGTAAAGTAGGTTGTAGAGGATGCTAGTTTCGCGACAGTTTTGCGTCCCTGGTTCTGTTTTATGTCATCAGCTCAACTTTACTGGTGCTGTAAAACTACATTTGAACTGTTTGACACGAACGTGTGTTTGCGTGCGTGTGCCTATGCTTCTGCCAGGCTTTCTGTCTCAGAGACCCCCATGGGATTGATCCCTTCTTGGATGGACCAATGAGCATTCTATTTGCTGTTTCTGATTCTGTTTTATTCTGCTAGGTCCTTCCCAGCATTTGATAGCAATGTAATTACATTACTCTTCCTCTTCTTCTGTCACACACACGCATTTATTGGAACTACTTTAAATATATATATTTATTAGCAGTTAACATGTGACAATACATGATAAATAACAATTCATCTAAATGAATCAGATTGGAGAACAACTGCTCAGTTTAACAGTTTACCGTAAATGTGTGTGCTCCATGGATGAGATCAATAAGTGTTTAAGATATGTGAGCTGCTATGAAATTTTCATGCAGCTGCTGTTTGAGTACAGTATGCAAAAGATGGTAATGAAGGACTGAATGTGATACCGTAGCAGGGTTAGTCCTTATTAGAAATATGTGAATTTGAAAATAGTTAACAGAATAGAGTCCATTATTTGGAAAATAGCATGCTTTTATGTGAAAATGTACTATTTGAAATACCAGTAATGGCAAAATGCACCATTTTACATAGGATTTGTGGAGATGTACCCTGAGTGAGAAGGCTCTTCTGTGCTCAGTCACCATGGCAACTAGCTCTGGAAAAATGTGGGGAATATCCAAGCAGTTAGAATTAGGTTACCCATATTTAGCATGCAGATAAAAACCAACTTTTGTGCAGGCCCATGGTATGGTGTTCTATACATGAATAACCCAGTTATGATTTCCATATTGTCTTCACCTTGGCATTCAGTTATGAGGGGCACATTTGTCATAATCAAAGACAAGTTTGCTAAAGAGCAACCCATACTGCTTTTTTTTTAATACACCTGAAATAATTTGTATTCTATTAGTGTTCATCATCGTGTTTTATTCAGATCTCCCTGGCCCAGGCCCTTATGTTTATTCTGCACTCACATTCATATTATGGACACCTTCTAGTCCATGGTGGGATGTTATTAGGCAATGGGTAACATCTACTTGCATGGCAAAAGAGTAAAAAATAACAATTAATGAAGAGATGCTGTGATATGGCAACAAAATGTCTGTATTAAGATCACTATGGTATATCATATATACTTGCACATGAATCAATTAAGAACATGATAATGTAACATTTTGCTCTAAGCTTTTTCAATATCAATTACAAGAACAACTGTCATGAGCAACTATGGAATTTGTTGTATACTTTACATAAACCACAAGTAATGGACTTCCTTTGAACCGATACCTCAGTTACACATGCAAACATATTTTAGTTAATCCACTAAATGACATATATTAATGTGCCCATTTATGTAGAGTAAGCAAATTAATAAGATACCTTTAAATCAATACTCATATTAAAATCCCATTGGTTCAGCAATAAATTATGGAGTGATCAATCGATCAATCAATCCAGAGCACTTGATTGCCTTTTTGCTATTCACAAAAGCAAAATCAATAGGCCTATGTGTACATCTCCACTCACACCAGTTTCTCATTCCCCAATGACTCTCCTCTTGTGGTATACCATATTAGTATAGATCATTGCATGGAACATAAATCCAAGGTGTTCCTGGAATCTTGGAACATGCTTCTGAGAGAGATAGAAAGAGGTTACCGGAACAGCTGTATACTACTGTTTGCAAAAGAGAGTGAGTGCTGTCCATTTCATTTCAAACCTATTAGCCACTGCAATGAGCCTTGTAAAAGGCAGCAGCACAATCTAATGCATGACTTATTTATGAGAGTGAGGGTGATATCGAGCACCCCCACGCCCCACCCCAATCAGATTATTTATCACTTTAACTACCTTTCTCCCTGCAACTGGTCTATTAGTTCCTGTATGTGATGTTGAATCAGCTTGCTACAAGGCATGAATAGACTGCTCTGCAGAGACCCATCCCTCCACCACTCTTATAGGCTGTATAGGTGTAATCTAATTTAATAAAACGTATTGGCTCAAAATATGTTTTCGATCTGATAAATTGACTGAATATTTGACTAGTGTCATTTCACATCACATGTGTCGCCCCCATCTGTAGTCTATCCGAATTGGAAAGAACTACACCTTTAAAGAAAGTCTGAGTGCCGCGGCATAACGGAACAGCCCACTCTCTCTGAAAGGGAGACTGCTTAACCACCTCGGGAGATTTCCAGTTTTTCTAGAGGTAAAATATTTTAATATGATAACACGCCATTCAACGGTAGTACTATTTAATTTATATACCGACTGTTTCCATGGAGGAAAACTCCGATGGGTTTAATTTCTAATGGGTAGAAGGTCCACCCCTGTGATGGTATTCTATTTATAGTATCAGCTGTTGCGATATAAAGATTTGCAATACAACGGTTTTGTTGTGCGGATGTGTGAGGCACGCTCTCATTTTAAAGGCAAAACTGTGGCTTTGATCTGACATCAGGGCGAGGGATGAAGAATACAATCAGAACGTGAAGAGGTTGTGCCCAAGAAAACATATCATACAATAGTAAGTTGCGTTTTCATAAAAAAAAAGGTTGAAATAAGCTACTGGATCGTACATTTACGTGGCCTAATCATTGTTAGATTAGGCTATGTCCGTTTATTATAAATCTAGTATGTCAACCGATTAACTTATTCTCCAAGAGATTTAATGTTATCAGCCTTCTAATGGAAAACGACGGCCATTAATATTAGGCTACATTTGCGGAAATTGCTTATTGCTGCAAACTTCTCAAGAAGATGAAGCAACAAATATAGGCTACTTGTGGGGCGGCGGCGTTGTTTAAAACGGGCCTTAGGATGTTCGGACGATTTGTCACTATGTTCCCCTGTAATTTTGAGCTGGCATTCTTAATGATCACAGTGCTGAAAATCTAATGCAGTATTTGTTCATTCTGGCTTCCCAGTCTACATTGGTGAAGCCCATATCTTCCATTTGTTTCCAGTGTCATTCATGCTGGGATAGAAAAAATACATTTAGGAAATTCCCTTAGAGATTATCGATGTCCCAGATCATTGAATGAAATCTCCAGCTGCAGCTCTCAGTAGTTTTTCAAAAGACTACACATATCCATCCCTCTACAAATAGAAAAGTGAAATAATCAGATAATGCAACAACGAGTAGTAAGATATCTGAACTCTTGCCACTTTCTTAGTGACAGACTTGTCTATAAAGAACAGTCATGCCGATTGATTGTGAGCCATTACAATCCTCTGTGACAAACTAGAAATAATAAAGAGAGAAAGGTTTACCATAGAAAATCCTTATATTTGGCCTTGTCAGTTCATCAGAGGCAGCATAATGCAGAGTCAACAAGATGACAAAGTTGATCACATTGACTAATACATTCCATGCCCTGAGAAGCAGGCTCAAGTGGACCAGTGTAGCAGCAATTATCACAGTAGTCATGAGATCTAGCCTACTCCTTTACCAAGTCATGTACAGTTGAAGACTTTCAAGGACACGGTATGACCAGTTATGGATGTGGGGTGATCAGATTTTCGATCAGGCTGCATGTGTTCTATATATAATCTATCCTACCACTCGTCTGCTCTGTATAGGGTGAATATATATGACACGTATGATCCATTTATGGATTGATCCCCATTGTTTCGAAGGTCAAGTGTTTTGGCTCAGAATTGCAGAAATCAGTTTGACCGCATATTAAGTTGGATGTTTCTGGTGAATCATCAGATGATGAACAATCATCGTCTGACCCGCTAATCTTGGACTGTTAATCAACACCCGGCAAACTAGTCCTTTGCCTTCCATTAGAAGAACTAACTGAAACATGTCTAAACTACAACTACACAAACATTTCCATGATACTCCTTAATTGATTTAGAAACCTCGAGAACAAACACAGTTCTAGGGTGTATATCTGCATGGGACTGTTTTGTACAGAGCTTTAAGTACCTGATAGATTAAGTGTATGTGACTGATGAAATGTTTCCTGCCCTGTCATGTTGGGGTGTGAATGGGTGGTGCAGTCCTGTCCGTCTGTAAGTTCTGACTTACTGGATCAGGGTGCAGTGGGGAAGGAAACCTCTTCCTTCCTTCCATTGTAGTGAGAAGGAAGGGGCTGTCGCCCTCAGCTGACAGCTGTTTCCTGCTGAAGCCTGGTGCCTCATGTTTTCCACCTTACTGCCTCCCTGGCCTGGCCCGTCCCCTGCTCATTTTCAAAGCCTAGCCCCAACGTAGGTGACTCTACCCACAGGCTGTGTAGGTCCCTCTCAGTGCCTGGAGCTGGTGGAAATGCCACCATCCAATTTAACATTCTACCCAAAAATGTGGTAGAGTAGCGTCTTTCAGTAGCGTCTTCACACGATTGACGCTTTTCCAACCACTGAGAATCATTGTGATGACTGTGCCTTGTAGCTGAGAAGTGGGTGCTTTGCGATGTGGCTAGTAAATACAGAATGTTCCTTGTTTCTGAAATACTGTAGAACTATGCACTTCTGACCCTTGATCTACTTTCTATATTATGTACAATATGTACACTGGATAAAAGTTTCTGCTAAATTAACTAAATGTCATGCAATTATCGGCACAACGTTTCAGGTTTCTGTCCTTCTGACTCCTTTCTTTATCCTTAGATTGTCTGTGTAACCCACCTTTCCTGTACAGCCTTGCAAGTTCTGGTCAAATCTGTAAGCCTCTGCTTCCGTGCACTACTGATATAAGATTAAATACAATGTTTAACGGACACAGGCTTACATCAGACGTGAATTCAGACTGTTCAATTGATACTGTAGCTCCTCACTCATTGCATCATTCTTCAAATTGTTACCATTTGTAATATGAAGTGCTGCAATACATACTGTATGTGGCAGGGACAAAGGACAAGAAAGAGCTATAACTTGATGCATTATGGGAGTTTTTCAGCCTGAGATAATGACTGTATTTCCTCCTGCCGTGTTGCATTGTGGGGTTTTCTGAGCATCATTCCAACCATCTCTGAAAGTGTGTATATTGTACTAGCTGCACTTTGTACACAGCATTAAAAGAACAAGGAGGATGGAATCATCTTATTATGCCTGCAATGATGTGGGGTCAGTTGCATATCCCGTTTAATTTCAGTCATTCACTTGGTGAATGCTACTCTGAACTAAAGTGAGCTGAGAGCCATATTGTCTAAAGCTACCGCTATACTCTGAACATCACGTTTGATCAGTCAAGCTAGGAGGAATTGTCGATGGCTGATGTTATTCTGTGGTGCTTGGCTCACTTGTACTCTGCACCACTCTCCATGTAGTCCCTCTTGTCTCCGTGGCGATGATTAGACCGCTGCTACATGGCATCGCTGCAGCTGCTAAGTAACAACACCCCTCTCTTACACCCCAACCCCCCCACCCCTGTTTTTGTTCCAGGTGTAGCCATTGCCATGGCAACTAGCGCTGTCCCTAGTGACAACCTTCCCACGTACAAATTAGTGGTGGTGGGGGACGGGGGCGTGGGGAAGAGCGCCCTCACCATTCAATTCTTCCAGAAGATTTTTGTACCAGATTATGACCCAACCATCGAGGACTCCTACCTGAAACACACTGAGATTGACGGACAGTGGGCCATACTAGATGGTAATAATGATCTACCTTCCCCTGAGATTTTCATGATACTTTTCCTTCGGGTGCAGGAACTATTTTTGGGCTCTTGAGCTTTTCTTTGGTGACTTACAAAAATGCACGAAACTTTGAATATTCTGAGAAGTACAGTTTGTTTTGAACTTTTTATCTGGGTGTTGTGTTTCAGTTTTGGACACCGCTGGTCAGGAGGAGTTCAGTGCTATGAGAGAGCAGTACATGAGGACGGGCGATGGCTTCCTCATAGTGTTCTCTGTGACAGACAAGGCCAGCTTTGAACATGTGGACCGCTTCCACCAGCTCATCCTCAGGGTCAAAGACAGGTGAGGTGCCACATGGTAAGGAGGGAGTGGCAAGTCTCTGACAAGGACCACAGCTACTGTTTCTGTTTAGCCAAGCCAGCCATGTTATCGCCTCTTAATGGAGTAGAAGACTGTGTTGTAATGCCATCTGTGCCTCCCAATGCCCGCCAGGGAGGCCTTCCCCATGGTGCTGGTGGCCAACAAAGTGGACCTGGTTCATCTGCGTAAAATCACCAGCGAGCAGGGACATGAGATGGCTGCCAAACACAATGTGAGTGTCTCCTCAGTCTGCTCACCAAGACAGAAAATACAGTCCAGACCGGGGAGGAGAGAAGATGGGGAGAGTGGGGAGAGATTCATGGGAAGATGTTGGGAGGGAGAGAAGTTGTTGTGTGCCGGGAAGAAGCAGTAGGCTGAGTCAGCGTTTTGCTGTAAGGTATGATTTAGGCTTGGTGGGATCACACTGAGGCTCTGGCCAAGCCATCCATAGCTGTTTCATAGGCTATTTAGGAGGACACAAAACGAATGTCTGGAGAAAATGTGAATGCTTTATTACTGATTATTGGATAACCATATTTGTGATATGTGATTTTCTTAGATTACATATATAGAGACAAGTGCCAAGGATCCTCCCATGAATGTGGACAAGGCCTTTCATGAGTTGGTCAGAGTTATAAGGTAAGTCAAACATTTTTAAGCAGAGATTTATGCACACATGCTGGGTTAGAACAATAGGATATATCAGGTTTGCAATGGCTCTTAGACAGAAACATATAATTTAGGCAAACACATTCGACTTGACCAAGAACACCGATCTAGTCATTGCTTTTACAGACAATGAGAGTCTGGTATGCCAGTGAAAGTTAAAAGAGGAAGGCAAGAGAGAGAAAAAAAGAGAGCCATTTCCTGTATGAACAGACGTGTAATTTCAGAGGAATCCAGTTTGTGTTGATATTTAGTATGAGGTCATATCCTGTTGGAGGGCCCACAGATTCCACAAAAGGTTTGAGATAGGCTTATTAGTGAACCAACGAGGCCCCCTATCTGTCAGTGTAAAGTAGACCCTCTCTCTCTCACACATTTTCTCTCTCGCTCTCTCACTCACTCACTCTCACTCTCACACTAATATAAAAAACATTGTCCCAGCTTTGCTTCTCAGCCTCACTCCTCTGCCTGAAGGCTAAAACCATGTCTAATGTTCTCCCCTCCTCTCTCTCCCTCCTCTCTCTCCCTCCTCTCTCTCTCCCTCATCTCTGCTCTCGCAGGCAGCAGGTTCCGGAGCGCTGCCTGAAGAAGAAGAAGAAGACAAAGTGGCGTAGTGAACGTTCCACGGGCTCTCACAGGATCCACTGTGTGGTGTTGTGACCC
Source organism: Mallotus villosus (assembly GCA_903064625.1). Lineage (NCBI taxonomy): Eukaryota > Metazoa > Chordata > Actinopteri > Osmeriformes > Salangidae > Mallotus > Mallotus villosus. The sequence continues at coordinate 641,019 of CAEFZP010005663.1, read as the reverse complement.
TGCTCGTCTGCCTCCTCTTCATCTGCCCCCCCCTCTTCATCTTCCTCCTCCCCCTCCCCGCAGGGCAGGGCTGGAATTAGACCGGCACGAGAGGGACCAAGAATCGGAGCAGAGAGGGGAGTGAGGAATGAAGAGAGGAAGGGAGGAATGGATGCAAGGCTAGCTGACGCAAGACCCATCCACCCGTCTCATTGGGGAATGGGATGCAAATCCTTTAGCTGGGTGGACTAATGTTTGTGATGCTTCTCAACCCCTCATCCTCCTCTTCTCCACCCCCAGACCAGTCCAAGGATAGCACTCCAGTGACATGCCTCAGTGGACTTACTTGAGTGTTGCTCCATGTCTGGGATGATGCTTTGCATGGTAGTGGGGGGAATACTGGAAGGGTCTGGGGCAGGGTGGGTTTGGGGTGTGTGGCTGGACCCATGGTTCAGGTGCTTGTGCTATCGTCGGTGAAAACCCATTGTGTGAGTGTTCATTGTGATTGTGGTTCTCCATAGTGTTGGATTTCATTGTGAAATGAAAGCAAGTATGTTGTGGTAAAAAGAAGAAAAAAGAAGTTGGTGGAAGCTGGGGAAAATGAAAAGTGTAAAGGCTATGTAATAAGACGTTTAACTGGTTGAGTAGCAGGCATTCAAACTCTTGCTTAAGATAATTAGCCTTAAGATGCATCGTAGTCTATTACCTCAAATACACGCTACAACTCTGGGGGCAGGCCATGCTTCATCACTCAAAACAGGAAAGAGACCTGTGGTATTACCCAACATATCCAACCGCGTCCTCTAGTGGAATATTAAAGGGCCCCGGGCACTAGCACAGGATGTGACTGCATTTCAGGGGTTAGCTAAGAAGCTGCTGCCAGTCACTAGGGGTCACATTGGGGGATCACTAGGGGCCACAGAGCAATCAGGGGACCACTCACTGGAAGCACCAAGATGACTGGCTTTTTGTCTGGCGGAGAATATTTAACAACCTACTAAATGGCTTGTACTGTTAAGCACAAAAAAAAGACTTTGGGCTTTTTTTTGTCTTGTTGAAAATCGTCTCTTGAAAATAGACGAAAAGAAAATAACTTTGCACTTTTAACGATCGATTTCTGACTTTCATATCAGCATGTTTTTCAAATCTGCAAATGAGAGTGAAGGCATAATAGAAGACTTCATGCAAAAAGGAGAAAAATGTACCGTCGCTATGTAGCCCAATCTGCCTGTGTAAGCCTGTCCATCAGTTACAGTGGTCAAGAGAGACTTCATATTCTGCTAAGTGGAGAAAGAACAAAATAATAGAAAAGTAAATAAGTATGACGGAGGAAGCGTCTGATACAACCAACTTTGCTTGTGAAAGTTCAACTGTGATGGAGCTCTGTCTCCATTGGCTCCCAGTTCAGCAGTAGTTAGTTAGCATGACAGGAAGTTGACATGATTACGTGTCTGATGCTTTTTTCTTTAAACCTGGAGTCGGCGAGGGAATTCCTTTTGCTGGACTTGGAAGCAACAGACATGGCAACCTTTGGCAGTATCACGAACAAATACAGAAGATAGTAAATGTTTGTCTGAAGAAAGGTTATCATATCAGTTATGTTTGATACTTTTTGTATTGTTGATATACAGTTCTTGCAAGTGTTTTTGAAAAGAAGAAGAAAAAATAATAATTTATTACTGTACCTGTTACCTCATTGTGTTAATAACTGGCTAATGTCTGACTGAAGAGCTAGACAGGGCTCCCAAAATGATGGCCTTTCAATCTAGCCTCAGGGTTTCAGTATCTGAAGAATAAAAATTAAGTATTGGTTTATTTACTTGTTTTTACTGTCTGCCTGTTCATTTTTGCTGTAATGCTTTTTGGTTTGTCCTTATACTTGTGACTTGTCAGTCACAAGAATACACACACGGTCTCAAGTTTCACCACAAATCACCTTTTATAGACTTGAATGAAAAGTGTGAACCAAGTTTGTCTTGGTTAGCTGTGAGCCCTGTTTGACAACCAGGCTGTTGGCACCATCTAGTGGTCATATAAAGTAAAGTATTCAATTAATAATGGCTCTCATGCCAAGTGATGGCGCTGTTGTATTGGTAAATGGACTGCATTTTATATAGCGCATTTTTTAATACCTTAGCGGCACCCAAAGCGCTTTACAATTTTTGCCTCTCATTCACCCATTCATACTCACACTCACACATACCGACGGCGGCGAGCTGCCATGCAAGGCGCCGCTCTGCCCATCGGGAGCAACGTGGGGTTCAGAGTCTTGCTCAAGGATACTTCGGCACATGGCCTGGGAGTAGTCGGGGATCGAACCGCCAACCTTGCGATTAACAGACGACCCTCTCTACCCCTGAGCCACAGCCGCCCCGTATTGTTCCCAGAAGACTTTCACTCAACCCACAGTCAATATCAATATTTATTTTACACATTACAATAATGCACACATGCAGACTGAAGTAAAAGCTATAAGTATGCATCAAGTCTTCCCCAGCTGTTCAATAAGTCATATTCAAAATGCCATATGATAGTTTTTGTAAAGAACGTAAGAAAGATAGCAATGCAGAATTATGTGAAACAGTCTACATCATGCTGCAGCAGCTGCCTTCTCATCAGTGCCTGTAATTAACAGTTATCCTGGATGATTGTTTGGTTTCTCAAATATTTAAACTGAATGTTCTGGGTCATGATTGCCAGTCACAATGTTCTTTAATACATAGATGCTCTTGGATGTCCTACTCTAACAGAGAAGTAGAAGCTATTGAAGTGTGCATGTGTTTGAGCAAGAGACAGATTTCTGAAATTATTATTCATATTCAATCTCCTGTCATCCCCATCATGAACTGCAGTGCCCTCTAACATATTGATGCAGGGTAACAATCTGTTCCTGGTTTTTCAAAGCAATACACTGCGTATGCACTGCTCTTCATACTAAATAGTTAATTATAAAAGTATGACATTGGAGACACAGGGTATATCTAAACCCAACCGCCTTGAAGTAAACATTGGATGCAGGTTTGAAAGTATATCCATGAGAGAAATGCCAACAAGGGCCTTTAGCTGTGATCTCTGCCTTTACCTCAGCTGGTGTTGCGATAGTCAAACGTGAGGGGAGTTGACTGGAGGATGAAAGTGGGGGGAATTACAGCATTGTACTCACAACAACACTGTCAAGTTAAGGGAAACACCTTATCTCAATTACCTCAGATGGAAGTTCAGTCCACAGCCAATGTTCTTGAGTCACTGATATACAGTACATCACTGTCGGTTCCTGTTCAAAGGTGCCCAAGGTTAACATGCATGCTTTTCTTGAGAGCAGAGTTTTGTTTCTGGCATAATAATTCAACATTCTCTGTTCTCCATTTTGAAATTCATTTCAGCTTAGCAGTAGGGTGTTTTATTTTTGGTCCACCACCAGTTGTGTAGAGCTGGTAGGGTGTGATAGGACCGTCTCGCCCCCACAGTGTTGCTAATTCCGTCTGTGTGTGTGTACATAAGTGTTAGGAGAAATATCTGGTGCAGTGTGAGGAGGCGTTGTGGGGAAGTGTAAGGGATCAGTGAGACTGAGGATTAAGGAGTAGATAGTTGTGGGTTCTAATCAGGACTTCAGTCTGCCGCCGGCCATGTGTTGACCCTGTTTCTGAATGATAAGAAAACTGAACATTTTGATGGAATAAAATATCCTATCGCTATGAAGTCTGTCAATGAGAGGAATAAGGGGGATCTTAATGCCTTCAAAGGAAATCCAAGATTGGAAGCTTATCTGCAAAGCTAACATTCTGTTTAGATTCTTATAAAGTTCACTCAAAGTATTGCTGATTTCCCTCAAGTTCTGTTTTAAAGAATGCAAAGAATGAGAGAATCCCCAAAGGGTGCGTTATTCAACCAAATGCATTAAACATTTTGGGATTGGACACTCGAGACCAGTGTTGTTGTTCATCCGTCCATATTTGTCTACCTAGAAATGGAACTAGAATACCCGATCGCTCTGAAGTACCAGATGTGTGATGAGTTGAACCGGAGACTGGAATTATATCTCATGCTGTAGGCTACATGCAGTATCATACTTTAAAGAAGCAATCCTGCTCCCTTTCGCGATACGCTCTACCCTGTTTCTGCTGCAGAAAGACATTCATGCCGTTCCCTCTCCCTGCGTCCCAAATGGGAGGAACTCTTCCTCTAAATCCAAGTACAAACTGTGCTCTGTACATTTCAATACACAAACAAACTACATGAATATATGAACAGAATAAATCAGGCCGCAGTCTTTCAGTTCTCAGACATGGTTGGGTGTCTCCACTGGTACCTGGTCCTGCCAAAGGCAATGCCTGACATCTGGACTCTGGGGACACAGAGTTGGCACTTTGTTGTCAAGAAGAGACAGATCATGTGGCCACAAACTTGTTCAGAAATCAAACTGCCAATCAGCATCTGCAGCTGTGGAGGAGTAGGCAAAATTATTAATATAAACAATAGTTCAGCCTGGACAACACACACACACACCAAGGCAATCAAAACTTGCAATTCAAACAAGAGATGTTCCATAGATCCAAGTTATTGTGTCAAAGTGTGGTTGGCCACATATATCATATAATCATATGTAATGTATAAGAAACAATCCCGATGCCCATTTGTTTCTCGAAATTCAGATTCCTACCATACTTGGGGAACATCATTAATGAGGGCAGGAGCCACATACATTAGAAATTCAAATGAATTGTTCTGTAACTGTAACCTAAACACCTTTTCCATTCTCAGATATTAAATATTGTGAAAACTGGATGAAGTCCAATTAAACACAAAGCTTATTCTTTAACCTATGACAGTTATATACAGCTTTGCATGCTAATGTATTATGAAATTGGAAAAACCATGCTAAATAAATCCCTTTGACTTTCCTGATTATGTAGTCTTAGCCAGATATGCAAAAGCCAAACCTTTCAAATGAGCGGAAATGTCAACACCCCGGAGTGCCCCTCTTGTCTGTGAGGATAACCCCTGGTTGTTGGCGGCCGTCTCCGAGACATCCGCTGAAAGAGAGAGACAGAAAAATAATAAAAGCTTTCTAAAAGCTAATACCAATTTACAAATGGGGTATGTTTGTCTCGTTCAGGAGTCCCCCCTCCTGAGTGTATAATAACTAACATTAAAGTAAGCATGGGAGAGCTTTTAAAGGTTATGTGCTTTGGTGACGTTCTTCAGCCTGGCTATATGAGAACGTATCCTATATTTGAAATAACGTAATAGGCGATCCTTAGCCATCCTTTTCCTTAAAATGAATTATATTGATAGCTGAATTCTTTCAACCTTACAATTGCCGAGGTTGCCTGATTAAGGGAAGGGACAATCTAAAGAAAATTCATTTTTTTTAATGAATTCTCCTAGGCTATAAGATGTATAATACCACGTCAGAACAGATTTTGGGGGGGTTTAGCGGCTACATAAAACATTATGTCCGAAGATAAATGGGAGTGAATATCACGAAGCCATGATATGCCAATCATGTCTACTTTAAAGACACCACGTCACATTCTCATCAGATGAAATTCAGCTTCTGAAAGCCTATTCACATGATGTCTACATTAGTTTTTTTAGTTTTTTGATAAATGGTGCCCAGTGCACTCATTTTAAACGTTAGGTGTAAACGTTGTTGCTGTCAACAATGGCTCTCCAGCTCTGCTTGAGACATGCATTACCAAAAGATTTATGAGACTTAATTAAGTAGTGCAAACAACCGTGGACTGAGTTACAGGTGAAAATGGTAGGGGCTGCTACTCTGCTATCCGCCACATGATGATTTATTACCAGCATAGTTCAGTTACTTTGGTGGTTTGTTGCAGACCCGCACTGTTAATCCCGTGGCGAACTTTCAGTACCTCGGAGAGTTCCACAGCACTCTGTCTGCAGCGGAAGATGTCACCGAAGTAAACTATCACTTCACCGCACTTGAAGGCAGCGTGCTCAAGAAAGCTATGAATCATTTAAAGTAAACTACTGTCATGTTGAAAACTGACCTGTATGAGCAAGACAACGCACATAAAAAACTGACTGTACGTACATCCTGAATAAACGGCGCATCTCAGAGGCATTTGTAACAAAAACCAAACAATCCTCTACAAAATCTTAGACACAAGACCAGTAATACTGGTCCTCAAATATATGCAACCTCAACGGGTTGAAAATGGCTATATATATTTTAAAAAACGATGACTGTTCTTTTGTAGTACTTATACATACCGGTAATCATTTGGTTTTTAGAGGGTGTGCTAACGAAAAATCCATATTACAGGTGTTGCATGTGGGTGCTTGCACGCGCCTTTTCACGTTGTAACAGCTTTACTAGAACTCTCCTATTCGGAGTCACATCTCACGCTGTCTGGACAGCTTGCTTCTCTCACTCAGTGACTGCTTGGTTCCAGTCATCATTGAACTGGAATAGCCTACATATGGATAACTCTAATGGATTGCTAACATTTTAGAAAATGCTTATGAATTATAAGCAAGATCCACGTTAGAAGTAGAAGTAGAAGAATAACTGTGATGGCACTCTGATCTCTCGACTGCTCGACTTCTTACTCAATTTGCGCTCGATAAATACATTTTATATCCTACATCCTTTATTTTAGTTGAACTCTTTTAAAGGTCTAATGCAATTAATCGAGTGTAATTTTCCCTTACGGTACGAACCTTGAAATCATGGTATTGCTAAATGCAGCCTTATCATAAATTAAGATTGAAGGAGATTTCGTTTTTAATGTCTTCACTATTGAACAACATTTGCCTGTGATTACGTTTAAAATAATGAGCAACTTTTTGATGTGGAACTTGCCAATATTGCTCCTGTGCTGGACTTTGGTTGAAGCCCAGGTAAGAACAGACTTCAATTTTTGTACATATCCTACAATATCTACCTGTAGTGTTTTCAATTGTTCTTGGAGTTATATTATGCGGTGACGAACAGAAAGGATCTCGTATATTGAACGCGATGTGCACTTGTTAGCCCACGAGCAACTCAAAGGTTTAAGGGCAAATATTCTGTCCACAGACACGTATCTAAATTGGGCTTGTAGCAAATAGCAAATAAACATATTTTGGTATAAAGAACAACTGAGGCATTGTATAATGTAACACAGTTTAACTGTTGACCGTATTTATACATTTGAATATAAAATGGTTTCAGATGCATTTGGGCAACCCCCTGATCGAGTGGTTGGCATTATCAGCAATGTTTTCATTAATAACCCTGTCAGTGTCTTGTCTGGCTCACACCACCACTTAATTGTAAACACGGGAAGCATGAGGTTAGTCAGACTCCTTAAAGGGGTTTTTAATTATAAACACATCTATTATGTAATGTAGTCATGCCATGACCCATCATAGGACATGTGGGGCTGCATGTCATGAAGGTGTCTCAGGTTCCGTTCTGCCACTGCAGACTATCTTCGAATATCTATACATGCCCATTTGGAAATAATTTGGAAGTCCTTGGGCAAGGCACTTCACCCTACTTCCCTTGGGGGGAATGTCCCTGTACTTACTGTAATACGCTCTGGATAAGAGCGTCTGCTAAATGACTAAATGTAAATCACCCACCCATCTTATTTTCATCAGACTAAAACATTTTGTCATCTGTGCATGTAGTTTGACTGAGCTGAATGCAGGGAAATATGTGTCTAGATAACTTCAAGATACATTTGTCTTCTCGTTGCTTATGAGGGTTAAATCGCATACCATACATACAGTAAGCAGTGTTTCAAAAATTACCTGTGCATAGTAAACAAGGACCAGGGTTGTAAAAGTTAACTAAATGCATAGAAGTTCGTCCCCGATAACTGGTAAGGATACGTGTTTGTTTAAAGCCTCATTCCGAAGGACCGCAAGCATCAACTGAATTTCTCCCGTTTCTGGTGTGTGTTACTGAGGCTGTCTGATGTTTGTGCGCCACAGGTGGGGCCAGATGGAGCGCTGTCAGCCCAGGAACAGATTCATATCCTCTATGACGTCAAGCTCCAGTGCCACCAGAACCTCTCCACCCATGACCCTGCAGGTACTGCGGGCTAATCCGTCACTGGTGTCCTGAACCCAACCATGTTGTGGCACTAAACGTATTCATGTCCTCACACTGTATGTTTGAAGGACCATTAATGTGAGCTGATGCACTATTTGCTTGTCGCTTTAGATAAAAGCATCTGCTCAATTAACCAAATGAATAAATACCTCAAGCGGATAAATCGATGATAAGGTAATTATTCTAGACTCCTTTTAGGACTGGAGGCAAAACTTCCTGCTGCCCCCTAAGTTACATTCAAGGGTGAGGATGACTCAACTCATGAGGAAAGAGTTGTGACATTGTGTCATCACGGTGTCCTGAGAAGGAGGACCGTTGTTCTCTAGATGTCAGCCTCTTGGTGAACCCTGGCATGTCGCCATGTTTCCTTCTGCCTTGTTGATTCATGACTCACGTCTGAAGATGTCTTTCATCAGTACAAATTTGTAACAGATGAAAGGCGAAGAACATTGCATCCTGGCAACAAGCAAAAGCCTCTCTCTCTGTCTCTCTCTGTCTCTCTCTCTGTCTTTCTCTGCATGTGCTGATTGTCAGTTCCATTAAGCCACAGTTAAATGTTTCCCTCAGTCCTCTCTCCCTTGGAATGATTCACAAATTAATTATTGTAGCAAGCTGGCATGTCGGCCTCTCTCTCAGATGTGTCCTTCCAGTGAACAAATACAACAGTGTTTTACACTTAGAGTAACGATCCATAAACACAGGCAAGAGTCTGCCCCAGTCCCAAACTGCTCATTCCTAATGGTCTCTAAAAGATCAAAGATTAAATCCTTCTATCTACTCCTCAGGGAAGCTCACGGCTCTGACTAACTGAATGATTACTTTTTGGAGGCAATCAATGTGGAGCCTCACTACGTGCGCTTAGAGACCTGTCATTTAAATTGAGCTCAGTTCTCTCCTTAGGAATTAGAGAAGAGAGCTTCTCCTCTAGAACCGCTTCGTCCAGATCAATACCCGTCTACTCAGGAATGTAAAGCTAAACCAGAGCCTCGTTTCAAGATCATGTCAGTCCAGATTGTTGATCATATTCTGTCGGTACTTCAGGTGTGAAAAAACGATTAATTTAGCCAATACTGTATGCTAATATAGCTTGGAAGTCTAAAATGTATTGTTTTGACCAGGTAATCAAGAAGGAAAGTTCAAGTTTGTTAGCTGGAAGTGAGGGGGCGTGATAGGTACAATTGGTATTAGAACTGAATTATGTTGAGCTTTGTTTGTTAGAAGTTGAATACAAAGTTAATTTGAAAGAAAATATGGCAAAGGCACAAAGGCACCTATGCATGCAAGGGTACTGCAAGGGCCTCAGAGTAATAGCTTACATTTGCTATTATTAATTTATTTATATTTGTTTAGTGGGATTTAATTGTACCCCACGCCTCCTCCGCCCCATCAGATGACCTGTGCCCCCCAGGATGGGACGGCTTGATCTGCTGGCCTCAGGGCTTCTCTGGAGCCGTCAGCAAGGTCCCGTGTCCCATCTATGTCTATGACTTCAACCACAAAGGTGAAATAACGCAGTCTCAGTCTCCTAATCCAAACTCCCTGCATCACAGAACCTTGATTTGCCGTAAAAGAGTAATCACACTAATAGAGAAAAAAAACACTTGTTAACCACTTTAACTGTAGTGTTTACTATGGTTTGGTATCAGTCTATAGAATTACAGTAATAATATATTATTACCATATTACCATATTATTACATGAATCTATTATAGCTGACACTACTACACTGTAGGCTGACTGTAGACTGCTTTTTGTTTTGTTAGGACACGCCTACAGGAAGTGTGATGTGAATGGGTCCTGGGTGTTTGTGGACAGCTGGAACAGGACATGGCCCAACTACTCTGAGTGTCTACGATTCCTGCAGCCAAACAATGAGGAAGAGAAAGTAAGTGGAGTTCTACCTGACATTGACCTTGGTTTGCTCATGGTGTTACACATGGCAACCTTTTTCAAACTCTTTAGTATGTTTAACACAAATAATTAGTCTCTCAATTGTGCATCCATTTCCCCTTTCGAGCATGATGTGAGAAGTCGATACCCCTCTTTCATCCTTCCTTGTCTCTCTGCCCCCGCAGCAGGACTTCTTTGAGCGCCTGTATGTGATGTACACTGTGGGCTATGCTGTGTCCTTCAGCTCTCTACTGGTGGCCATCTTCATCATTGGATACTTCAGGTGAGAGAACGTATCCATGTGTCTCAGAACATTAATACCAATGAGTAAATTGCATTCGGTGTAAGGAAGTCTGTTGGGCACAGCAGGGTGTGAAAGCACATTTGGCAAAAATGGAAACGCAGACGGTGGAGTAATCCACTATGAAATCGGAAGCTAGTGAGTCAGAAATATACCAAATCCTCAAATTATTGAGCTCATGAAAACAAATGAAGGATTAACGTGTAAGAATAGTCCTCTTTAGAGACCTCTAAATAAAAGCTTTAGTACCTATACATCTCTCCAAGAAAGGAGCTTGAAAAGACCCAGCTTAAATATATACGTTAAAGCTTTTAGCACTGTCTGTTATTTTGATTGTTGTTGTTGTTGATGATTGGCACAGAAGTGATAATGGACCGGACAGTGATAATGGATTCTTACCATTATCACTTCAATCACGACACATTTGTTTGCCTAAATTCATGACGTTGACCAAGCGCCTGGCTTCAAATATTATCTTGAAAGAGCATGAGTTCAGGGGTCACATCCATTCTGCCTTTCACATGCCCAGTTGTTGCCTTCCCTCAAGACTCAAAGCACCATCAAATTCCCTTGAAATGTCCTCTGAATAACAAGTGTGACTGTGTTTTGTACTTTAAAACCATGAGTGGAGAGAGATCCTCCATGGGCACTATTTGATTGCATTGCGTTTGAAGGCATGTGGCTAGGCAGGAATATACAGACACAAGACTTGAGTGAGTGCAACTGGGAACATTCATTTCTGGTGTTAGTTTAGCTTCCCTTTGCCATGCTAGACATAACACAGCTGTACCAGAGCTCTCTTCCTCACCCATATTGCAGTTATAGAGGTACTGATACGACTAGACATATTCAAGGAGAGAGATCATAAGGAGGGTTTGCCACCCCCCACACCCCTTAATGAAGCAATACTGAGTCAAATGGAGAATGTGAATGTGCTCAATGTGCTTATATTGTCAGAGTCTTTTATTGGTGAGTGTGAACGGAAAGTGCCAGAGAGGAGGTGTCTCGAGAGGAAGGGTATGATTGAGGCTGAGATGCTGCATTTCCTCCGTCATCCTCTCCATACAAGAGGCATTGACTGTCGAGAGGGTTTTTTGTTTTTAACAAAGAAGAACTAGGACGCAAATGAGGCTTACTGTCAGATAGATTGATAGATTTAGAGCAATGTCTGTGTTATGACAGACTTAAAAAGAATGATAGAAAGCGATACGAGTCAGAGCCCTTAGAACGTCTTCACAATTATTGCCACCTAATCATTTTTTTGTCTTTGTTCTTTCAGACGTCTTCACTGTACAAGGAATTACATCCACATGCACCTGTTTGTGTCCTTTATGCTACGAGCGGTGAGCATCTTTGTCAAAGACAGGGTGGTCCACAAGAGTGCTGGCCTACAAGAGTTTGACGCTACGCTTATGGACAATCTCAAACCAGTCTCCTTTGCACCACTGGACAACTCTCAGTATGTGAGTACCGTTCCTTCACTCTCCGGGTCTTTCTTTAAGGGTCCAATGCAATGAGCCATGTGACTCATACTCTGAGAGGATTTCATCCCCAGACTCAAACTCACTAATCAGCCAGATCAAATAATCCATGGCCGAAAGACTCCCCGAGGCTGACTCCATTGAGCTTGGCTGCAATGCTGGGCACACATCTAGTCATGAGGCTTCAAGGCATGGTTAAACTCTAACCACCGCCAACTCCTTCCAGCTCTTTCAAAGCCCTTGGTCTGTGTGTGTTCCTCTCTCACTGCACCCTCCTCTGTTCACTAAATGCCATGTAGACATAGATAAACAAAGCCAGTTTCTGAAGGAGAGTGAGAAAGGGAATATTGCCTCAGCGCCGCCGTGCCCAGCTGCTGCTGCTGTTCTTTAAATGATACAGAAATGGTCCCGTTCCATAGAGGGCGGCAGGGAAAACACAGACGATCTTGCTTCTTGAACTTCTTTGAAACATTTGGTGTGTGGGCTTTCCAGGGTTTATGTAAGTGTTTATGTAGGCTACTGTGTTATATTTGTCATATCGTCAAAATGTCAAACGTCGGTCTGTCTTTTATTTCTCAAAGAAGAGTTTGAAACGATCAAGAGAATCATGACCATAATTGTGGTACTCTTAGTAATGACTTGAAAGTGAATGTTTAATCTTAAAAGCCAGTGGGGATTTTGTCATTACTATCAGTTCAGTACAGCTCTCGTGATTACATCTGATCAGTTTTGCTGGACTTGTGAATTGGCAGCGTATGAATCATCACCTGACTGTGAGGAGAGGGAGCTGTTTGTGTCTCTGAAGGGAAAGGGGTCGGCCACAGGTCAAAACTGATACATTCAAATCTGCAGGATGTTTCTATCTGGCAGAGCGATTTTGATGAAAATGGACTGAATCACCGTGTGCTGGTAGATCAGATAGAACATGTTGTGTTCTGAACCTGATCACCTCTCTCACATCAGGCGAATGTCTCCCAGGAAACAGAATACATGGGATTAACGCTCAGATGAAAGTTTAGAGGTGAGGGGAATTTTGTATTTAGCTTTTAACCCCCATGGGTACCTAATCCCCAGCCTGGCGTTCCAAAGGGCACTTTTTCAAATCTGACACATTCACTCGGACGATGAGAATTGTCTGGAATCACCAACCTCAGGGTGTCTTAAATGACGCAATCTTAGAAAAAGGCTTTAAGGTTTTCAATAGTGTCAACCGCAAAGCTCAAGTAATACAGAGGTAGATACGGTACATGGGTTTAGAGGAGAGCAAGTGAGGGAAAGAGAGAAAGAGAAAAGGGGATGGAGCGAAAGAGAAAGAGAGTGATGGCAACACAGGCGGAGATACATCCGTGAGTTAATGCTAGCTAACCCATTAGAGGGTGTCCCTGAGGTGTATCAGGGCCACACCATCAGAACAAGGCCTCTCCTCGACAGCACCTATTTGATCATTGCAAACACGGCTAGAGGCACACACTTTATTATCTCACCTCTCAACACATTGAAACTGAATTGAACTCTTTTGAGTTGCTGTGTTGTGTAGAAGAAGACTTAAACACTGCCTCCAGCGGTTATAAATTGATTTTATTTTTCCCATGTATCTAATTTATTTAACTCATCTAATGAATAAAGTCACTTTTAGATGCATTTTCAGTGATCTCTGGTCCAGTATTCTGAGTTACTGAATTATATTAATGCATAACTGAATATAGTATTAATGTTCATTCATTTTGGAGGATAAATAGCTTTAGCTGTGTTACAACTGGTATCAACACATGCATAACAGTAGATGTGGTTTAGATTGGTCATTAGTTTTTTATGGATTCTTAAAACATATATATATATATATGTTCGTGACTAATAGGCCTGTTGTGCATGACTGGAGTAATGTTTCAATCAATTAAATAAGTACTCATACTGTATATTTTGAATGGAAATGTTATTCATACATTAATGATGTTAACTGTGCTTTTCATTCAGCTAACCAAATGGATGTGCTGCAAACCCAGACTAATTGTGTCTGTAAAAGGTTTACATTAGGTTTCTGGTGAGATTATTCATCATCAGGTAATTGCAGAGACTGCTCAAGGACCTTTTAGGGTTTCTGGGATAGACACAGCGTGTCTTTCAAAATCTGTTGCCTTCTCTTGCCTTGTCATAGTACCTTTAGATATTTTGAGTAATGGAGCCTCTTAGCTGCCAATAGGATCTGGGTCTATTGATGGTCTCCCTAACGAGTCCTCCTAAAACCAACAGTAAGGCGGTAGTGAGAAGGTGAACCTTCAGGGCTTGTACAGTATATACAGAGGGGAGATTAATTCTGCTGCACCTTTATTTTAGAGGACTTTGAGTCAGACTGCAAATTCAGTGTGTAACTTTATTCTTTGTATGTTTTCTATCTGGGTGTTTACTTAGGCAGTATGGATTTGCGTAAATGCCAGTAGGGAACGTTCCCTTTGTCCCCTTGTGAACGCCAAGTGCTTTTTTGAAGCTGCTATTTGATTACTTCTGGCACAGTACGACACCCTACACAGATTCTGGGAGCAATTCATGGTCATAATTTCTCACTGTCTTTGCTACTAATTATAGCATCTGGCATCACATCACCTTCCCACACATTCCTCGCTGAGAGGAAGTTCATATCCTACGATACCTTAGTGAAAACAAACTTGTTTTCCAAAAGTATAAATAGCCCACTGGCATTTCAATCCCACATTTTATTTTCTTCTCCTCAGATTGGGTGTAAGGTGACAGTGTTTTTGTTTATCTACTTCCTGGCGACCAACTACTACTGGATCCTGGTGGAGGGCCTCTACCTCCACAGCCTAATCTTCATGGCCTTTCTCTCGGACACCAAGTACCTGTGGGGCTTCACCCTCATTGGCTGGGGTGAGTGTGATGTCATTGTAACACGGCGACAGCCTTGCTGTTTTGAATGGGATTAGGCGTGGGTGTGTTGTAGCTACTCATAGCCAGGAAATCGCATTGGGTCCATGCTTTGATGTATACCATGCTATGTGGAGGCAGCACAATTAGTATTGTGAGTGGTCTCCATTATTGTGCACACCCTTGCATATTAGTGTTTGCCTGTGTATGTGTATACTATAGTCTATTATGAAATGATTTGCATGGCAGAATTTCAATCTATAGGATGCCCCTTTACCCTCTGTCAAGCACTCACTACATTGATGTCTAATAAACTGTCATGCAGTCTGTCTTCCATCCTTCTCTCTACTCGCATAAAGGCCTCGTTCAAACTTTTAATTTGAACACTACTGTAAACTCTTCTCCTCTCCATGTTTCCCTCTCCTCTCCCCCCCTCTCTTGCACTTCCTCCTCCAGCTCATTCTCTTCTTCTCTCAGTCTAAGTGTGGCCTTGTTTGTGTTGATTTCCTCTTCTCTAAGTCTCTCTGTGTTCCTGCTCCCTCTCAGTGCTTGATGTGCCCGTCTTGGTAGGCAGCAAATACACCTTTGAAATGCAGATTTTCTCTCTGGCGCAAGAGTTGGATGCATTATCAAGGAACTGCTTGGCATGTTCTTTCGCTCTCTCTCTCTCTTTCGTTCACAATGTCTCTCTTGCTCTCTCTCTCTCTCTCTTTCTCCCTCACTGTCCCCCTAGCTCTCTCCTTCTCTCTCAGTGTAGATTAGTGTTATTCTGCTGCTGTGGTTAAGTCATACAGTGGAGATAATGATGGACAATTGCAATCCTTGTCAATCCAGCCAGGCGTGTAATTACAATGACATGAAGGAACAGGGAGGTGTCTGAGTAAATATGTTCTTGTACTCATATATGGACCTCTCCATCATAGTTTTACACAGTGACAATGACACTCCATTCTAAAGAACAAATTGTAAAATAAAACCCCTGCGTTAGGATAAGTCTCTCCACAAATAACACCTCTTGTAAAACAATGGTGTGTGGTATCACAATACAAACGCATGGAAAAAGTAACAAATAAATATATACAAATTAGATTAAGATTATAACAAGATTTCATTTGGATATTTATAACTAACAAACTAGGAATAGAAAAGCTAACACAAAAAATGTGTGCTTTTCTGAAAGTCATAAACGAGAGGTCTATGAAGTCGATGAGAGTTGAAAGCGTTTAGAGTCAAAGACACTCTCTAACAGAGGTTCTATGTTTTCTCTCTGATGTTTTCTCACTACTGTGAGAATTGGAGAATTACGAGATAGAGATGGATGGCTGCACAGGACACATGGGTAGTTCCAGAATCCTGTAAATGATTGGCAGTTTCAATGTCAGCATCAGGGGTTGACATAACCAACCCGCGCCTTCAAACTGCTTGCAATTGAAGTGGGTCTCTGAGAGAAAACCAAATACAGTTGTTGCCATTTTACATGCCATCACACCACAACTAGCCTCTCTACATACCATATTTGTCCTGTTACAAACAACGATTCAAACGATTCAATCCCTGTTGAAAGTCTTTCACATCGCAGAGCAGGTCAGTCACACCCTGGTGACAGGAGCTTGAAGGGAACGTGACAAATAGTCTAAAAGTGGGTTTTATCCCAGTGTACGTGTACATGTTACCTCTGGCTAGTCTGCTGTGGTCAACAATTGGCTCTTCTGCTCTTCAGTCAAGCATTGAACCCATTTGGTCGTGACTGCTAGGTGTTTTCTAATAATAGATGAATGATCCTTGCCTTACTTGGTCCTTACTTAAATCCTCTCTGATGTTCAACGACCTTGTTTATCTAGACTGAGTCTGAATATAACAGGACCAAAAAGGAAATTCAACAGCAAGCTGCCAGAAACTCATGAGAAAAACACATACTTCATTGTTGATAATACCAATTAGACCAAAGATAGATTATTTGAAGAGTACGCGTGATTCATGTCTGATATTTTAGTGTGCCTAGGTTCACGCGTGACAATAGTTAAAGGTGTGCGTCTCCTTTTTGTGATTTCAGGTGTTCCTGCTCTGTTTGTAGCCGCATGGGCGGTTGTCCGGGCGACGCTGGCAGATGCACGGTGAGACACTAGTAGTCATTATGTACAGTATGATATCATACAGTGAAGCTGATGTCAAGTATTCTGCTGCCCTACTCTATATTACTGGCCCAAGTAACAAGCTGTTCACATTGCTGACTTCAGCTCAATAGGAACATGGCTTGCATCTTTTCAGCTTGCCTCTAATGATCTCCCTGCTGCTTGAATGAACTGTGTTGACATTTGTATTTAAGTAGGAAGGGGCCCAATTGGAGACTATAGCTAGCTTTGGTAACGTGAACATCCCTGTAGCAGAATCAATTGTCTCTCCCCCGTCTGGATAATCATTTGCTGTCGAGTAACTAAATGTATGCTGGATCAGGAGAATGCTGATTTGGAGAGTGTGTGGAGTGGTCCTCATACTCAAGGGTGCAGATCTCTTTGTAAATAAAAGGCTCGATTCAGTGTCAATATTCTTCTGTTAAAAGGAAAAACATTGCGAGAGCTTGGATGGTGCCTTCTGTATAGGAACCTAAAGCCCAAACTGAGCAGGTGTTTGAATACAAGAAGAGCCTCTTTATCAAACCAGTAGTACAGAACACAGCTCTGACTGGTGAACAGTTTAAGGGCGAGGTGCCTTTGAACGCCCCACACTAGGAGGAATGCATAGCTTCTGTGCTGCAATAACAGATCATAGAAACATACATCAGTTTTGACTAATAAAAGATAAATAGATGAGCTGAAGGTGTGTCACAGGAAAACCTAGGCAATTAGAGGAACAATCAAAAGCCTGTGTCCAAATGAAAATGTGCAATCACAAACTACGTGTCATTGATTAGAAACCAGCTGCCAAAGATGTGGAAAAAGGATTTGGATGTTTGTTTTATGAAAGCCATATTAGAGTTGCCAATTGCTCCTGGAAATTAATTTCACTTCACACCTTCAGTCATGCCTCAGAGCTGGGAATTAACTATCACAACCCTAGCTGCAGAATTTCTACAAGTGGCTTGTTTAATTAAATTTAAGGGATTTGTCACATCAGACATGCATTGAGACTCTATTTGCTTCTTGCTTTTCTTTCTCTCTTTACTCTGACAGTTTCTCCCCCTCTCTCTGGCAGTTCTCAGTTTTTTATTAAGCTGCCGTTAAATTTTATTTTCTCAGTAAAGCTCTAAGCAAGCTACCATAGGAGAAAGGTACAGTGTTTACCGGTAGTAATGGCTGTGGTACAAGCTGGGAACCCATTTAAAAACAGAATGTACTATATGCTCATGTAGAAGAGGTGGTGATGTGGTCAGCCATGTTCTCATGAGGCTTGAAAATACCCCAGACTTCTAGGAAAACCATTTGGTTTAACTGTTAAAAAAAAACACACGTACCTACAATGTTGTGTTGCAAGGATGGATGAGCGGACAGTTGTGTAACGGTGGAACTATCTCCAGTCTAGCTGTAGATGTTGGGCTTTCTGCATGGTTGGTTGATCTCAACCTCAAACCACCTGCACAGTAAAGGCTGCACATGCTGTCTCACGCTGTCACAGCTTATGAAGTGGATTTCTCACATGCCTGCTGATCTGTCTTGGTAGCTGATGGAAAAAAACACTTTTAGACCGTTTAGAATTCCTGTCAGCAGAACCTCTCTCAGCAGGACAGCATCTTTTCTGAGTAGCGGAGTGAAGTAAAGTCTCAACTAGATTAACCCAATCATTGACGGGGTAAACAAATCTGTTTTTGAACACACACTGCTGGATGGGTAGGCAGCAGCAGGCTCTGGCGCTGCCTGACAGCTCTGAGAGAGCGCCATAGATCTTTAGCTTCCCTGACACTGTCATGAATAGGCAGGACGCATAAGATTGAGAAAGATAGAAACGGAGATAGGATGAGAGAAAAAGGAATGTCTGGAATGGACTTCATTAAGTATTACTCAAGAGCCTAGCGGGGTGTCCTTGGCACTAATTGACACAACGCCCATCCACCCCACCAGACCTCCATGTCTAAGTCTGGTTTTCTCCATTTTTTCCAGACCTCATATACTGCGACTGTAACAGTATTCCTCACCTTTTTACCATCTCTGCCATTTCATTCTCCTCATTCCCATCCTCCTTTCCTATTCCTCATCTCTCCTTTTATTCCTCCCTTTATTTAAGGTGTTGGGAGTTAAGTGCTGGGAACATTAAGTGGATTTACCAGGTCCCCATTTTGACAGCCATCGGGGTAAGTCAAAGAAAATCCTTGCTTGTGTTGCTCTCAGTATAAGTGGAGCTAAAGAACCCTGACTCACTGGAGAAAAACAAATCATCTTTCCTCCTTGAATTTTTCTTGTAGCAAAGACCTGCAATGTCCTCAAGAGAAGGAGACAGATATCAGGGCAATGAGAAGCAAATCCAGAGCACACTATAATTACTGCTGTGAAATAACACAAACACACACAGAGTTCTCTCCCAATTCCTAACAATCAACACCTACAAGTAGACAGAATAACCTAATCACCTCGCAATTCCTAGCATGGGAGATCTAATCGTATGCTGGTGCGATCGGAATAAACACCCGCTCCCTTGCAGCACTGTAAGACATTTCCAGTTGAAGGAACATCAGAGATGCCAAACACTGTCTTGCCTGCTAATGACCATAGTCAGCAGTGCTGTTGGAGGGACAGCAGTGGAAATACTATGAGATAAAGAGAGAGACCGTGAACCATTAGATCATGGCTTCAGAGTAGGATCCTATGAGAATGTGATGTATCTTACGGCATCGTTATGCAGGAACACACAGTTTGCATGTATAGATTTGACTCATGCTGTACAATTCATCATGTACAATCTGAAGTTGTTAGTTGTTAAAGAAGCTGAGGGCACAGCATGAGTATATCTGACTGATTTGTTTTCCAGCTTTATAGTTTCCTAGCCTGGCATGTAGAGACTGGCTGGAGAAAGTCTTTAAAAGTAAAACAGCATGTAGGCAAAAATGTTCTTGCTTTTGATGATGGGAATTCAGTACACTAATCCTCCTACCATGGGGGCTACAGTTGCTGCTGAAAATACTTTTCCAGGTCCGCTTTGCTCTGAGGCCCATGTTACAATGGTAAAATGAAGGAGGACTGGAGGAATCAAAGAGGAAGGCAGAGAATGGAGAGGAGGTAGAGGAGAGCTAGATTCATGAAGACAAAGACTTGCCTACTTAAGTGAAGTGGGATGATTTGAAATAAAGATCAGGATTTCAATGTTCGTCTTTAGACAATAGTTTGGACCATTATCATTTTATGTCGATTTGACCAGGTTGATAATGGCAATCGTGTTTCCTGCTGCAATGGCTTAGAAGTTCAGCCCAAAGATGTGGCTCTCTTTTGTCAGTAGTGTTTACAATGTAATGTCTTCCCTCAGCCAGTAACAGATGGCATTCACATGGATGCAGACTCTCATTAAAAGCTCCGCTCATCCTGCGCGCCGCTTCACACTTTAACAAAATGAAACGAATTTCCCACAATTATCCGCTTTTGCCTTTTTCCAATTACTCCATTCCATTGTGACAAAGAAATCGTTTTAGTGTTCCTACCTCGCCATGTCATTAGTATAAATGTGAATGACATTCTCACCAAACTTGAGTGTTCTTCAGAGATAGGGTCATCTATCATCTCTGGAAGACTGACTTCAGTTTACTCTAGCAATCAGAAAGGATGAGTTCTGAACTGCGAGCTGTCACAACACAGCTCCCAATTGACCTCTATTACAGACTGTAAGAGTCCTGTGAACTTTATCTGAACATGCATAACTCGTCCTTTGAAAGGGGTGAACGCACCTGTACATCAAATGTTCAGCCTCAGTTGTTACAGCTTTGAAACCCCACATTACATTTTCCAATCCTTATTTTGAAGAGTTAAGCTGCCAGACTCAGTGCTCCAGTATGTACAGCAGATTTGGAAAAGATCAGACACAATAGGAAACTCAGCAGATTTCTGATAATAGTTTTGGAATAAGTTTGGAATCATTTGTATCAGACCAAATGAGCATAAGAAAAAACATTTATTGGATGTAATTCCATTATGTGTCCCAACAGCAAGACATAATCCCCAGTAAGTATTAAACAAGACAAACAATTAGTCATCCTCCACCGCCATTGTTTATGGAAATCTCGCTTTTGTCTTCCAGTTGAACTTTATCCTGTTTGTAAACATTGTGCGAGTACTGGCTACAAAGATCAGGGAAACCAACGCAGGCAGATATGACACCAGGAAACAATACAGGTGAGTAGGTGATGGATAATGCTTTATCTTAAGGCCACCTATCTTAACTATAGTATTTTGTACTGCCTAATTTACATTTCTCCTTAACAATGGATGAATATAGGGCCGGCAGGATTAAACACAGTTTTATGACGTACTACATGGGATGTCATATTCACCTTTAGAGTGAGTCAGTACAGACAAAACACTGTCGTTTTTGGATTTGGATCCTCCGGAAAATCTCACGAGACAGACAATCGAGTGACAAGTCGTTGCACTGTTGTACTATAAAGGTCTCAAGGAGCCTCTGAGGTAAAGGTCTTTGAAGAAGACGTGTTATGGTTTGAATACAAGATGTGTTTTGTTCCCCTGAGTTAAGCCTGAGGCAAACCATTTTGAAGACACCTGTTTAATTAATGAGAGAGTTGGCTGTGGCTGAACAGTGTGTTCCTTGCATGTGATTTGGTCTTTTTGATGGTTATTGAGATGCATGCATAACATACAATGCGTAATGCAAGTCTTACCAATGATCCAATACTACAGCATTTTGAACACCCACAAAGCCATGCTGTCACATGTTACTAATGACCAGCCTTGATGAGTAAACAAAACGCATTCAGATGTTTTTGCATGTGCACAAACTCACAATGATGAGTGGATCAGAGCAGAGCCGTTTAGATTAGCCCGCTCCTAAAAAGCTTTGATAATTACAGGTCTGTGTTTGTTTGGGGGCAGGGGAGGGTATTTTGTTTGTTCCAACTAGGGTTAGCGTCAGTGTACACACCATGCCACTGTATGCTAATAACAGTGATTAGCCTGATGGCGCCCAATGCAACTCCTGTTAATGCTGCCCGGAGCTGTCCCCAGGTGGCTACCCCGTAATACAGAGGGATGGTGGCCATGTTGGCACACACAGGTCTGGTGATAAAACGTAGTGCTGTGCTGCCGCAACGCCAATCCTTTTGCATAGAGAAACAGGAAGCAGCTGTCTGGTTGTCACTGAACAACAGGCTTCATGAGTCAGGACCATCTGGTTGTAAACAGGAGTCAACCAAAAGTCACAGAGCATCATAAGTGAATCTGTAAAAAGAAATGATTCTGCTCTATTAAACCTGATAAATTAACTTCTATTTCATTTGATGAAATGAATTGCCGAGCGCTATTTGAGTTGAACTGGATCAATTGAGTAAACTCCGCCTCATGATACAAGTGGATCCAAATGTTCAACTCAAATGAGTTTAGGTCATTTATTTCCTCATTCATTTGAATGGTTACTTGAACTCAGGTGGTCATTACAGGGGTTTTCCAGTGGTCATCTTTCCTCTCTGTCTCACTCTTTCCAACTCCCTCTCCCTTTCTCTCCCTCTCTCCCTCTCCTCCTCTCTGGCCGCAGGAAGCTTGCCAAGTCCACGCTGGTGCTCGTGCTGGTGTTTGGGGTCCACTACATCGTGTTCGTGGGGATGCCCCACACCTTTGAGGGCCTGAGCTGGGAAGTCAGAATGTACTTTGAGCTGTTCTTCAACTCCTTCCAGGTACTTGCACTGTTAGCACACAGCACAATGGGTGACGATCATCTGATCACTACGTCTGCATGGGAGGTTAAGTTATCCATTAGATGACATTTTTAGACATTTAACAGACACTTCTATCCAAACCGACAAATTGTACAATCAAATGACAAGATCATTGATCAGCAATGCATAGTTCAACAGGTTTTCGGTAGTCAAAGAACGGTCTGTATTTCAGCTACCAGGCATTTATATGGAGCATAGAAGGAAAGGCTACATATGATGGTAGGGCTGGTAGGCTTAAAGGATTGGTTGCTTGCTGAGCGAGATGCTACCACAGAGAGGTTGTGAATGATGAGGGAGAGCTCTCACGCTGGAGAGGATCTCACAGGCATGGAGTGTCGCTCCGTCTTGTCGGGATTCGGTTTCAGGTGGTGGGCGGACACCCATGAGCAGCTGTCAGCCAGACAAGCCGAGATCCTTTCGTTGACTCATGAGGTGGAGGGTGGAAAGGAGAGAAACAGCTGAGAATTATCAGCATTGCAGTGGAAGGAGAAGCCGTGTGATCCCATGACCAAGCCAAGCCAAGAGGTCTGATCACATTGAGAAGAGAAGGGGTCCGAGCACAGATCCCTGTGGGACTCCCGTAGTGAGGGAACAGGGCGCTGAACTGGAACCTCTTCAGCAGACCTGGTAGGTCCTACCAGATTGGTAGGGCGTGAAAAAGTTAGAACTAGGCTGCTTGTGTAACATGAAAATTGCAGCAATGCTACAGTACAAGCACCAGAACTCTGGTATGTTGCATGAAAAGCAAAAAGGTATAATTTTGGTATTCCTGTTGAAATGCTTTGTGATAAAATATTAAATAAGGACCATTATATGATATTCAGGTTAGGACTATGGAAACTATAATTACCTCTCAATTTGGGTGTATTATTACATGTCCCTTATCAAATAAGAGGGTAGACTGGCCCTCGTGATCCCAAGGAGAGAGCCTTTTATCTGGGTACTTTCTTGGACAATACATAATAGGATAATAGGAAAATGTGTCTTCACAATGTATCAACCCACCAAGTATCTCTCTTTTCATTCTCTCTCTATGTAATCCTTGTGTGGTGTAAGGGTCTATGCACTCATGTTCAATGTTTACTGAGAAAGACATTATACAATTGCTTGTTCAACGTGAGATTCATTGGTCTTGGCTCATTATCTGTGAAGAACAAGTAGAAAATGCACTCATTTTCGGTGAGTGCGATGTGCATCCCCCCTCTTGGCTGTGCGCTGTTGTGACTCCATTAGAACGTTGGGAGAGTAACACAAATGGAACACCACAAGAGTGTTCTCTTTCCATTTACTTCACACTAACCGGCACATACTGTCCAGTCATTTTATTTGCCAATACAGAATGTACAATGACTCTAAACTGAGAGCTCCAGAAAACAAAGCATTTCCTTTACTTCCTCTGGGTGTTCCTCTGGGTTTCTTTTCTCTCGTTGAACTGTGTCAGCCTTGAGAAAGCAGCCGTGGAAACCGTGGGTACACAAAGTGGTACAGTGTCTAGTGAAAGGAGTGGCATCCTGCAGAGAGGGAGATGGAAGCAGTGTGGCTGTGCTGGGTCTGGGTATCCTGTGGTTTGACAGGGGGCCGCTGAGGTTCAGAGCACTCTGGCAGTGTGCCTCCAGGCAGGTGGGTGGGTGGACAGCCTGGATCTACCAGTCCCCATCACACCTTGAGTTCAGCCAGGCAAGCATTATGACCAATAAAGAAGACAGGTCTTCCGTTGAATGCAGTTAGATCCATCCAGGAAAGTATATATATTTTAGTTTATAGCATAAACTAAATGTTTTGTAAAGGGCCTTGCAAACTCAAATGTAGCATATTACCTACTTAAAAAAAGACTTAACAAAAGTGTTTAATTGATTCATTTATTTGATAAACAAGCATACTCAGTTTCTTGTTTTATAATGTGTTCTTAAACCAAGTATATCTAAGTTACTTATTTTTTCATTAAAACCGTTTTTTTTATTAATTAATAATCAGAAAAGTATTAAGAGCACACTGATGGGTATGTGTTGAAAGAATTACTAATTAAACAAAAAAACATTTCTGTGTTGGTGTGTATGAGGTGTATACGTTGAAGCCCCAGTCCAACAGTCTAAGAGGTTTACCAGTAGGCATTATTGAAAGCCCAGACTTCTCTACCTCCGTAATTAATCCTCCAAAGATGTTCCGTTGTCCTCCTATCTTTCTCTCCAGACCAGAAGAAAAGCTTCTCACTACAAAGGGTGGCTGTTCCCTTTACGTCATGTGACTGTAGTTAAATATTTTAGAGACACAACTCTTGTTAGCTCACTATGTATTAGTTCAGAGGAGGGATGTTACATGTCAGTTTTGAAAACTTGAAAAAGTAACTCAATTGTGGCCAGCCCATATCTGTCTGCTGATGACAGTACCAGATCCCCAGCCTTCGAATAAAGCTTACAAAGATACATTAAATGTTAATTATGAAGTGTCTTTACATACAGGATGCCTCTTTCTTTGGAATAGAATAGATCCGTTTTCCTATTCTCACAAGTTCTCTCTGCACCTCTCAAAATAGTAGATGTGGTAGGACTGTGGAGGTGTGGCTGGGGTTCAAAATCACTGGGGTTTCAAAATTCAGTAGCGTTTGTGCTCAAGAGGCCAGTCTCATCTCGCCTCAGTCTTATTAACACAGCCGTGGCTCATCTGAAACCTCTCAGCTCCCAATAGCACATCAACACAAAGAGGACGACTGGCAGAGAGAAATGGAGGGTTGAGTAAAAGAGATCCATAGATAGAGCTAGCTCTTTGTGGGGTGTGAAAGAAAGGGATTTCTATGCTTGAGCTTTTATTTAAAAGACACAATTCTGTTTGAGGAAATACATTTTTAATATGAATCCATAGAAAATGTCACTCATTTAAATTTTGGGGGATGAACACGAGGAAGAATATGAATAGAGGGGGAAAATAGTGAAAACATTTCAGAATTTAACGAAGGAAATCAGAGGACGAACCTATGAGTGTCTTTGTCTGGTTGTGACTCCAGATACACAGTGGCTGCAGTTGACAAAAAACTAAAGGGTCACACCTCCAAACTGATTCAACATCCATCCATCTTTTGCAGTGAATGTCAAATAAAGAAATGGTTCCCTTTCAGCATTGTGCTAACCTTTTACCTTTTCTTTTGCTCTCAGGGCTTCTTTGTGTCCATCATCTACTGCTACTGCAATGGAGAGGTGAGGGACATCTTACCATCTACACAATATAATATCCTTCTACGCCTTACCACATCTTAATAGCCTGCGACACTTATTATACTCAACTATACCTTCTGTTACAGTCTGTTACTACAATGCACTGCACCATACACCCACACTCTACTCTCCACATGTGTACCATACTGGACACTACTAACTATTGAACACCCCACTGCTTATTTTCCTTTCTCGTGTGCCAGGTCCAGACAGAGATCAAGAAGACCTGGACGCGCTGGAACCTGGCGTTTGACTGGAAGGGTCCTGTGGTCTGTGGCAGCTACCGCTACGGCTCCGTCCTCACCGGCCTCAACAACAACAGCACCAGCAGCCAATCCCAGCTGGCCGGTGGCGGCCCGCCCACCCGTTCCTCCACCCTCTTCTCCAGCAGGGTGTACCGCAGCAGTGGGCCCCCGACCCTGAGCACTCACGCCTCGCTGCCTGGCTACGTTCTCAGCAACTCGGACCCGGACAGCCTCCACCCCTCCATCCCAGAGGAGCCGGAAGACTGTGAGGCCAAGCAGGTGGACGACATCTCCCTGAAGGAGTCCCTCCCCGTCCTCAACAGCAGCACCACAGCAGACGACGACGAGGAGACGCTTTAAATACACACACACACACACACATAGAAAAGGGATACACAAATACACATTCATATGTTTACACACACAAATACACACACACACAGGCACACACTACATTCCTATGTATTTATTTGCACCAAGTCATGAACTGCATATCTATTATTTGTCAGACAAATATTCCCATCCCATGAACGTATATTTTCTTTTATAAAGTCATAAACTGTCTTTTTGAACATGTTGACACTCGGACATTCCTTTCTATGAGGTGTGAAGGTCAACAAAAAGGGCTACATTAGCTGTCGACCACATTGTGTCTGTTGTGCAAGCATGCAAAACATGTATAAAACGTAAATCTGTGCAAATGAAAAGTATACTCACTGCTCCCAAATCAAGCTGAAAGGACCCTGAGGTTGCTATGTATTGGCTTGTGCTGTCCTGTGCGTTTCTCTCACTGCTGTTCTGTGCTGATAAAATCCACTATTCCTGTTACAGACTGCCTGTCAGTATGTTGGTATTAATGACTGTCTGTCTGTCTGCCCACACAATCATTTTCTCAGGAGCCACACTAAATAATGCTACCTTCCCAATGTTCTTCCTTTCACTCCATACGTTTCCGTCATACCCTAAAAACAATTAATTGTCAATCAGTTTCCGTATACATATTCAGTAGACAGCAGTTGAGAGGAAACTTACTGGTTTACTCAGAACCTTGTCTATGAATCGAAATGAAGTCACGATCCAGGAAGCCATTTAATTCTCGACTCACTGCACTTCATTTCCACGAAGATGTATAAAAAGGCAAATAGCTTATATTGTTTAGATCAGTTTGTACTAGCGTGTTTTTGAGTGTGCACAACGGCATAGCCTACATCTTCAGCATTTTGTGCCTGAGTCCGTAGCTATCAACGAAAAACTGAGTGCTGTCCCGAGTTATTACTAATGAAAGATAAGAGAGATAGAGAGAAACAAGGAAGGAGCAAGAGATTTGAGTCCTCCTCGACAGTGATGAGCACCAAATCTTTCCCAACAAAGTTAATTAAAGTTCTGATGCGACATGCATGTGATCGCCATGGGTACAAAGCAGATATGCAGGGAAGTGAGAGCACAAAGAGCCACACGGACGTTGGCTTCCTGCTAATCCTTTCCACTGCCTCGCAGTAGGCCATTAGGGTGCGTGGGTGACGTCTGTGGCTTGTTAGGCTCCGTAGTCCTGGACCCAACAATAACACATCCACTAACAACGTGCAAATTGCATCTCCTCTCAGACGAGGAACATCTGTTTATTCTTTTTTATTATTAGCTCTAGTTTTGCATGATTAAAGTCACCAAAATGGGTCAATCGTGAACTTATCATGAACTTGCCATGTGGTGTTTACTTGCCATGAGATGTTTTTCCTGTTACCTCATTTTGATGGTGATCATTTTCTAAAGATTATCATGAACAGTATACATATTTCAAATTGAGTAATTCATAGGACATTTCAGGCTTAATCTCAACGTTCACCAAAACATTGTAAGAAAGAACGTTGTAGTGTTCATCAGCAAAGGAAACCGGAGTGTGTCACCGTACAGCATAAGAATCAGTTTGAAACCTAAACATCTAAAAGTCTGAGACCAAAGGCCTCGTACTTTCCATGACAAAAATTATTTCAACTCTTCAAATGATTGTTTCCATTATTTCTTGAAACACTGCTGCTGCTAAAAACAAGTTTTGTTTCTTCAATGCGAGACCCAGTTTAATTTGGAGACGGTAAGGCATCAGTAGAAAATCATCATTAGTTTCAACTCTGAAACTTCAAAAAGACGGCCCCCTCTGATTTCTACATTCGCTGTGGCCTCATGAGCAGAGTAGCACAGCTCTCACTAATGGGCTTATTACTTTCCTGCTGATCTCTGTGAGTTACACCCAGCTGGCCTTCTGCATTCAAAATGATACAAACAGAGTTACTGTAGGTCTTTGGGAGGGACAAAGTAAATGTAATGTAAATACAGATGGCATGATAAATGTATGGGTGGGTTGAGTCATGTTTTACTCACGTCCAGTGGGCTGTATTCTGTATGAGTCTAAGAATAAAGACCAGGCAGCAAAAACAGATGACCAGGTTTACCAGATAGCTAGTTTAACATTTGAATGACAGTGGGTCTAGAATCTACAGTCAGACAATGCTAACCTACTTCTAGGCTTGTGGAAGTCCTGCATCTGATTGTGTATTCAAAGATCTACCACCACTCACAGTCAAGGGCTCTTCACATGAATCTGTCGACTAAAACATAGGAAATCCATTAGCCTTTGATGACTTTGCAAGCAAATTGCTCTCGGCAGCAAATGATGCACTTATAAGCAAAACTGTTCCCATTTTGTTGACTCACACTACTACATTCAAACACATTGTGTGTTGAGGACAGGAGTGAAATGGCCTTTAAGGGATCTCCATCAGAGACTTGAGAGTTCAAAGTGTAACAAATAAATAAAAGTTTTGTCAGGAACTAGTGCTTGTAGACATTAGTGACAGAAAAGGACACAATTTACTTTCTTCCGATGAACTGGGCATCAATAAAAATCACCAAAATGATCTTACAGTACAAACAAGAGCACCTGTTACATTCAGTCGGAAGACATCCTCGCATCCTGACAATGTTTGTATTACCTTCTAGCACTCTACGAAACAACTAGTGGTGATCAAGCAGGGGGTTACGTCATACAGTACATTCTGTGTATGAAGACATAATTACTGAGAGGAGATGCACATTCACCAGAGGAATTAGCTCTGATACAGTATTTAATTTTACATCTGTTTCACGCTTTTATCCCATCTTCCTTTCACACCCACAGCCAAGATACTCAAATGCATCACCTCAGTGAGTGATCATTGTCATGGGAACATGAATCCAAGACCCTCAGGGTAATCAACGCCATTCACACTTGAAAGCACAATATTCAGCGATGAATCCACGCTCACGCAAACGCACCAGCGGCTCAGCTACACCGTATTAATAAGGGGACACTGTTACGCAATCAGTTTGAAACTTTTGGGATGTTAAACAAGCACAGCAACATCATAATCACCTACGGAGGGCGTGTCTCTCCTCGCTCTCAACAACATCTCTTTGATGGAGGCCTGTGAGGGTCAAACAGAGCAGGGAGCAGCAGTACATATCAAAGCATGGAGATGAAGTGTCTGAGGCACTGGGGAAAGGTAAACAGACCTGCTGACGAGACCATGAGAAGTTTCGTAGCAAGAGACGGAATCACAACCATCAGCTCTTTTACCGCCAAGGGGGGAGACACAATCTAACTTTTGATTTCTTGGGTGAGGCTGTGTTGGATGCCAAATCAAAAAACTAAGTAGAAGTGGTCAAAGAAAACTTTTTCAAATTGGGGCATGCAGTGTTGGCTCATCTGAACAATGGGTGGTGAGAGACTGTCCTCTCTCTACTCTGTCTCATCTTTGTACTGGACCAAAAGTCATTTTAGATGTGGTTCTTCACCGGAACATTGCTTTCCCTCCTTTTGTTCTGATTGTTTGTTCACTCTGTCAAAAAGGAGAGAGATTAGGAGTCTGGACTCCTGTGAAGAGGAGGTGAGAGGTCACAAGAAGCTAGTGAGCACTCAAATATATCACAGACTCCTGCAGAACGGCACATGCAAATTCAATCCAAGTACCGTGCATCCTTTTTAAAGGACATTTCCCATGTGTCAGTGGGGTTGTTTTTCTCTCCTTACGCCTTGTTCAGAGTAAACTTGCCCGTGGTTTTTACCTCAGGGAAATCATTTAGTCTTCCCGTGACACCTCCCTCTTCCTGGAGCCCACCTGGACATGAGACCGTTCCTGTTACCCCCTGCTGAGCATGATCAAGAGTGGGCCGACTCTTCCGTGGCACACGTAATGTAGAGCGATAGGGAACGTGTATCCCAGATAGCCTGTTCTGCTGTGAGCTGAATGGTGATGGGGTAGAGGTGGAAGATGTGTGAGTGGAGCCCCAGGCTAACATTAGAAGGGCTCTGTACCGTTTGCTCTGTATCAACATAGTAAAAACAGACAGAAGCATAAAAGTTGTATTTTTTTTATCTACCAATGACTTCATCTTATGAGAATAGTCACAGATGTTACAGAAATTCAAGATGGTGTATTCCCTAACCTACACACACACGCACGCACACACGCGCACAAACACACACACACTTGCTCTGCACCACCCATTCCTGATTGTTGCTATTTGGTTGTGTTGGGGGAGACTGAACTGTGTTGTGACCCTCTCTGACTGCTTTCATCTTCCAGCCTCGGCAGGTGACACACTCTGCAGTCCCAGCCTCCGCGCCACAACCCAAACCCACAGGATAATTGGCGTTTCTTTAGCTTTGATCAGTCTATGCCCGCCCACACATACTCAGTCAACTGCTCTGATGCAAGAAGGGGTACTCACCCAAAATGGAAGAAAATGTGTTTTGGGATTTTAAATTGACACAGCTTTGCTGTTACTATAATGTGCCTTAAACCGTCTGAATCTCAGCCAAATGCATTCCCCAGTTAAGGGTATTAAATATCTGAAATGACAATTTACTGTAGCGTTATATCCACTTCAAGTCATTTCCTATTTTTTGTGTAGGATAAAGCATAGGTTTCATACAGTATCGCTTTAAAAGAATGTAACCTTTTTTACTCACGTAAAGTCATAAATATGCCCCCTACATTTACATACAGAACTAATCCACCAAGGTTTTCGTCACAACCAAAAAAAGACATGACTTTTATATTAAATCAGATGTACTGTTGCTCTCAGGTTTTGAAATCGACCCGAAGGGCGTACAGGAGACCTACTATGCCTTGCAAGGCACAGGTCAGCTAAACAGAATCTGTCTTAGTCTGTGAGGCAAGGATATGAGGCAAAAATCCTTTTATCCGACTGATCTTTGACTTTCAAAGACTCACACATCTCTTTCATTTTTTCTTGTCAGTGCTACTGCAGAAGAAGACCTGAACAGTTTTCCAACTGTACTGGTGACATAATTGGGGTACGAAAGAGAGAGGGAGAGAGAGAGAAAGAGAGAGGGAGAGAGGGAGAGGGAGAGGGAGAGGGAGAGGGAGAGGGAGAGGGAGAGGGAGAGGGAGAGGGAGAGGGAGAGAGAGAGAGAGAGAGAGAGAAACAGAGACAGCAATGGAAGAAAGCAAGCAAAAGGGGTGTGCAGAGAGATTGCAAGAACAAGGGAGGTAGGACAAACTGCAGTGAATTTCAGCTTCCTGCTATAGCCTGCTGCACTTCTGAGCGATAATAAACCTGAACGAGTCTTCTGTAATCTCAATCTGACCATGAGTGACGGAGCCTATGACTCAACTGGAGTGCCGCTGACATGTGAGATCACAACATCAGATCACAACCATAGCATTAGACTTACCTCCTTCAGAAACACAGCATGGATCAGGAGCCTCTTTCTAATCTGCTTCCTAGCTGTGTCCTGTGGCCGTAGCTATCATGGATTTATTTAGCAGATTATATTATTGACCAAAAAGTACTTATTACGGTGTATTTAAAATGATACCATGACGTAGAAATGCTCAATCCTACACAGCAATATATTGTGACTTATTAACATGGTGTATGCTACATGAGCAGTCTGCATGTTTGGTTGTATCCTAACTATGCATCAGAATGAATTATATGGCTGTGATCTGATGGGTACTGTTGTAATGGGTGAATCCTGAACAATTGGTTCTCTTTGAATTCATCCTTTAATTAAATCTGGACTCACAACTGGCCTCTTGTAAGTCAGTAAGTGATTGGTTCATTATCTGGAAGACCGACGCAAAGACTGCTTGCCAAAGCTTTTACCAAGCTTCCTTCACCACTAACGAGATCCATAAAGACGTACACAAATAAATGCACTGTAGGCAGATGTGTAGAGGTGGTTAGTTAGTCTGGGGGCACATGCACAAGCAGCCCATCATCACCATATAGAACAACAATACAGATAAACAAAGTGAGTTTGTAATTAATCCCACAAGAGCTGGATTCTAATTTATGTTGGGGTTTTTCCTCCATAAAAAAGCACCAAAAGCAGAAAATAATTGCTGCCAAAAGTCGTGATGCATTGTTGTGTTTCCATGTAAAAGAAAGGCCTGATGGTAAAAGTGGAGGCTGAAAAGCTGAAATGGAACAGTGCTTCAGCTTTGTCTCTTTCTCTGGATGAGTTTTGATCAGGGATCTTTTCCAGCACTTGCAACCTTAACCAACCTTTCCTACGGTTACTGCAGCCATACATTCTAACTCTATGGGAAGGCAGCAAGATACACATTACATGTCTTGTAAATGAGGTGCAATGATTGTGAGTCAACATGTTTACAGGAATCTATAATCTAGTCTAGTAATGCTAGACTTGTGAAACAGCATAAAGCCTTCTGAATCTTACCAAAAACGACATAGAGATACATTGAACAGTTTTAGACGGAAGTCTTCATCTTTGTACCATGCTGTGTAATAAACGATGGTTTTCTGAGTGGAAAAAACATCCCCACAATTAACAGGTGCTATAACATCTGGCAAGGGCAGGTAAAGTACCTGCATCCATATGCAATCCTTTAAGCAGTATATCTCCACACAGGTAGCATAAAGTCCATGTTGGTCTATGTAGACATCTTGTGGTAGAGACAGAAACTGTTTCAGTGGGACCGTGTTCCTGTTCTAAGCAGCACTGGGAGAAGTAGGTAACTTGTTCTCCCACGGTCCCTTGCAAATGTTTGTGCAACTTTCCTTCCTTCCTGCTTCCTGGTTTGTGAAAAGTCTCAGAAGAAAGAAAATTCAAATTACCTAGCCGGTAAGCAGTAGTTAAGCAGGATAAATCTTTATTACTCAATAAACGTTGCTTTAATGACAAGAAGCTTCCACACTGTCATACATAAATTAAGCTAGTTTTACCTCATTTGTAATATATTTGTATTATTTACAATCACACAATTAGTTCTACTTTCAAGTTGGTCAGAGACGTATTGTATATCTAAGTGTCAATGTGTGTGATGTGTGAATGCATCTTGGAGAAGCTCTGGGAAGCTGTAAAGTTCGTATAAGGTCTGGGTCTGCTAGCCCATGCAAAGCTAAGCATTGAAAAAGGTTAGTATTGCTATCATAGAACTTCATGTAATGACAAGTAAAAACGTTGAACTATGTTTACTCACAAAGACACAGCACTTTGTGAGGTCATCAGGTGTGTCTGTCTATGCTCACCTACTTTACAGCGCTGATGTTTTGATGTGTCCCTGTCTGTCTTCAACCCAAAGCCTTTCTGAGGCATAATACAGAGGCCAGTGTATTCATCAAGTAATGAATACCTTAACAATCTTTGAAATGTGGTTTTACAAGTACGCTGAGCGAGAATAGTTACGTTTGGGAACACTGCCATCTAGTGACATTACAGAGAAACACAGTCATTCAGTGGAGTGATAAAAAATGAGATATCCACCATATATATTGCTTCTAACACCATTGAATTTCAAAGCTATAGTATGTTCAGCTGACAATATACAGATGTACTCCATAGAGTCACTGACCCCTGTTTTATGGCACCGGCACTCTGCAATGAAGTGTGCCAATCTCAATCAAATGATAGTGACAACATTTGATACTTCATTTTCAAACAGTTCAATTTCAATTGAATAACATTTGGGCATATTATAGAAAGCCTGCTAATCTTTCTATAGTTATAATTATCCCCTACCTACTACCTAGCAACTGACCCCCTGCCTAGATTGACAGTTTGCATGTCAAAGATGTGCTTATCATTGGGTGTCTGTTCACACTTGTATGATTGTCTTGTTTGGGCTCTGACCAGTACAAATCTGCGTGCAGTTGATGAGTAGAGAAAAGTGAAGTGTGATCAAATCACACTTCTGGTTCTCTAAGATAAACAAGTGTGATCAAATCACGCTCCTGGTTCTCTAAGATAAACAAACCCTCAAAGGTTGCTCATTTTACAGTGCATCAACTCAAAAACGAGATTTACTTACAGTGTAAAGACTTAAGGATAAAAATTACAATATAATCTAATAATCTATGTTTAGAGCAAACAACACTAGAAATATTGAATCTGTGACTTTGACCATTGCTACCAGTTTTCAACTAATTCTACATTGATAAGCTTTTAACCAGTCACATTTAGACAGTACTGTACACACTACCTACTGCATGACTGCCTCTACTGTACCTACTGTTAACTGTCTATCAAACACATGTATATGTCCTATATTTACACCAACATTTGGAAAACAATTAAATTGTCTAATTCTGCTTCATATTCATCAAAGTACATGCAAGCAAACAGTACTGGAGGGAAAGATCTTAATGGTCTGATTTGAGGGCTGATTCTGCTTCCAGGTACCAGGGCAGTCAGAGGGATGTGCTGCACAGTACGTCAGGGTGGTTGTGCTTGCCGTCGACTTGTTTAAGACTGTTTATGCGTAGCAGCCAGAAACTACCAGGTATAAATATTTCAAAAACAGATTTTCAGGACAAATATCTGCCTTGACTCAATCAATCAACAAAGCGTGTCAGGTCATTGTTGTACTGACATTTCTCGGTGTGTACACTAGACAGATTAGCCTAACCAAAAACGGTATTTGTCCACATATCTGTTAATATAGTCTAAGAAATCGCAGTAAAGCAATAAGCATGTGCCTCATGTGCTGTAAACATATCAAACAAGATGTAAATAAATCTTTGTAAACAAATAAACAAAACATATCGATAAATAACTGATATTCCACATGTCTGGCACTGGAAGCTTTGGCCTGTAGCCTCTGAGAGGGGCTGAGTCCAGCACAGTCCCAGGAGGACTAACTCTTTGGAAAGGCTCCTTACTGAATGACCCAGCAAGGCTGGGGCTGTTACCATCTCATCACATGATTCTCTATCATGACACAAAGAAGAAGAAAAATCACAAATTTCTCTGTAATTTGGAGGGAACCAAATGAGCTTCATATCAAAGGCTTTTTTTTATAAACAGCAGGGGTGTGGAACAATCCCCAACACTGACTCACTCATCATCCAACCTCATCTTTCTCTACTTCCACTTCAACCCTCTCTTCCAGAGATCTCTCCAGTGGCTATGATGGACAGAAGATGTTGAGAGGGTAGAAAGAGTAGCAGATGGAGGTGGTGAGGAGGTTGGATTTCACTCGCTGGCTTTTACAGTAGATGGACCAAGAAAAATGTAGTTCATTACATTTGCCCTCCAAGTCTCTCCAGGCATGAGTGTTTGTTAGTGTGTTTGAGTGTGTACTGTATGTGTGTGTTTGTGTGTGTGTGTGCTGCATGTGTGTTCAAGTGTGTACTGTACTCTGTGTATCTGAGTGTGTGTGTTTGCTGTACTGTGTGTGTGTGTGTGTGTGTGTGTGTGTGTGTGTGTGTGTGTGTGTGTGTGTGTGTGTGTGTGTGTGCAAGACAGGAGGACAGTGTGACGAGAGGAGTGCAGGTGACAATCTTCCCCATCTGTCGTGTGAATCACTCGAAGCGTTCGTAGTTCCTGGTCTGTCTGAAACGTGGAAACATGTCCACCAGCAGTCTGAGAGGAGAAGACAAACACAGAACAGTGCAGCTTGATGTTAGTTCATTTAAGTCAGCGCGTGTACAATGCTACATGTGATGTGTTTGTGTCAATGACTGTGTGTATTTGTTTGTATGCTAGTGTGCATGTGCATTTGTCTGTGCGTGTCTGTGTGTGTGTGTGAGAGAGATTCTCACTTGACTCCGTAGGCCAGGATGATCAGTCCTATGATGACTCCAAAGGTGCCGTCTAGGTACCAGATGTTGGGGTGGTGTCGGAAGACCTCAGCGCTGACCAGGATGGAGAAGCCCATGGTGCCTCCCACCATGGAGTTAAAACCTGCCTCAGAGACAAAGACCCAGAGTCAGGGGCAGTTGGATGTCCGAAACACAATAACATGTTGGTTGCTTGCTGTATGAGGACTAGGCTGGGAAAGAATCTTGAAAAGCGATTTTGCTCTTACAGTCTTGTACTATTGTGTGTTTCTGTGTGTGTGTGGGGTTGTGTGTGTGTGCACGTAGCCTACCATCAGTAATAAGTGCTCTACTGGTCAGCACTCTTCCCAGCATGAACTTGAGCCCTGCGAGGATAATACATACAATCCCACTGACAATAGATACACTGAAGAGGAAGTCATCCTGAGGAGAGAGAGAGACAGACAAGGAGAAAGTGAAGGAGAGAGAAAGAAAGAGAGAGACAGGGTTAGATAGTTTTAGTGTGGCACAAACATCCATTTCGAATGAGTGCTCCACAGTGCACACATGCAGCACTCAGCTTTAGTCATTAATATTGTAGACTAGACTGCAGCTAGGCTGGCAGGCAGAACACACTTTCAGGAGCTCCATAAGGTCAGCAAGAAGACAATGTCCTGAATTGGGGAGAAACGTTCGATGTTTTGGGGGACTTTCAATCTTGTCCATGAAAATGACTGTGCTAAGAACCCTGTGACATTTTGATGTCACACTACTACGCTTAGCCCCTACACGGTGCTCTCTGCTCATTCTAATTTCTCCATTCTTCTTTGACCTTGGTCTTTGGTACAGTCTGACCTACAGCGTGGTGACCTATGACCCCTATCCCCAGGAGTTCTCTTCCAACCCCCTGCCTAACCAGCTAATCCTGTCAGCGTGATGAATGGCCTGTGGTAGGAACTCCATGCAGACCTCAGGGGGCAGAGCAGACTTGGACGGGAGCCAACAGAGACTGCTTAGAGAGAGAGAGATAGAGTGAGATATGGACTGTGTATGTCTATACACACACATATACACATTTACACATACAGTATATGAAGATCTGCATGTATGGTATGTTTGTATGTGTGTTGTATGTATGTTTTGTAGGTTTGCTCTGCCAATGTTTTGGCACAAAAGAGAAAGAGGGAAGAGAGACACAGAGAACTAGAAGAGAGATAGAAGAAACAGACAGGCAGAGGAAATTCACAGAGCCTGCCAATGGTAGCTTAACTTGATAGTTCAGACATGACAGTCAGGCCAGATCAACTCCAATGAACGCACGGTAGATTCTTGACTGATTCCTGACAGATATAAAACACTGTCACCCTAACCCCACATGTGGTTCAAAGTTAAAGCATTGGCCTAACTCTGCCTTCACTACCAGAACTGGAGCAAAGAGGATTTGGGGGGCCTCGTTCACATTTAAGAAGAGGAACAGATGCACGAACAGAGTCTATATATCAGACGTGAGTGAGACATAAAGAGAGAGAGAGAGAGCAAGACAGAAAGAGAGAGTGAACAGAAAAATGGCAGATATTTTTAGAACTCGCTTGCGAGCACCAAAAAATTTGCTAATGGGCCCTTTCTGGACGAAGTGTCCTCCCGAGCCAAAGACCTGCAGCACTGATTAACATAATGGGGCTGGCAGTTCAATCTGAAACATCTTGCCTTCCTCTGTCCTCATTCATTTATATATTTCACCTCACTCCCTCTCCTTGATGTTGTTTCCTCTCCCGCTACATTCCCCCCTCAGCATGTGTCTTTCTCATCACTCTCTTCCTCTCTCTGTCTTTCTCCTCACTCTCTTCCTCTCTCTCAGTCTTTCTCATCACTCTCTTCCTCTCTCTGCATGTCTTTCTCCTCACTCTCTTCCTCTCTCTCTCAGTCTTTCCCCTACCTCTCTTCCTCTCTCTGCATGTCTTTCTCCTCACTCTCTTCCTCTCTCTCTCAGTCTTTCTCCTCACTCTCTTCCTCTCTCTGCATGTCTTTCTCCTCACTCTCTTCCTCTCTCTCCGTCTTTGTCCTCCCTCTCTTCCTCTCTCTCAGTCTTTCTCCTCACTCTCTTCCTCTCTCAGTCTTTCTCCTCCCCCTCTTCCTCTCTCCCCCTCTATCCCGATGAACAGGGATGAAGCAGAGCTGTGGGCTGGACGGAGATCCGGGAGCTGTGCCCGTGGCGCTAATATGTGTCTAATTGGCCATTTGCAGACCGGTGTCTACATCACACAACAGCTGTGAAAGAGCCTCTGGTTGCTAAGGAGAGGAATGATTTGCTTCCATTGGGATTAGCTTCTAGCTTCTGTTATGTTGACTGTCCCATGGCCCCCCGCATTAGCGTCTAAATACTGGTCTTTGGTGACCGACAGAGAGAGCCAAAGCTCACCTGTACTGTTAGATCTACACAGGTCGGTTATGTATACCATGGCTCAAAGAGCAACATTGACAACAACACACATTCGGATGATTCCGTGTTTGCCAATGTTCCCCATGGACTGAGAAAGCTTCACAGGTTTTGTGAGGAGCATAGTGTTGGGAAGCATCACGTGTGACAGTTCTTTGTTCACACAGAGGCTGTGAACACCAGGCTGATGTGACACCTCTCTCAGATCTCTGATGTTAGACGTGCTGATATGAAGAGGCTGTGAAAGGGGTGTGTGTGCCTGGCAACAGAGAGACCAAACTATTCTGGGATGCATGAGCGTCATGCTTCGTGCGCTTTGCTTCCCTACCGTGGCTTAGGCAGGCCTACAGTCGTACTACATCATACAGGCAGGTGAGAGAGAGAGAGAGAGAAGAGAGAGAGAGAGAGAGAGAGAGAGAGAGAGAGAGAGAGAGAGAGAGCGAGAGCGAGAGAGAGAGAGAGAGAGAGATAATGAGGTAAGTGTACAGTACCGGCGAACTGAAGGTTGCTGAGAAGGACAGTGTTCGCATATTTGTTTGTCTATGTAGTTTCTTACCACTTCAGGAAGTAGTTTGGTTGCCAGGTCATGAATGGCCTTCCCCAGAATGCAGAAGGAAGAGAGGATGAACACCACGCCAAGAATCACACATGCTCTGTAGACAGAAATATATGTTTTCATTAATCTATTCCTGCAGTATCTGGCCCAACATGGTTATGTACTAAAATAACAGCATTGATATGTTTTGGGGATTCAGTACAGTGCAGCATGTGGAGTTTCTCCTGCCAAGCCCTGACATTGGGTGCATGACAGCCACAAGTGGCATGAGTAATGAGGAATGGAGACCTGAGGCCGGGTGGGAATTCCGGTGAGCGCTGTGACAGTGGCATGAAGAAAAGCTTTCATTAAAATAGAATCAGCCGAGTTCACAAAAATGGAGTTTCATGACATCCCCATGCAGCAAGCAAGCAGCAGCTGTGTCTGTGTGTCTGTGCTGGAGCTGGGGGAGACTCATTTATCCCGGCTGGGGAGATTTGTTCCCATTAAACAGCAGAGCTTCTCCTTAGTTTAGAGCAGCAGGTTTGCAGGGTAGAGCTTGGGCTTCTGGGGATCCTGAAGTTATCCATCTACTTCTGACACCCGCTGTAAGGCAGGACAATATCTACATAATCCCTGCGCCCACAACATCCCACCCTCATCCTTCACCCATCTCATTCATTCATTTCATCCACTCACCCGTCCATCTATCCATAACCCCCACATCAACATCCAACAATCCCTCCCTCCCTCCCCCTCTCCCTCCCTTCCTCCACCCACCCTCCCTCCTCCTCCCAGGGCTGGAGCTAGCCCTGGACAGGGAGCCTTTAGCGGGCACACTGATGGATGGCATACTTGGGTCTTTTATCATTATGGCAGAGATACAGTGGAGGAAGTGCATTGAGTGTACCAGGAACAAAGCT
Organism: Mallotus villosus; assembly: GCA_903064625.1. Taxonomy (NCBI): domain Eukaryota; kingdom Metazoa; phylum Chordata; class Actinopteri; order Osmeriformes; family Salangidae; genus Mallotus; species Mallotus villosus. The sequence continues at coordinate 601,139 of CAEFZP010005663.1, read as the reverse complement.
GTCAGCCACAAGCAACGTATTCACTTGGATGAAGATGTAAACACAGAAGGCCAGGTTTCCACAAACAGCGCATCAGCGAAATAACGTCCCATATGGCCCGATACAGGACGCTGGGGCTGTACATAGGTACGTTCAAAGCAAGGCCATTTGAAGTCTCTTCTCCAATGCAGGTGTACGCCACTTTTACAGTTCAAGTAACAAACGGATCAAAAAGCATCCTACTCACATGTGTTCTCTATGGGCGGAATGGACAGCAGCTGCGTTGCTATAGCGCCACAGCACGATTATAGATGAGAGCACGTCCAGTGAGGCGTCAAACTAGAAGATAATCTGCCATTAGATGTGTGAAACATACCTTGTCACATACAATGCATGTACCACACACCTGCTTGTCCAAACCAGGGAGACCCACATTACACACTCTTTGGAACTGTTATTACAGCTGACAGTCAAGGAAAACTCTCTTGCCTGAAGGCAACTTAATAACTTTTGTGCTCTAACTGCACTTCCAATGAGCAATGGTACCCAGTAAACAGTGTTTACACAACATAAAGAGATTCTGAGAAAAAAACATTTGAAATCCAGTTTACAGCCGGCATTACAGCTTCTTTGTTGAAGACATTCTTTCGTACTTAAACTGAGAGAGTGGGTCAGGTTATATATATGGTCGATGTGATAGTCTTTTGAATTGCGTTATGGTAATAATGTGTGTGTGTCCTTGGTGTCCTCTCATGAAACTCAGTTACCTAGGAAACAATGGCAGCAGTGGGCTGTTGGTGAGCATTAATAGACAAGCAGTGTGACTTGTGACTAATTAATACATGCAAATGGGAGAGGAGACTCACGGCAAATCCGAAGGCTGACGCGCTGTGTCTCATGAATGAAACAGCTGCAGGGAAGAGACAGAGAGAAAATTAATGATGGAATTCCAAATCTTATAATATTCAACACATTCATATTCATATTGTATCAGTATGATTAAAGACCTACTTTTCATTAGGCCTTCGTAATGTTAATTATAATACTTCACTCTAATTCTCTCGACTATGGGTACTTAATAATTGTGGATTCATTTGGTTCCTGTTAACTCGGAAATCAAAACATTGATTACCTATTCTCTTTATCATTTTTTATAATTATAATAATCACACCTCAAGGAGCAACATGAATTAAACAGAATAATACAGTACATCAGAACATTGATTTGGTACTTCTAGCAGGTATAACGTATGAAAATGAATGGTCTACAAGGAGACAGAGCAACAATCGTTGTTTTTTTCAATCCTTGCTAATCAACAATACAAACATACAAACATTATCAGCGGTTTTAAAGCATGTCTGTTTTAAACCTCAATATATTTATAAAAGAATATACCATCAACAAGACTATCTTGTCCTTGTGAACCTCAGGGGTATTAGGTTTTGCCTCTCTCTCTCTCTCTGTCTCTTTCTCTGTCTCTCTCTCTCTCTAATCTCCCTTACTTTCTCGATCTGTTTTCAGGGCACAGTCCCACGAGAGCACTCGTCGCCAGGCAGATCACCATGGAAACGGGCGATGTGAGGGCAAGCTGGAGTTTGTTTGTGTTAACTTCAGCTGGGCTTTCATCTCCTCCTCCTCTCTCCCTATCGTTTGATCTGTCTCTCCAAGCCTGTCACAGGAGCTGTTGTTCCCTATCCTCTCAGCTTTCAAGACTGATTCAAATGTCTTTTGAGTACAGTCGAATGTCACCGTGACAATGATCCGATGGGCTCTTGTATATCCATTGTATAAATGATCCTTGTATAACGTGTAAACAATGCGTCAACATAAGTCCCAGCAACCCTGACCACTGTACATCACCCACACAACCTTCTTTAGAGAACGCGCCACCAGGGTCCTTCATGTCCACACAGACACGGTATCCTTCTGGCGCAGGTTTCCATGGAGGAGGCCAGTGAAGCAGAGAAGTGGGTCAGGCAGTGTAAGCCTCTACGTGTGACTGTCTACATTCCTGGGGCCTGACGCTGCAGTAGGGCATGGAGAGGAGCAGGGTATCAACCGGGGGACCGGGCTGTTATCCTGTCAACATGTGAGTACAGAGTATCTCTGTATACACACTGTCCATATCTACAGCATGTCCATCCTTATCTTCATGTGCCCTGTCGACCAGACGTATCTCTACTGTCGTCTCTGTTCCATGAAAGGGAAGAGGAGTTGTCGCCACATTCAGTTTAATGATTTGTTTATTCAGCTCCGCATGTCTTCCCAAGGTAGCAGTCGTTGCGCTGCCTTGGGAGGAGCAGACCGAGCCTTGCTGGAGGTGACAGGGCTGGGTTTGACGGAAAGAGGCTCATAAAGGAGGAATTAGCTCTGCTGATGACAGATACACATATATATATCAGGGGGACTAGTGCGGCGTTGCTGGCTGGGCGGCTGAGGGTATGGGGGAAGGAGTGTGTGTGTGTGTGGGAGGGTTGGTGTGGCAGGGGAGTAGGTGCTGTTACAAACGAAGGCGCTTGTTATTGACGAGGACTCTTGTTTTCGTTTGTATCGATAATTGCACTGATCGATTCACCCAACTGTTTAACTACTGCTCTCCTAATCGTTCAGCTCTCCTCTGGAGGCAGAGCCGCCTCACGGTTACCTAAGCTTCCTGTTTTGGGAAATACGATTTTACTTGGCCCTCAAGAGCTGTAAACATCAGCCTCTCACACTGTTTAGCAATGGTAATGACTTTGGCAAGGAGTCTAGTGATCTGAGCGTTATGTAATCTCTGGTCAGATGCTAGCTTTGTTGGCAAGAGTGTAGGTTCTGCACACAGGGTCGCAAGTCGCGACGAACGAAAGTAACTGCAGTCTCTTTCTGGTTTCTCTGTTCATTTACAGCCATAAAAAAACTGTAGACACACTGTTTGGCTAAACTGTTTGATTCATCTGAGCTCAGGCAGCACCTTAGCACTAAGACCTGAGGCATTATGATTCCACTCACCCACCGAACCACCTCCACTACCTTAGCTTAGCTGAGGTTCTGTTATGAGTTTTCCTTGATCTGTAACAGCCCGTTTCCCTCCATCCCAAAAGGAAACCAAATCGATTCCGATCTAACAATAATTTAACTCATTTAACGAAACAAATGATCTATTGATCTGCATCAGGCCGTGCCACATGGAAATACCTCATTCCAAACCGCGTCTCCATTGGCTGCTTTGACAAATAGCTATGGGAATCATTTGTACCTAACGAGAACTGTAATTACTTCCCCTCTCGCCCCCAGGGTGAGACGCATATAGAAGGTAGGGTGTGAGATTACATTACTGGTGCGGGTGAAGGTGGGGCGAGAGCAGGGATTGAGGTGGGGGAGACCATCTTCTGAGCAGGCAAGCCATGCAAGTCAATGATGCTGGGATCAATTCAGAGGACTCATCATAGATAATCTCTTTTCATATAGCCTCCCTCCTGCAGATATGTGACAGATTGTCTAGATGCAGAGAGAGAGAGAGGGTGAATGGTGTTCCCGCATTCATTTGCACGATGGTGAGGTGGATTGAAATAACTATAATTGAGTTTTCAAATGAAATTATGGCAAAGCAGCCAATCCAGTGGACACTCATGTAGATATACATGTAGATCCCAAAGTTTGATAAATAATATTTCTTTATTTATACAGTATTTATACAGTTTTGTGATGTCAGTGAGTAGTTTTTAAGTTTGTTAAGGAGCATTAATCCAGCTTTTACTCTTCGGTTGATCTCCAGTTTTGCTGCGGCAGCTCATTGGAATTTAACGAACAGCTTTTACATGGCCTTTGATTAGGTCTCAGAGCATCCATAACTTCCCCTGCACACATGCATGCACAGACATGCGTGCACACACATGCATGCCCAGACATGCGTGCACACACGCGCCCACCCTCACAGGCTCACTGGGAGTCCAGTAGAAAAAGTAGACACATCCGAAGTGGCTGCGCCCCGCTGCTCAGCTGCAATATGTTGTGTTAAATAATTCAGGACCTACTGTTCTGTGCAGCAGTGGGCCACTCCGGCTGAGTGCTCCCCTGTACAACACTACGCTGGGCACAACTAGCTCTCCTCCTCCTGCCTCCATCATCCTCCCTCCTCTACCCACATTCTCCTCCCTCTCCTACCCCCCCCATCCTCCTCCTCCTAGACCCTATATCCTCTCATGCCCTCTGGTACAAACCCTTCCCCCAGGGATGGTGTGCCTAGGGCGGGAAAGGGGAATGTAACTCTGCTGACCCACACCCGTACAGTAAGAGGGTAGATGTATGAAGGGAACATGATGGTAACATACGTGATGGGAGTGTAGACCCATGTGTGGTTTGTTTATCCACTTTTCCCTTGCCAGGGATAAAACAAAAGGTTTTACAGTGTGTGTAGGCGCAAAAAGGAATACATACTTTCTTTGACAACGGGTAAATCATAAACGTACGAACGCTCACTAACAAAGGTGCATTAAAGGATCTCAAAAACACAAGGTCGTGGACAAAACAGCTCTCCTGGGGTGTTGAGGAGAGGGGCCTTTGTAGTTGGAGGATGCTGATTGGTTGTTATAGAGAGGACAGGTGAGTGGTTAGCTGAGGGAACCGGAATGGACCAATCATGAATCAGGAAGCTTCTGTGAGTGCGAGTGGGAGACAAAAAGACGTTCATTCTGCCTTCAAACATTCAACTAGGGAGGACCCCTCTAAACTCCCTCCTCCCCCTTCCTCCACTCCCTCCAGGCTCCTCCCCCAAATGCCTCTCCCTTATTGATCCGACGCCAGTGGGTCGATAAGAGCTGTTAGAGAGGTGCCACCTGAGATGTGGCTGGGATGTTGTCATAGCACAGCAAATATAATACAGGCAGTGCAAGCTCCAAACTGGTTCGTCTGATTGCCTCGCGACTATTGAGGGACTACAGATGCTAATTAGCTTAAAGATATCATCTGGTACGGTGTGTCAAATAGTGACCTTTATGTTTGAAATTGTAATTACTGTCCCTTTAAAATAAAACAAATATAGACTGACGGAGCCCACTGAGAATAAACTCAACCGAGGGTACATGGCTTGTCAGCCCACAGAGTTGCAAAGTCTCCTGAGTAAATGTCTTCACATCAGTGGGGATCATCATGCTGTGTGTCATGAAGGACACCTCGTCGCTTCCTCCCTCTAAATGCCAGTGTTGGCATTAGGCCCAGCAGCATCTCCTTCACCTTCCCAGGGTCTGTTGTTGTTCACCACAATCACTGAGAGAAGCGCAGAGCAACCTTCTGAACATTCAATATCAACTCACCACTCATTCTAGCCCTAATTAAATCCCAGAGGACCATCTCTACTGTAACTGCAGAAAGCCCTAAGCTTTAGCTTCATTCTTAGCAAAAAAACAACAACTTTGGTTTTCTTTTATGGCAAATCCGTAGAGTAAACTTTCAAATTGCCTGCACATTGCTGACTAGTTATACTGCATACCCCTTTGAAATGCATATTTGCATTACAGAGGATCTAGCAGGGAGAAACAGTTGCAGATCCAATTGATCTACATTGTACTTTGGGAGGGGGTTGGGTGTGCAGCGAGATGACAACTGAAGCATTTAGGACAAATATGATGTAATTTACAGCCTTTTTTGTGGCTATCTTTTTTTCTAGTATCAAAGCCACACAGGCAGACTCGGAGAAGTTAGTCAGTTTCAACATAAGTCATTAAGGATTCAGGTTGATGTGGCTAAGGATGAGGCTGGTCTAAATCTATTGTGACCCCAGGGAAAGATTGTTAGAACAATTCCCTTAGGAATTACAAGTTGAAAATGGTAAAGAGTACAGAATGATAGGTTAATCCAAACACACTGTACACAGCAAGCACTGGCACAGGTTCAGGTACACACAGTCAAGAACAATTCAATTCACACTCAAATCACATAGGCTCTGTGAGTTAAATCTACTTAATATTAGGACAAATAACTTTGCACCAGTGTTTACTTAACCAATATTTACTTGTAAATCTTTAAGGACCATAAATTGCCCCTGGCAGAAACTGCACAGCAGTAGCTTGAAATCAAACCGCTTAGACCTCATTATCCAGGCTTAGCTCATTTGACAAGTCTAGCTGTACAAAGTGGGAAATATAAAAGGTTGAAAGTTATCAGTTTATTTACACTTTATTTCAGTTCCGTACTCGTTATTTCAGTTTATTTTGGTTTGATCTTACATGCTCAAACAGCTAACATTATTCATATCTCCCTCATCCTCCCATTCCCTTCAGCCTGTCCCTGTTCCATCAGACCCTGTTGAAATGGTAGAGGCTCCCTCCCACCCTCCCTCTTTCCCTCTTTCCCTCCCTCCCTCCCTCCCTCCCTCCCTCCCTCCCTCCCTCCCTCCCTCCCTCCCTCCCTCCCTCCCTCCCTCCCTCCCTCCCTCCCTCCCTCCCTCCCTCCCCGTCCCTCTGCCCTGCCCTCTGTCCTGTCTGTCTGTCTGTCTGTCTGTCTGTCTCTGTCTCACTGTCCCTCCTCTGCTGCAGTGCCTGGTCACACAGGGCTCAGCTTCCAGACAGACAGATAAAACAGACAGACAGCCATCTCACACTAGAGAGGCAACAATCCTTGGAGAGTGTTTGTGGTTTCGCCTGCCTGCTCTGGCCTGCCTGCCTGCTGTTTCCTGCCTGTTTCAGTACTGTACTCGCACAACTTGACGTCCCAATTATCTATTTTAAACAACCTCCTTGGTGTATTTGGTTTTAATTACTTGGATAACAAGTACTATTTTGCTCATTGTACGCGTGTCTATGTTTGTTTTCTTCTTCCAGACTTTTTGACCTTGTTTGGAACTGTTCAACCTGCTCTGAACAAAGGGTTGCACAATCAGATTTTCACACATTAGGCTGTGCCGCTGCTGTGTTAACTTGGCATTACTAACATGCAGCAGTCATGTGAGCCAGCTTTGAAAGGTTACTGATGATTATCCTGCAAAGAAAAGCTGGTTGGTTTCACTATGTCTTCCTGGAGGTCAGAGGACAGTTTACAGGGCATTTATGCTCACAAGTCACTGCCACATCATCATTATCATCATCATCGTGAGCTTTGTAGCTGTTAGCTGCTGTTAATTAAACCAGTGGGTTTCTTCTGATCGATGGACATTCAGCTCTTCATCTGGCAAATAAGGCAGTTAGTTAGTTACACATTAGTTCAGTGACTCTATCTGTCAGCCTTGAAAGAGCTGTACTGGTGACATCCAGGCTATCAACAAGATACACAGCCAGCTCTTGAGGCATGTCTGCGTGCTGCTGGTTATCGATGTAGTGACTTCTGTGTGGATGCAGCCTCTGGCGAGGCCAGCTGGCCATCGCCCCTGCATCCATCACTCCTGGACAACTGCATGGGAGAATAACACTGCTGCTGTATATCTACTATCTAGTTCTTTACACACGTGGGTAAAACACACAGCCAAAGGTACAGTACACACACACACACACACAAAAATAAAGTTTCGGGTGCTACTGGTTGAGGTAACTGGACAAAGGAATGATTCTTTAACAATGATGGTACACAAGAGAGCTAATTGGGACAGACATGCATCAGTCATACAAGTGATCCAATTGTCCTTCCTTCGAAGCATGCTTGACCTTGGGAAGATGCTGATTCAGAACACCAGTGAGTAAACACAGGAGGAAATTCATTTTTACTGCTGATTGAAGCTGAAGAGAGCTACCTTTTGTTTTGTGGCTTACCCAATAATCAATTCAGAGTTCTCTAAACGAGCATGTCGTTGTTCTGATCCCACAATGTGTGGTGGTTAGAAGCTTTATAATGATGAGGTTTAAGGCAGCCTGTTGTATAATCAGACTCATGGGGTCTAAAGACGAACGATCGCTTCTCACTGGGGGGGTACGGGATCACTTCTGTCACAACAAACAAACTTGATTCTTTTCCAAGTATGGTTTGTAGGAAATCAAAGGAGTTGCAATAAATATGTTTTGATTCATTCTTTCTTTGATCTAACTAGGCTACGCCAAATTAATATTTCAAGCAAAGACGGTGAACATGACGTTTCCCTGAATAAATAATAACGGTATGTAAAAACTCAAGCACCTGAGCGTGTCTTTCACCTCTACAAGAACTACATGTTTTTGGACTGCCTGTTTCAGGCTTGTCTCTCTAAAAATGGATAATCCATTCTTCCAAATGATGTGGTGCAGACAAGACTCATGGTACATGCAGTGTGTGGAGTTGCATCTCTATGTCCGTCTGTCTGGGTTCTCAGATAAAGGCTTGGTTTACACAGGATAAAACACATGAGAAGTGCAGTCAAGACCAGATCTGCGTTTCACCGGTTTAGTCCATAACTTTCTATGATCGCAGTGATATTAATGTGTGCCACAGTGTACCACAGGGACAATGAGGAGAGTCTCTCTGTAATCAAACACAAACAAGGCTTGAGACATCGTTAATCAACGCTAATTGTCTGATGTCAGTGGTACAGTGAGTCATCCATCACACCAGTCATCGGCAAGGTCTAATTAAAAGCTCCCAGAGCAAGAGACAATTATGTATCAGATAGTAGATAATTCTATAAAGCAACACCCCAGCAATTCACTCCTAACAGGTTGAAGAAACAAACTAATGAGCTGTTATGAAATGTTCAACAGTACTTTTAAATCAATCATGAAGACACAGGCTTTAAAAGCTGTAACATAAAACCTAACCATTCATAAGGGTCATACAATGTTTGCTTAAGGTATGAAAAACATGATAGCTTGTCAAGGGCATTAAATCAATGAGTCTCTCTGGGTAGTTATAACTGTAAGAAATCAAATTCGGTAAGGAAAACATTCAGTGCAAAGGTACTTCATGACATGATACATTTTTGATGAAATCTGTGAAAAATTAATGTATACGAAATGTTCAAGAAATCTTATTTGTATCAAGTCATATTAGAGGGTGTAAGATAAGATAATGGGATGGACTAGCTGATAAGCAGAAGGCTGGATGAGTCAGATGTTCCATTTCCTTGCTGCCAAGATGGCCTAACCCTCACAGCACTAGGGGGGGGAAGTAATGGATGACTGCAGACAGAAAGCCTACCATTCATGACAGCCTTGTTCTCCTCATTTCCTCCCCTGGCAACAGATAGGATGGCCAGCTCTTCCCCTTTCTAAAACTTTTTACAACACTGATACATCACTGTTAGGCTAAAAACTGACTAATCCAAACTGTCAAATCAGGCAACTAAAAACTCACACTCTCAACCGACACCTAAAAAACATTATTTCCTTGCTGAAAAATGTATAGTCGTCTCCAACTCTGACTCAGTGCCAGAATCTATTTTGATTCTATTGTCGATTTTCAATGTCTCTGTCTCTCCTCTTTTAGAGGATGGTAAAAGAGAGCAGGGAGGATGACAGTGCCTTGGCTGTGGCAGAGGTGTGTCCTCTGAGGTCCCTCCAGTCTAGCAGCCCCCCCTCACATCTCAACAAAGAAGACGGTGGAGTGGAGAAATGAGAGGATGTGATTGGACGAGAGCGAGAGCAGAGAGATGGACGGTTAACAAAGGAATTGAAACCTTCAGTGCTGTCCAATATCATTTTCACGCCAAAGTGTCGAGTTGTCTGTTTTAGTCGCTAGATTTATTTTGGGACAGAACAAAGTACAAACTACTGTCACGTGGAGCTGGATCTTCTGCACTTTAAAAGTAATGTGGCTTGTACACAGTACTCAAGTCTAGTTTTTAAATCCATCAAAATTAAATACTGGCCAGGGAGGAATTGTAAGCAACAATTGCTTCAGTGGAATAATACTAAAGTTGAGACCATCTAACACAAAAAAACACAAGAATGCCATATATGCTGATCTTATGGTGGTCATAATGTTGACAGGAAAACAAGCCATAGCTATTCATTCACTAAATAGGTCATACAAATTTCACAAACTCATAAATTCCAATGCATGACAGTTGTCTAGACTCATATTGTATACTTCTATTGCTTTATATTGTGCATATTTCACCTGTGTGAGGTGTGCCAAGAGGAAAGTGCAACAGAGACATGGCACAGACTGAAGGACCCTTGATTGTCTACGGAAAAGGTGGCCCCTTGAGTGCAAGTCAGATGTCTCAAGAGCAGTGTGTGTTCAAGAGCATGGTTTAAAATATCCTGCTGTTTATCCAAGACATTCCGACAGAACAGGAATACACTCGCTTTCAACCTTTCAGCTGCAAATTGATGCATGACAATCAATACTATATCAGAGTGGATATACTGAATCCATAACACCACTATGTGACTTCTCACACATTTTACTCATCCCAATATACCTTTATATAACCCTTAGCAGAAAACTAAAGAATGACCATGATGGTTGTCTTGGCAGCTGCTCCAGTCCATTTAATGAGTCTCGCTAATAATACCCCATTATTGTCACATAGATGGAAGAGGACTAAAGTCATAGTCAGATGATGAGGAGGATGAATATTATCTTTGTCTCTCTCTTTGCCCAAACCCTCTCCCCAAGAGCCTGCTCACAGTCTAAGAGGACTTCTGTTAGGAAGCAATGTGAAGCAAGGATCAATGTGATGGAGGTCAGTGGTTACATACAGTACTGTGCATTAGGAATAAAGGAAAGATTGCCTTCCCTCCTGATGCCAGTTAATGCACACTGTAATACATTTGCAAGTTAAGAAATGAGGTTTACACAAAGGACTAGGCTCCTTCATAATGGACAGAGATGTTCTCTTCACTGCATGAATGAAAATGTGACATTTCTCTAAGAAACTTCTTTTTGTGAGATCTCTCTGCTGATCGAGACAGCACATTAGCTTCCCAGTAGACACCATTTATTTTAAAAGCAACAAAGAAACCCAGTGATTGGATGAGTTTCACGTTGGCAGTTTGTTTGTGTGTTCCAGACTGTAAATAATTCAGTTTTTTCCCTCCGTGGAGGGACAGGGGAGGTGAGAAGAGTGGGTTCTGATCTGATGACGCAGCTGGTCTTGAGGGTGAGAGGTGAGAACAGCATCATAGATAAACTCCCCAGATCTGGGCTCAGAGGAGAGGGCAGAGCCCCAGCAGATATACCAGACAAGGCTGAGACATCCGGGCCACCTAAAGTGGGTGTGAAATTCTGCACCTCCTCATCAGCTATGTGGGACATCGCACAACCACACACTACACAAACTCTCACAGACGCACGTGTAACACACACACATGCATTCACACACATACACACACATACACACCACCCTCCCCTGTGGCACGTCCCCCATCACACCCTACACTCTCACTCTGGATTCAGCCTGGTAGGAATATAAATAGCTGGCGCTGATAAGAGCAAAGAAAATACTGGGATGATCTTCAACAGATGGATGAACAGAAGGGAAATATTTAATAATTAGCTCAAGTGAAAACGTTTGAGATGCCCATAAATATGGATTCTTTCTCATGCGTTTCAAATGACCTGCATAAAAACCTAAACTCCACCAGATCGGAGACGTACATTTAAAGCTGCACTGGTACATGCTTCCACCTCAAAACAGAGCTGACCAAGTGATAGTGACTCAGGCTGCTATTGTAAGACCACTCTGTCTCCTGTTAGGAATACCACCCAGGGCCACGTGGGCTACAACAGAGTCATAATACCTGATTGGGCGAACAAACAAGTCCCTCAATCAGACATTAAATCAGGTTAATCAGCTCATACTCAAATCCAGTCAAATCAAATCAAAATGTATTTGTATAGCCCTTTTTACACGCAAGCATGTCACAGAGGGCTTGAGTCACAGGAGTTCAGGGCTGGGTCTCCACGGTCTCTTATTGATTCCTCCCAACCTCCCTCGTCCTCTGGAGGAGGAGGCGAGAAGAGAGGATTCAAGGTTTGTCATTGTTCAACCGTGGCCGGTTTCCGATGGTAAAGGATGGGTAGCCTCTGCCTGACAACTCGCCGTGCAGGTGCACACTGTTGCCAAGGGGACCAGACGAGAGCACACATTGAAAATAGGGCCTTTGGCTCCCCGCCCTCCGGCAGGAAGCTTACTCAACCTTTGCACACCTGCACCTTGACTAAATGTACAGAACACACACACAGTACCTCTCGCTACGCTGGTCAATGGACTCAAACAAACACACACACATGCATGCATGCTCGTACAAACAGGCATGTCGTGAGTGCTGTGGGGAACATTTGTGCCATGGGTTTGTGTCGTGAAATTGATCTATTTTTGTCTGTGTAAGCTCTCTGAGTGTAACAGCACGGAAGAGTAAATTAGAGTGTGATGGTGAGATTAGCATGAGTGTGCTCTCAGAGTTCTTTTAGTGGGCAGGGGTTAGTTGTCTGAGATGAATTCTTACCCCACAGACTCCCCACATTAGACCTAATGTGACTAATCCCATAAGAAGTGTACATCAGGGTGTGGTATTAATGTAAATCTAAACCCAAGGCCTTAATACCAATGATCCATTTACTGAAGTATCAGATTAACAACGATTTACAACAAATACAACAAACAATAAAACACTGAGACAAAACTGTGCCATTATTCTACTACAATACGTGCAACTCTTTCTTTGCAACAAACTGTGCTGTTTTATAGCTGTAAAACAGGGATGGCCTGATTTACAATGACGTGCTTCAATAGATTTACCAGGGGTGGGAGACATAAGGGCCAGGGTGACAGAGACCACCCATGGACTTTAGGTTTCAGTCTCAAACGATATCCAGATACTACTTGTGTGTAGTAATGTCACTGCTTATTACATTATCATTGATCTTGGTTGAGACATAGATAATGACTTTCTATCTACTATCAGCTACATGTTGAGCCACACCAATCTCCGTCCGGAGCAATAGTGAACACATTAGGGGAAGGCTACAGCAGCGTGTAACGTGAGGGAGAGGGACGTGTCTGTGAATCTGGAGATCTCATGGACAGAGTCACATGCCCAGTGTTCCACACTGTGTGTCAGGATGGAGACTTGCCACTTGTGAGATGAGGAAACACGGTTTAACGGTAAGAGGCCTTGCACAATTTTTCACACTCGTGTTCTTGGAAAGAGTCAAGTTTAAGGGTCAGAGGCCCCAGTTTACAAGACACACACACACACACAGCCATGCCTGTTTCCGGTTCTGGTCTGCATTGTAAGGATGACTTGGCTGGTTGTTGTGTTGCTGTGTCATTGTGGCGTCATGGAGAGAGGAAAGTGTTTCGCGTGACGCCTGGCAGGAGTCATACTTCCTGTATCAGCCACTCATCGCTGTTCTAAACCTCAACACAGGCATGTTCAATCAATCAGTCATGCACAACTTCTAATTTCCATTGTTAAGCTCCCAAGAAATGTGTGAGGAAACCCATGACCAAACAAAGTTACAGGTTGATTCCCTCTCAGCATTGTGCACTGTTACAATACTGACCAGATGGGACCATATGCACTCCAGGAATGTAGATGAGGAGACCAATGTCTATTGTGTAATTCCTTAACTAACTAAAATGGTCATTTCAATATCCTTAAGTGACACACATGAGTTTCAGGTCCCACGTGAGAGTAAATGTCTAATAAGTAAATCTCCTGTGAGAGACTTGGCTAGTGTCTTCAGTAATGTAGGAGCCAGAGACACTGGTATTGTTACTGGTGTATCTTTCTACCGCGAGTAAGAGAAAGAACAGCGGTAGTTTATCTGTCTGCAGTCCAGTAATCTAGGCCAACCTAATAGAGACATATTCATTCATACAGCAGACTCAGGGGCTGCCGCATAAATGGCCATTTGAAAACCACAGCTATTGTGAGGAACATTGCTACCTTTATACGAAAATCAGTCCTTGCGATCTCTATTAAACGACAACAGCATGGCTACAATAAAGCATGCGAAATGGTCAATGATTGCCAAACACTTGAGCTTGTATGCTCCTTTCGCCCTCAATCTCGTGGACACAAAGACACATGTTTCAGAGGAAACGTGTCCGTCCAGACAGGCCTCTGGACATGATACGATGCCAGTGATCGTCAGCTTGTAGAGAAACCGAGAAGCTAATGTTTCTCCTCAGTTAGCTCAGGGTGAGGCGTCACTACAGGCTTTGATCATGAGCCCTGCTGCATCAGTCAGTCCTGTCTTCTCCACAGTAACTACAGTAGCTGCAGCTGTAGGGAGAAGCTGTCCTGCAAGCTCTGGTCTAGGATCAGCAAGGCCTATTCAGGTTCATTACTTGCACATCACGTCCGTGGGACATCCATTGCTTTCCATCCATTTTACTACCAATCATGATGATAAATAATCGAGGGATGAGGCTTTATCCAAAGACTTTCAACAAAGAAAAACATATAGATATATGAAACATTTGAAATGCATTCCATTTTGTATTCCAAAGACTAGTTGTCCATCATTTTCCACTGCTTGGCATTTACCAACATAAATAGGTTACAGGAACGTATACGTATGAATACACGCATGAATAAATAATCATGTGTTGCTCCCTGGAATACACAGAGATTAAGAATGATGGAGAAAGAGAGAACAGGTGAGAGTGTTTTTTCTTCTCAGAAAACGAAGTATGTCTCCCAGCCTCCCAAAGCGTCTGTCACAGACAGCATTGTAATATTCACCACCGGTCGACAAGAGACTTCAGTTAGAGAGACGAGAAGGGAAGAGATAGTTCCTTCTGTTATGGTCTGGCATTTCCTCCTTTGCGCCATGTTAAGCAGCTATTTCACCATAACCGTCACTTTCTATGTCACATCCTGTCAGAGAAAAAGCTATCTGTATGTGTATCCAATTAAATAATAACACTGCAGCATAAACACGTAACCATCTACACATAATTGAAAAATATATGTACAATCAACCAAAATTCTAACAGCATCGATACTTTGTCTTCTATTTAGGATTGGAGACCCGCATCTTATTCATCCAGCATGCATGGAGTATATTGTAGCCTGTCATGCTGAAGGGAGGACAGACTTAATGCTATCTGATCATCTGTAAGAGATGGATTGATATTCAGTCTTCACCACTCCTCTCTAAAAGCACTTGGGAGGCTGCCCCCTGCCTTAAGTGAGCTCATTCGATTTGAAGTTGACAGGAAACACAGAGGGAACGGAGGGTGGGTTGTGGGTGGAGGAGGAGGAGGATGAGGAGGAGGGGGGTAGGAGGAGGGGAAGTAGAGGAGGTGGAGAGGAGAAGTAGCAGCAGGAGGCTACAAGGTGCAAGGCGGGAGCGCCTGTCTGGTGGTTTGTGAGAGCTGGCTAATGTTTCATTTGAAAACAGGCAGACGGCTGTCGGACCAGGAAACACAACACCGGCGCACAAGACCTTGACATCTGGAACGGGCTGCCTCCTCCCATTAGGATTTGGGTACATTTTGATGACAAAAAATATGAACCAAAGGATGCCTGCCGTTTCGATGCTCATCAGACATTCAGTTCACAGATTGACAAACATTTGCCCACCTAACCATGAAGATAGCATTTCCCCCCGTGTACACTCATGGTGCTCAACTGGATAAGCAATAAACCAAACTACAGAGTGTTTATTTTTATCTCGTCTGCTTGTGTTAAGAGTGTAACTAGGTTAAAGCAAACTAATTAGACTGCTGAGAGATGGTAGCCTGGGTGAGAGGATGGAGAGGAGGGCCCCTCTGGTCTCTCAGCTAGTCTCCCAGCCAAATTAGCTCCCTGCATGTTTCATGTGGGTTCATGGACCACGCTTAAAAAATCCTCAGATGGGAGGTTTCGTTTTTTCCACCCCAGATCCCTCCCTTTTCTTCCACCCAAGCTCCTCACGTAACATCGAAAGGGAGCTGGCAGGGGGACAGATTGATCGAGCAGCAGCCTGTTTGTTACTGGGCCATTTCTACAACAGTGCTAAAGAGCCTGCGTTCTCTCTGGAACCAGTCCCGCTAGAGGAGGCTCTCTCTGAATATCGAGCAGCTTCGCTGAGGTCTGCTTAGCACGCAGAATACAAATGGTTCACATTATTCTCTGCATTACGGAATACCCCATTTAATATTCAGTTAATGAGGTCTATTTCATTTCCGCAGTGTAATAGTATCAGGCTTAACGGGTTACAATGAAAAGATTGAACAAAGATATGCAGTAGGTAGATAGGGATGATTATAAAAGAGTGACCCTAAATCAAAACAGCATCTCATTTAAGATAACATTCAGATGTGTGTTTGGCTCATTGACGTTTCCTTCAAATCAATTCCAAATGTCATGCTAATTGGTACCGCAGTGGAATATAAATGAGGATTCTGAGGTTTCTCTTTGGCTGAGTCTCGAATAACAAGTCCTCCAAATGCACCGCAGTCTGATGCAAACTACTAAGAAAAAGATACACACACACACATACACACAAACACACACACACAGAAAGACAAGGATAGCGACAGAGATAAAGATAGCTCGAGAGACAGGCAGAGAGAAGATCCTCCATAACGTGACAGTCCAGGTTGAGGTCTCTGCTTCGTGTTGCTCCCAGACCTCCTCTCTATCTACCATCCTCTCTCCTGGAGACTACCTTAAACCATGCCCCATTTTGCCAGCTACTCATTAAAAAGCTGGATCATGAAAGGAATCCAAACATTGGGTTGTATTTCGCTCCACACTCAAAGGCACATTTCAGAGTTACTCACTTTGTGAGATCCTATAAAGGGTGTCCTCTTGGGACAGAGCCTAAAAGGTTACAGGGCAGCTTAGCTACCATTCAGTGAAAAGTCAATCCTTCTAAGTGAATATGAAACACCATTACAGTTGACCTGAACCTCTTCTAATCCACCAATTGGGTGTAGAGAACCAACAAAGTTCATGTCCTAAGAGAGGGGTCTATATTCTAGGAGCTCAGACGAAACGGATTGTCACACATCATTGGCAAATGTCTCTCTCTGTCTCTCTCTGTCTCTCTCTCTGTCATTATTCCTAAAGTGTTATGTCAGAATGGGAGGCCTCTTCTCTGTCCTCTTCTAGAGGTTACAGGCCTACAGTAAAGTACCATCTCAAACCCAGGAAAACCCTCCCTCCCCCTTTTCTCTTTCTGACTGTGTTATTCACAAAGTCAGATGGCAATTTTTTTATGAATTATCTGTGCCATAGCCAGAATATTTAGTTGGATTTATAATTTCATGTGTGATGTGGGTTTTATGTGGGTAAATTATTTTTTAATCTTTTGGCCTTTGGGGAGGGTTCAAGAGCCCCACTGATTTACTCATACCAGATGTTCAGTGAGAACTAAAATAGGTTGCATTTCAACAAACCAGACATGCATGAGAATATCAATGGAGGAGGACCACAAACCACGCCAAAACACATGCAAATCTGACCACAGTGGCCCCTTACGCAGTAGGTTCATCGGCCTCATAAAGAAACAGATATTCATGTGTTGAATTCATGTGTTGACTGAAGAAGTACTCTGTACTCACTGAAAGCTGCCACTGCCAGGATGAGGGTGACCACGATGGAGACCCAGGACACCCACAGGGCCTTCTTCCTGTAGCTCTGGGCCTCGTGGGGCTTCAGCCTCATGCTGCTCTCCAGCAGACCTGGGATCAGTTGACACAATCATATTAGTTCATGCTAGTGTGAAGAAGTAAGTAGTATATCAGCAGTAAGTAATAAGAAAACAACAGGCTAAGACTCCCTCCAGAAGCATTCTGAGTTAGTTCCATGCCTCCCCTCCTCATGCATCCAGAAAGCACCGGGCCGTTGAGGATCTAATTTAGCAGTCAACATGAGAAAGTATGAGGTGACACACTGCAAGCTAGAAGCCAGTCATACCTAATTAGCTTGGCAAAACAGCTCTGTTAGACATGGCAGGGTAGACTAGTTCGCTGTAGTCTGTGATAGGGCTGAATTAAGTATGCTGCTAAGAGCAGTGCTGACAGGTGGCACAATGATCGCCCAGGCAGGAAGGGAGTCTCCTCGAGGAGAGAGAGAGAGAGAGAGAGAGAGAGAGAGAGAGAGAGAGAGAGAGAGAGAGAGAGAGAGAGAGAGAGAGAGAGAGAGAGAGAGAATAAGAATGAGCAGGTTGACAGCACCAACGTTTGAGAAGCTAGACACAGCAGGAAGACAGAAAGAGAGAGAGACAGAAAGAGATGAGTATCGGCGAGGGAGAGAGGGAACAGAAAATGTAACAGAGAAAAAGAAACGAAAGAGAGAGCGAGCGAGAGGTAATAACATTCTCCTCTTTCTTAAGCGGAATTTTATCCTAGCCTTAATAGAAGGTCTATTGAAGATGTTGGAGTTAAGTGACAGATCTATGATCAGTATTTGAGGGGAATGCTAGCAGATAGGGCTCAAACAGGGATCAGATGCACTGACCCAGGACCACCTAGTCTGGCTGCATGATTGGGTGCTGTTAACAACAACCCCTGTTTGTGTCTCCCTAGGGATGAAAACAAGAACAGTCCAGGGGTCAAATCTGTCCACTATCTCACAATCTCTGGTCATCTTAAAAGTGGGTAGTGGAGAGAATAACATGGACCTATTAAGTTCAGAAGTACATATTTAGTAGGGAATTTAGCATTAATTACATATTAATACATCTATAATTGTGTTTTGTTTGGCTGATGTAAATGTGTGAAGTGTATAATGTGATGCTGTTACCTTTATATTTAAATGTAAGTGTAAATATCATTTTTCATTGGATTGTGTTTTCCATGAGTGAGCCTTTGTAAGGTTTGGGGGGGAGGGGGAGGGGGCGGAGGGGAAGTGAGGGAGAAGAGAATGCAGCCTTGCTCAACTCACATGTCTAGGATCAGCAGTGAGAGCATGTGCTCTACCCCCACTACACACACACACATACACACACCCCTCCACATACACATACACACAAAAACACTGGATAAATGAATAAGGCATTTACCCCAACACACATGTATTCACCCTGACATTGTATTCTTTCTCAAAGTGTCCTGAATGCCAGCACTCAATTAAAAGCATAAATATATAAATAATCAAAACCTTGAATTGATTGCATAAGGTTATTTTGGGTAACAGATGCGAAGGTGGTGAACTTTACCAGAAATCTACAGTGGTGGAATGACTGGGACATCTTATGACATTTCGGTGTCAGCACCAACCAACATGGAAAGATGGCTGGCCTGTTTGTATCTTGCATACTACAGTATGTTTTTGGAGAAACCTATAAAAACGACTGCAGTGATCTGTGAAAATCTACAGTCTAGAACTGAAGCTGACGGAGATGGAGGCAGAAGCATTTTTGGGTGGGTTGAGATGAGGGGGGCGCGTCAGGGCTTTTGAATGCAGACTCCTTTTTAATGAAAAAAATAACATTTCGTCCAATATGTGTTAGCCTCTTGCTTATTTATAAACCGTTTTTGTTCAGTCTTTTAAGTCTCGTACTACTGAAGACTGTCTAGAGGCACTCGCTTGGTAGGACTCAGGCCAGTGAAATACAGATCCAAGAAAAACATAATATCAGTCAACAACTGGACATGGAGGAACATTGAGTCGATGACTAAAAGGATTACAAGCTAGGCTAACATACATGTTCATATCCATGCAGGAATGTTTAGCACTTGATCTTTGCATTCTATGGAGGGATGAAGCAGGAACATTACTACAACTTGTGAAAGAGATCACATGTAGTGAAAATAAAACATGTACCTTTAACCTAGTGATTTTGGACCTGGGGATTTTCATCCCCTGAAAAGATTTATAGGCAAAAGACACAACTTATTTCAGTGCCACAACATCTGGCAGGGACTGATCAAAATAAAATAAAATAATAAAATACAAATAAAATACGAATGATAAAACGTAGTTATAGATATGTTGTAGACTGTGTGTTTATTATGTTGGTCGATAAAGTGTTCCAAATTGCTAAGTGAGGGGTTTATACAGATGATCAAAACTTTCCAAAATGTGCAATTTGTAAAAAAACAGAACAAATACAGTCTTAAACCCAATATGTAATGCCTGAAATACCTTGACCCTCAACACTGTCGGTGATTTTCATCTCTTGGTCCCGGTCCATACCAAAAGGATCGGTTTGACTCGGTCTTTTGGATAGATTGTCATCCGGAGCGCACTGGCCGTTTCGCACCGCTGAGGGATCTACAATTGTGAGGTCCGGGACCGGATAGTCTTGAGCCGCTGGGTCGGTCATTGTAGTTTAGTTTTTAGGTCAGTATCCTCGGAAAATAAATGTCACAACGGAGTGCCAAGGCCAGCCATCCAGGGCGCGAATGCCACCGGTGTTGACTCTCGCAGAAGGGAGGCAAGGAGATTTAGATCAACGTTATCTCACCAGCATCCGCAGCAGACCTCCTTTTCCGATGACAGCTCTCTGCTAGTAGCCTACGGAATGGTTTGCAGGAGTAGCAGCTTTTGAGACCACTTTGATTTGTTTCACTTCTCTACTGTTGGTAATTGAGAGATTCAAACTGCGATGCGATGTTTTCGTCAATGGGAGGCGGTGGCACTCCCCCCTCCCTTTACACTCTCGCCGTCTCGCGCATCACAGCAGAATGTTTTCTTTTAATTCTAATCTGATTCTGAAAATCACTTAGCCTACATCATATTAAAATTTGAAAATTATGTCCATCATTTGTTTCTTTTGTTTCAACTTTCCACCAAAAATCCACAAATGGGTGACTTTGGCTACTGAAAAACACAGGTATATTCCATTGATTTACATAAACGGGGAATAGGCTACTTTATTCCATTATTGGCTTTCAATCTGAAATCTTTCACAACCATAGCATTATCTTTTAACTCGTCATTATGTTTATGTTATGCCTTTATGCATACCTCACATTGAAACAAAATACCCGACTTTTAGGCACGACGTCACCGATTAACAGGTGAAATCAATACAACCAAATGACAGCCAGAACACAGGACATAGAAAGGAAATAGGCCTACTACGAAAAACCAAAACCCACACACCTTGTCGTTTCAGATGGCACAAAATAGCCAGTTGTGTTAATATTTATATTTGAATGGGATGACCTTTGCGTAATTTTTTACTTCAATTAGACATAGGCCTAGTGGACCTCACCTCACACGAAGGCCTATGGCGGACGTTATATCACAAGGCCACCAGGTGTCGTTATTAACACGGGGGGTAGAAAGTGAAAGTATTTTGGTTAGCCTACCTTAGGCTACTTGCAAGGAACCTCGTAGTGTGTCCTCCTAAATGTAGCCTATGACCAGATTAGGTATGCTTTAGTTTACGTGTTCATTGACCATAAATACAGACAACCGGGCCTCTGCTGTAAGAAAGAAAGACCTATTTTCATTTCAGCACCATAATCAATGTCTTGCTATTGTAAGCTTGTTTCTTGACAGTTTAATGCACCAGATATGAATTGTTACTAAAACGGCTGGCGGAATGATGCTGATTCAGCATGGGCCTATCCTACATCATCATCATATTTTAGTCTTCAGTTGTGTAAGCCACATTTACACAAACGAGACTGAGTTGTTTATGGAAGATACGTTTTATAATGGCGCCGCAGGTGACTCAAAAGGTGTATTTTGCCCTTTGTGCAGAATATCATATATTGTGCAATACTGTAATATTCTTCTGCTGCTATTGGTTTACTCCCGGGGGCATGAACTGTGGGGCGGAGAAAAAGACCGACTCGCGTGCGTAAACAATATTTTTGACAGTGGACGATTAGTGTGGAAACATTTCTTATCTTTCATTCAGCTCAGGATGAAGATTGATATTCATAATCACATTTTGCCAAGGGAATGGCCTAATCTAAAAGAGGTAGGTTAAAAGAATGGTTAACCTGTGGGCCTACATGATTCTTCTTTTGCGTCATTACGCAGATTTGCAGGTGAAGGACAGCACCCTCATAGCAATCCTCAGTGCATTCTATTTAAAGTGCTGAGATGACAATATAGGGAATAATTCAGGTTTTATGGTATAATGGCTATGCAACCTCCTATAAGGGCAAGTTAATTTGACATTTAGTACAGTGAGTTACTTTGGAAGCGGTGTAAAGGGTTTTTACCACCCTATAAATCAACTGTATGCTTTGCTAAACAAGAATCAATAGCTGGCAATTACTTTGTTGATTTGAGCCAGGCTCTTGGTCTAAAGGCCTGGTCTTGGATAATCATTTCCCATGTTCACTGTGGCTCCTGTGGAAGGGGACGTGTTGTGTAGACAGAAGGCTATGGTGGAAAAGCTCACCTAACGGAACCTTCACCATTAGACCATGTCTAATGTCTAAGTCATAGTCTGAAGGTTTGAGCTAGGAAGTTTCACAAAAAGAAATGCTGTTCCCAACCACCACTGTCTGCTGAGCCTAAAGTATGTAAGATTGTATGCCACCTTCATTCATACAGAGCATGAAGATGTTACAAACATTTATAAATAAATGAAGATCATGATTGTTCTATTTAATTACATACACTATAACACCAAGCAGATACTTTCAATTGTAATTACAGCAAGTGACAAGATATACATAGTATATAGTATGTCATCTATCAACCACACTGTGTGTTTCAGAGGTATGGATATGATGGGTTCATTCAGCTTCATCATCACTGTAAGGTGAGTGTCTTGCTGGTTTCACAGGTCTATAGTTCAGACAAATTAATTGAGACAGTCCTGCCTTATGGCGCCCCCATGTGGAAAGTGAGTAAGCAACACAAAAGCAATATTTCTGGCTCGGGTCAATATAGAACTGAATACCATACTTTTACTGAGTTGTGTGTGTGTGTGTGTTTGTGTGTGATTCGGATGTGTTCTATGGGTGTGAATGTTTAAGCCTGCATGAACATGTCGCATACACTGCAGGGTCTGCCTGGGCCTTGCTGTGTGAGCAGCTGTAGAAGCCAGCATGGTGTACTGATAAGCAGAACAAGCCATTTCAAACGAGCCAGAACACTGTGGGCTTAGGCATCTGCCTGGGCAGTGAAACCATTGGCATCAGCAACTGCATGGATGGACATATGCTTGCCTACACTCCAAGCACACACACACACTGACGTGCATCTCTGACATTCAGAAGTCAATCACGAATCATTTGAACCCATGAAATATCACACTTTGAGCATTCTGTAACCATCACGTCACCAATTTCAAAAGTGATTTTAGTTTCCTCAGGCTTAAAACGTTGTGCGGTTAGTAGGCTACATACAACTTTATACCCTCTCAGGGGGAGGCCCAAATGATGAAGGATGGGAAGCTGTTTCGTGTAATCCAGGAGAACTGCTGGGACGCAGAAGCACGCATACGAGACATGGATCAACATGGTACAATGCTTGTCACGTTTTCAAGTCGGATTTGAATTGGAGAATGTAACACACCAGACTGGGCTGTGACCTTTTTCCTGTCATTTAGGGGTGACTGTTCAAGCCCTGTCTACTGTCCCAGTCATGTTCAACTACTGGGTACGTGTGTATCATGGAGCAAGGAATCTTTGAAATTCAGAGAAATTAATAGTTTGTTCCCAATCTACCATCTAATGTATGTCTCTATCCCCCAACACATTGTTGTTTTTCATCCTGGCTTTTATAGGCCAAACCACATGATACTCTAGACCTGTGTGGCATCCTGAATGATGACCTAGCACAGACAGTCCGGAAGCATCCGCGCCGTTTTGTGGGCCTGGGTACCCTGCCGATGCAGGCACCCGACCTGGCAGTCCTGGAGATGACGCGCTGTGTGAAGGAGCTAGGCTTCCCTGGGGTGCAGATAGGCTCTCACGTCAACACCTGGGACCTCAACGCTCCTGAACTCTACCCTGTCTTTGCTGTAAGGGACTACTGTTTCACGACAGACAGACTGTTTTGTTGAATCAGTGTTTAGAAAAAAAAGATTGCATTTCTTTCTCTCTGTCTCTCTATCCAAACAGGCAGCAGAGGAATTAAACTGCTCCCTGTTTATTCATCCATGGGATATGCAGGTAGAGGAGAGAATGGCCAAGTATTGGCTTCCGTGGCTTGTGGGTGAGTGTAAGGAATGACAAGAAATGCAATTGATTATGCTTTTGAATAACTTAGGTAAGATTCAAACCGTGGTCTTCTATTTGAGAGTGCTGCACAAACTCATAACCTTGTGTATTATTGTTATTGTAAGATTGTAGGGTATTTGAATGTTGTCCTCTTCACAATGCACTTTAGGCATGCCTTCAGAGACTACAATGGCAATTTGCTCAATGATATTTGGAGGCATCTTTGAAAGGTTCCCTAAACTGAAAGTCTGCTTTGCTCATGGTGGTATGTTGAACACAATATACATTCAAGTGAAATTATTCTCTTTTGACATTCCTATAGCAATGTGAAGTCTCACTTGGTTTGTTTGTCTGTCTGTTTGATTACATCTTCAGGTGGTTCTTTCCCGTTCACTGTTGGCAGAATTGAACATGGGTTTCAGGTGCGCCCTGATCTATGTGCTGTGGACAACAAAATCAGCCCCCGCAAATACCTCGGCTCCTTCTACACAGATTCCTTAGTGCATGACCCCATCGCCCTCAAACTTCTGATGGATGTGATAGGGAAAGTAAGCAAGATTTTCTTTTGTAATCCTTTGATCTATATTTCATACCATAACGTATATAGTTACATTTTGTGTAGTTACATTTTGGGTGCCAAATGAATAATTTAACGAAATCAATATCAGGCGTCTGTAACTGCTAACCTTGAGTTTGTTTCTGTGACTTGACTTTTTCTTTCCATTTAAACTCAAAGGATAAAGTGATGTTAGGAACAGACTATCCATTCCCTCTTGGTGAGCTGCAGCCTGGATCACTAATTGAGTCTATGGATGAGCTTGGTGTTTCTTTAAAGGTAATACTTTATTTATTTTATTTATTTATTTAATTATTTCAGGACAATGCACATTGATAAACATAGTCATTCCAACATGTAAATGTGCCAGATTGTAGCCCAGGGGCTAATTTCCATCTGTTGTCCATAGGCAGGTGGATGTTACAGTAAAAGCAATACAAAAGATATACACTAAATACATAACATGAAAAGGTTCTATAAAAAGCAAGGACAAACATAAGTATTGGTTAAAAAGGAAATACAATTCAATAGAATTGAAAATTAAAATTCACTTTAATCGTAAGATTTGTCTTTTATCTTCTGATAGTTGAGCTGGGTTTTCATGAAATGCTTTTGTGTTTCCATTGCAGGATAAACTGCTTGCAGGCAATGCATTGGACTTTTTGGGAATTAAAAGAGATCAGTTTGAGTGATTTGTAAAAAATACAGTCCAGATTGTGAATATCAATAAAATATTTGTATTTGTAATGACACAGCTAAAAGAGTGTGATTGTGGTATTGTTGATCAAATTAAGGATAATTAAAAATACAGTCTATGCTACGAACACGGGCAATCAAACGGAACTAGGGTTGCCAGGTTACAAGATAACCACCGCACTTTCATATTTTGTCTCGGCTACAAAGCACGCGAGAAAGATCACTTCAAAGCAGGGGTATCAGTCAAATGAGTAAGCAGCATGAGAAATGTTTTACAATATTCATGCATTGGGTCATTTTGGAACGGAAAATCAGACCTTCTGACTGTATGTATGGACATACAAGTGTGTGCCTCGTACAATTCCTTTCTTACACATTAGTAAAATTACATATTAACGTTAAGAAACTGACTCTAAAAGCAAGGAGGGTACTTCTTGGTGAATGTATACCGTATCACAAAGCGTTTTACATCACTATGATAGGGGATTGGTGAAAGTATAACCTGGCAACTTTGAAGACTCTGTGTGCCCTGTTTACGCGCATCCGCTCCTCGGTGTCCTCCTGTACGTGTTCTGGATAGCTATGGCGGCGTGCCGGGGATCTTCGTCTAAATGGTTTTTCACCCGGGAGCAGCTCGAAACCACGCCGTCTCGCCGTTCTGGAGTTGAACCGGACAGGGAATTGTCATATCGTCAACAGGCGGCAAATCTCATCCAAGACATGGGCCAGAGACTCAATGTGTATCCCTTTTAAACTAGCACAACATCGTCACACAGCTAATCTAGTGCGAGCATGCTAATGTTATATAGCTAGCTACTTGTAGTAGTGGCATGCATGGGTCGGAGTCATGGGTCTTGGGCCTGTGCATTATGGGGTTATCTAACTCGCTAGATATTTATACATGCTATCAAAGTGGCTGGCTGCGATACATTTCCATCAACACAGAACACCTGACGATGCTCGTCTGTTATTTAGGATGATCCAAATGCTCGAAAGCCATCAATTAACTTTCTCAATACTGTTTATCTCGCATTGCCGTGTGCATGGCCTAGAGCTAGCTTGCTAGCTAGCTGACTGCAGGAGCCGACATACTAGCGTCGCTAGCTTCCAAGGCTCAAGATACGTGGTTAGATAATGTCTTATAGTGCTTGATCTTAGCTTTGAATATAATCATATGTTTTATATGACTTCATCAGCCTGTCACTATGCATTATATAAAGCTAGCTAGCTGGTGTATCGTGTCAGCTAGAAGTGGCTTCAAGCGGTGGCTGTCATTTTGCTAGCTAGATATAGCCGTCAACATTGCTGGTGTAACGTCCAAACCTTTTAATGCTATAAGTTATAGTTAAGTAAGTTATAGTTATGAAATTGTTGGTGATGGATTCTGAAAACTCCTTAACTCGTTTCCCAGCTCCCAACTTACAATTAACACAGCTATTGTTTACATGCATAGATTTTATATGAACCACTCTTTCACCAAATTCCACAGAAATGTAAGTATAACGGCTCTTCTATTTTACAGTTGTTGTCATTTTTCATAGTCCTTTCAGAGCTTTACAGAAGCTTGACATGCGGTGTTTCTCTCTTCATAACAGATCATTTCTCCAACCACCTTATTTTTGGCTGCAAAGGTTGAAGAACAACCTCGGAAACTCGAGCATGTCATTAAAGTTGCACACGCCTGTCTAAACCCACAAGAAGCCCCCCTAGACACAAAGAGTAATGTAAGTCTGGGTAGGACTGGGTACCGAGGTCTGGTCACAATTCCTCTTTCTTTTCTTACTTCAGTTGCATGTGTTCAGTTGGTTTCGAGGTACTTTTAAGTGGTGTGCATAGATAAAGACAAACCGTGGGCAAGTTCCCCAGACCCCGATGAAGCCCTCTCTCTTTGAAAGTCTGTCAATTCCATTCGGTGTACAAATTGGCACGATTGTAGAATATTTTCATACCAACCCAGTGCCCAAGTTCAAAAGCAACTGAGCTTAGTCTGTGTCTGGGAATCTCGCCCCTGAGCTTCCTGCTGGAGAGACCAGGTAGGCAATAGCACATCAGTGTTTCTTGGAAGACAGATGTCTTTGTCCTGGACTAAAAATGTGATTTGCCCCGATGGACCAGAGAGGCTACATGGTTGCTTTGCAGTTGATTAGTAGGGGTAAGAATACAAGACACATTACAGACATCATGTAATGATTGTCTATCAAACTTCAGGCATACCTCCAGCAAGCCCAAGAGCTGGTGATACTTGAAACCATAGTGCTGCAGACTCTGGGTAAGTAGCAGAGTGGATGTGGAGAGAGAGCGAGAGAAAGAATGTAATCAATGAGGGTGTTTTATGATTGACAGGTAGCTGTACCACTTGCAGCATGTCAACATTATTTTCAGTCAGCAGTTCATATTAATTCATCCAGTCTGTTAGATGCTTGTAATGGTAATCTATTACTCACTGCCAGGATTTTTATTTGACCTTTCTTAAACATCTTATTGTTTGTTCTGGTATATTCCTGAAATCCTGCCAAACAGACATCCGTAATGTTCAGATCCATGGTCTCTATGGCAACTGAATCCTCAGTCTGTTACCATCTGTGGTGTTTTTTTTTAATAACGCGGCATCCGAGATTATGACATCCAAGGGCTGGCCCCTTACCAACCCCATGAGCTCAAAACTAAATTATCCAACATCACTCTTGATTTGGTCCCTACATCCTTACTGCAGTGCCTCCTGTTGTTTCTGTGAAGAGTGAGTGGGGGGCGGGCTGATGATGTTTGAATAAATGACATGTCACCTGTGTGCTGTACTTGTTCTACTCACCTGTCATGTATTTTGTTACAGGCTTTGAAATAACTATTGAACATCCACACACAGATGTGGTGAAATGTTCCCAGCTAGTGCGAGGTAGAGGCTTCCTTCTTTGCTTTTCTTGCCCTCTCTCTCCCACATCCTACCTGGTGTGGGTGATAGGAGGGGAAACTACTGACTTAATGCTTATGTAACATGGATGACCTTTGATTCACTCTGACTGAACATGATGTTTCTAGTGGTTTGAGGGTTTTCAAGACACAGATTGAGCCCAACCTAGATTAATTGAAAGTTATTTTCTACACCGTTACCGACATTGTTAAAACGTAATTCCAATTTACAAAATGTCTTAAATCGTGATCGAAACACCTTGTTTTGGTTCTGAGCAGTGCATACTCTTTATTTTCCAAACCACTTTAATGTAAAGAGTAAACTTATTCTGTGTCTGGGAAACTGGCCCTTAAAGGGTCAACCTCCTGTGTGTTACTTCCATGATCAAACCTTAGTGCCGTGCATCCAAAAGTTGTAACACACATTTTCCTCTTGTCTTTCTCTCCCTTCACAGCAAGCAAGGATCTGGCACAGACTTCCTATTTCATGGCTACCAACAGGTTGTTATCCAGACCCTCCTTTGTTGCACTGTGACTGCACACTATAGCTTCCTGTAATGCAGGGTACCCTTTCAGTGTCCAACGGCCCCTACGTGTGCCGGTGGCCGCCGTGACCCCTACCCCCTCCCGAGGTGCCCCCTTTGGGGGGGCGGGACGGGGGAGTGTGGCGTCGCCAGCCCCGGCCGCAGTGCGGTGTATTGTACAAGGGGACCAATGTTGGCACAGTGGGGTTGAATGCACAATGTGAAGTGTAGTGGTGTGCTTGAACCCACACGTTTGCTCGGTTGCGAAAGTGCATATGTCTAAACAAAAAGAGACACTTTGGTAGCCTGAGTAGCAGCTAAAGATTACAGAGATGTATACATTACATAGCAGTTCTTCCGGTAAGTACCGCGACTCCTTTCTCTTTTTAAATTCATTGTGTTTATTTTTATTTGATCCAATCTCGCCAAACACATTTTTCGATTTAAGATAGTGTAAAACATGCATTTCCGTAGTTGTCATTTTAACCAAATATGCAATTATGTTGACGTCGTACTTTTCCGAACCCATTAAGGACCTACACGTACTGTCTTAAAATCCCATTTGAGGCAAACCATTCTGTCTATTCTGTCTCTGGACACTGAATTGGGTTTATTTGTCTTTAAGTCCTTAGTTCTTGGTTTAGGTTGTTCATATTCATAATTCCTTCAGATTGTGCTTATTATCTGATTAGGTCCTTAACGGGTTGGTTCTTTGTAGTGCCGGGATGTATTGGGTCAGGATGAATATGTCATCTAGTAAATCAGCCTTGTATGGTCCTATAGAACCCAGTGAACCTAGATAATACAATGTCTGGAACTAACTTTCCAAACCTGTTGACGTGCCAACAGTGTTATTTCGGAGTTGAATAGCATTGTAGCAAAGCACAGTGTTGTAGTAAACCACAGTGTTGTAGTAAACCACAGTGTTGTAGTAAACCTGGGGCATGTTTAGCTCGGCACAGCGTTGTGGAGCGTCCACACGTGTTACATCCAACACCAGGCTGTGTGAAGATGCATCAGCAACTAGTCCTTCTAGGGCTTTTCTATCTGCCATGTTTACGAATTGACTCTTCTCTGCATTGGTTGGAGACGGAGACTTCCAGACATTGTACTTGTGGTAGCATGAGGTCAATAGGTTACCAGTCAGCGCGTACCTGTATTTTTAAATGTACTAATCTTTTAGGATTTGCCTTTAGTGCTGAAAAACAGGGCAATTCTTTGCTCATCACCATAGAAAAGTGTCTATGAATGTTTATTGTTGACTTGAGTTTATTCAATGGCTTGGTGTGCTAGGGGTGATATATTATGTAGCATTCTTATACTATTGACATCTGCTGATTGTGGTCAACATTTGGATGGTAGCTATTTGTTTTTTGTAAGCCTTCAATATCATGCTTAACCCTATATCTATTTGACCTGAATGTTTGGGTCATCTATCATAAATGTCAATCATATCAACAAAAACCTAGATTAACCTAATTTACCATTTGAAATGAAGTAACTTGACGTGAAATATAGTGGGAAATGGTACATATAGTACACTGAACCAAATCTTGTCAAAACATATCTAACAACTTTAGATACTGCTCTGTAGTGCTGATACAAACTAAAAGTTCTGGGCACTAACAGTGTTTGCCCCCTCTCTTTCCCCCCCCCTCCCCCAACCCCTCCTTCTCTTCCCCATGTGTGCCCCCCCTGTGTTTGCCCGATGTCCAGCCTGCACCTCACCACCTTCTGCCTGCAGTACAAGCCCACCGTCATCGCCTGCGTCTGCATCCACCTGGCCTGCAAGTGGTCCAACTGGGAGATCCCCGTCTCCACGGACGGCAAGCACTGGTGGGAGTACGTGGACAACTCTGTCACGCTGGAGCTGCTGGATGGTGAGCTGTGATTGGTTGAATGAGATCAGTGCTGCTCGGATGTGTGGCACTGTGCCGCGGTAGCGTAGCAGAGGCACGCGTGTCGATTGGCTGAGGGGAAACCAACCCTGACCATGGCTCTCTCCTCAGAGCTGACCCACGAGTTCCTGCAGATCCTGGAGAAAACGCCGAGCAGATTGAAGAGGATAAGGAACTGGAGGGTAAAGGCTTCCTTAATCACCTTGTAGACAATTGCTGTTTGAGTCATTTACAAACCACTGTTTACCTAGGTCTAGCTCCACCCACTAAACCCACTCACAACTTTTGTGCTTTTCGATTCCCTCCACACTAGGCCACACAAGCTGCCAAGAAGCCCAAGGGGGATGGCGGGTCGTTGGACATCTCTTTTGCGGGTCCCTCCCTGGTGGATGAGCATTCCCTGGGCGACTCCCTTCCGGGGGTCTCCAACCCGGCCTTCTCCAAAGCGGCTGCCGCCTTCCCGGTCCCTCTGCCAGGAGGACCCCTCTCCCTCGACACCATGGGCAGCCTGCAGGGCAGCTCCTACACCTTCACCGCCCCCAGCGACTGGCCCCAGGAACAGAGCCGAGGCTCCGAGGGGGTCTACCCGCCTCTGAAACAAGAGGCACTCGGCCTTCAGCAGGGGGCTCCACTGTCTCTGCAAGGCTCCCTGCATCACCCGCCACACAGACCCGACAAAGGGGTCGAGTTCAACCCCGTCAAACACGAACACAAGGGTGGGGGTGGAGGGGGGAAGCAGCAGCCTGCCTATCCCCCCCCTCCTCCTCCTCCTCCAGCCGTCCCTGCCCAGAAACTGTCTCTGGACAAGTACCGGGAGAAGCAGCAGGCGGCAGAGATGGCCGCCGGGCAGAAACGGCGGCAGGAACATCAGGGCGTGGACTCTGAGGGGAGGGACTTGGGGTACACACCCTCTGCTCAATCAGAACACAGAAAACACTCGCAGCCCCACCCCTTTTCCCAACAGGCTTTGGGGGGCGGCGGCAGCAGCAGCACTGCCTCCCCGCTGAAAATGAAGCTCGCCACGCCGGGCCACAACAAACCCCCCAGCGACCGTCGGGAGAAAGGGGCGGGCTCTCTGAAGCTCCGCCTCCCCGTCCCGTCCCAGGGTGGTTCCAGCAAGGAGGAGCTGAAGATGAAAATCAAAGTGTCGTCTGATAGGCACAGTTCCTCAGACGAGGGCGGGGCCAAGAGCAAACATTCCAGCCCGCTGGTGAGCAAGGAGAAGCATCGGGATCGGGAACACATTGCCCACTCCCATGCCCACCGACACCACAAGCACGGACACGCCCACAGCGGCAATGGCCGTGGGGGCCCAGAAGGGCCGGGGGCGGCAGCCCTCCTCAGGAGCCCTCTGGGCCTCGCTAGTGAGGGGGTGGGCCTGCCGCTCGGCCCCACGTCCTCATCCTCCTCCCGCAAGAGGCCGTACACTGAGGCAAGCCACAACCACCACTCCTCTAAGTCAAGCCGGAGATCCAAGGGCTCGGCAGGTAGTTGACCCTCCTCCTTCCAGTTCCTCTGTACTGCAGTGTCCTGTGTTCTCTCACAGCTGTGTGCCTAACCCTCCCTCCCTCCCCCCCCTTCCCCCACTCCCATCCCCCTCTCCCCCTCCTCCTGTCACACCTCAGGTGGGCTGCGGACCTCTCAGCACCCTAGTGAAACTGGACAGGAGGCCGGGGGGGAGCCGAGAACCTGAGGGTCAGGGAGCCAGCGGCCAGCACTGCTACCAGTACTATTCAGACCACACCAGACACTCACACGTTCTCGCACGCGCCACCTCCCCGTCAAGTGCCCAAGGACATGAACTCATAGACGCCTTTAGCGAGGCAGGAGAAAGGGGAGGTGAAACCGCAGAAAACGTAAACCTGAAAGTGTTAAAAGGACATCTCGGCTCGAGAGTAAAGAGATACATTTGATGCTTCCTGATCATTTTGGCAAGAGCTGCTGTGGCCCGTCGTGGTTAGCGTTAGCTTCCCTTGCCGCGTCCTCCCTAGTCTGGATGTGTCTCGGGGGGGCGGGCATGTTCGGAGGATGGCGTCATCCTTCCTAGTTTGAATCTCCGTGGGGGAGGGGAAGTATTATAAATACTGAAAAAAGCATGAAAGGTGCAATTTCTCTTTTCTTTATTATGTTTCTGTTTCCATTGTTTTAATGGTCATTCAAACACAATTTCCACAACTAACACACTGTGGTGACGTA
Organism: Mallotus villosus; assembly: GCA_903064625.1. NCBI lineage: Eukaryota > Metazoa > Chordata > Actinopteri > Osmeriformes > Salangidae > Mallotus > Mallotus villosus. The sequence goes on along the minus strand of CAEFZP010005663.1, from coordinate 568,477 downwards.
GCGGGCGTGACCTCTGCAAGGTAAGAGAGGTTGATTCTGTCATGTGACCGGTGGTCCAAACATGGATGCTAATGAAGGCTGGATATTTTTAGTAATGTTTTTTTTTCTGGAATGAGTCTCTCTCCTTTTGTTTTATACTCAATACTGTATGTATGATCTGCATGTTTCAATCATCAAAGGGATAAAGCAGAATGCTGACTGTTTACAGAAAGTGGAGATAAATGTACATACATTTTTGTATGTTTAAAAAGCTATACCATAAATACTCAGGTTTGGAGCTGCTTGTAATTATAACAAGATATTATATATGAAAAACAAAAACAAGACTATTGTAACGATGTAGGAAGTCCAGCGTCATCAGGTGATTCTGACTGCAGCATTCCAGTGATGTGCTTTGAGCCTGTACTTGGCTTGGCTGCCAGGGGAAGGTGGTCTACCGACCCCCCTGCCCTCCCCCCCATTCCCACCCGTAGGGAAGTGGAGGCTCCTACAAACCAACACACCTGGCATGTTGTCAGAGGCCATGCAAATTTGTACGAGTTCTGTTTTATTTTTTTCGGAACCTCCGAGAAGACCTTAAGCTGGATGCCAAAGGTTGTGCCTCCCAAGAAAAAGAAGAAAAAAAAAGACACGAGAAGAGGACTATAATCTATAAAAGTTTACATAACCTTTGCTGTGAAGTGCATTTAAACTTGTCATTGGCTTGGCGCTGTAGCCTCCTAGATGCTGAACAGTGCCGTCAGTCCTGTCGGGGCCTGTAGTAGGACCGTTACATCCATGTCCGGTGAGACGCAGTGGAAGGCCTGGCGCTGGGTTCAATACAAGCCCCACCAGTGTCGTCGATACCGGGGCGCTTATGCAGTTTTCCAAGTTCGTTTCCCCACTGCGGAAGATGTCGTCCTCGAGTGTAGACCCGACGTAGCCTCTCTGTTCAGTTCCAGACTGTTAAGTCCTTTATTTCAGCGTGCAGTAACCAAGACCAACACATTATGTTCCCCCTTCACTGCTGGTAGTGTGTCGACTCTCGCCGTGTTGTCAAGACGACTGGTTTCATAATAAGAGCAAGAGCCAGATCTTGACATCCCAGTTGTTTTTGTTTCTTTTTTTTCATTTCAATTCTACAAATAAATCTTAAAAGGTTCTCACTACCTTAAATATACGATAGACGTGTGTGTTTTTGGTGTCACCGCTACCATAAACATGTACGTGACGTGATTGTGAAAGCAGAAGACCCACCTATTTATGTCCTCGGCCATATGTTGCGACGGCAACATACGGCTATATTTTAAATGTGACACTACACAAGACTTTCACGTCCATATTTACATTCATTGTTGGTAGGTAATTCAGAATGGCACTTCATTAATAAAGAACATGTTACCAATAGGATACACATCCTGGGAGAACGTCCTTCTATGTGTGCATCTGGAGTGAGTCTTCCTAACCTGTGCAGGTTGTCCAGACCATAATGTTCCCCCTGCTCCACAGGAGGAGTGTGTACGCTAAACGAGGGCCAGAAGAGTCCCTCCCTTGTCCTCATGACACAGTGGCTGAACGCCCCTTCACCCGAGGCCCAGTCCTCTCTCCTTGGGGATGAAGGCGTGCTCCAGTAGTTGTTCTGCAGTAGGTCGTAGGTTCTGATCACTGCAGAGAGGGGAGAGAGTCATGCATGAGAAGGGTGATCCTCTCCGTTTATTTACTTAAGATATGAGTTTATGATATGATTGACAGTTAACAGTATGTAACCTAACAACAGCCAATGCATAGCCTTTAACACATATTGACCCAGGTGAAAGTCTGTACACACCTGGTCAGGCAGACTTGTACAAAGTCCCTGGCCTCCCTTGAGAAGCCATCAGGCAGGGAGGGCATCAGCCCCCTCCGTGCCCCGATATAAAACAGGGCGGCCATCTTGTCCATGTGTGACAGTGGGGGCTTCCCAGTTGCCATCTCGAACACGGTGCAGCCCACGCTCCAGATGTCTGACTTCCTGCCATGGCCGCTCTCGTTGATCACCTCCGGCGCCATCCAGTAGGGGGTGCCGTGGACGGACTTGAGCAGCTCGCTGTGACTGGCGGTGTGATTGAGGCGGCTGAGACGGCGAGCGCAGCCAAAGTCAATGAGCTTGACCACGCCCGTGGGCATCAACATGACGTTGTTGCCCTTCAGGTCCCGGTGGATGACTCGGTTGAGGTGCAGGAAGGACACGCCCTCCAGGATCTGCTGGGTGTACAGGGCCAGTACCCGCTCAGGCAGCGGGCCGAAGCGGTGGAGGATGCTGGCGATGGAACCCCCGGGAACGTACTCCATGAAGATGCTGACAACGTGTCGCCTCAGCAGGGTGCCCAGATAGCCCACGATGTTGTGGTGCCGCAGGGTTTTGAGCAGATCCACTTCCTCCTGGAGGCGCTTGTATTCCTTGTCTGCCGTTTCAGGGTCGGCTACATCCAGGGTCACCTGCTTCACAGCGATCAGCTGCCCATGGCTGGTCAGCCCACAGTACACCTACAACCACACACAGGCCAAGGGTTACTCAGAGAGTGTCTCAGCCTAAACTCAAGGCCTCCTCGAGGTCATTCATCACCTGACTTACAGCTGTCCACATCATTCCCTACACTAGGTGTCAATGTCATAATGGCTCTGGGAGAAGATAACCTTTTTCTATGAAACATGACTCACCGTCCCATACGCTCCTCTTCCCAGCACTTCCCCCTTCGTCCAGGTGATGGCATCATCCATTACCTCCCCTGACCCACTGAGCACTGCCTCAGGCGATGTTGCATCCTGGTAGAAAACACAAGGTCGACTGTTAGGAAAAGTATAGGTTATTATCAGTGTCAATAGACAATTTACTTTTAACTGTATTGAGTGGTTAGGCTGTTCAGTACAGTCATCGAGAGATTTAGCAAGACAAGGTACATAAGACATGTATGACACTTACCCCCACTAATGATTTCTCCTCTCTGTGAGCAGGTGGATCTCTGAGTTCTCTCCAATGTGAATCGTAGTTCTCAGACGCGTCCCTCTCATCCAATGAGATCAACTCTTCCGCGAGGCACCTCAGCAGGTCTTCTGTCAGAGGCCCCTCCCCTGCTTCGTCCAGAAACTTCTGGAACACGGGGGACATAGTCCCGTCACAGCTGCCTGAGGTCCATGTGTTGATCTTGGGCTGCACCGGGCTGGCTGAGGGAATAGGTACATGGTGGTCCAGGTGTCTTGCACTCCTTCTGTTATCATCTTTGTCACTCTCTGTCAGCTTCCCTCTCATATATTCCCAGACATAGAGACCCTCATCATCAGTGTCTGATGTTTCCTCACTGTTGTTTCTATTTGTGTGGCTGCTTTTCCCTGACGGAGGGGGAGAGGTCTTCCCCCGTGGAATGCAGTTTGGAGTGAGCGTCTTAGAGCTGAAGCCGGACAGAACTTCCTCGATAACGGACAACGTGTGGTCGTCCACATGCAGCTCTGCTGTGTTTGGAGAATTCCTCACGTCGTCGTCTTCATCCTCACTCAGGTTTATTTCGTTCCGGTTGGGCTGGATATGCCAGTCCAGGCCAGACGCAGCCACCTCAGGGCCAGTTTCTTCAGGGGAAGCAGGTGTTGGGGGAGGCTCCACTCTGGGCAGCATGGCCCTCTGTTTACCTTTGCAAGAAATCAGCTTTTCTACAGGGCTTTTCTTCCGTCTGCTGGCCTCAAGTGGTTTCTTGGGGTATTTGTACTTGGCTCTGTGTGTTGGGGTCTTCTTATGGGGGGCAGACTGAACTGTTCTGCACCTTTCACATGAGCTGGACACTCGGAGGTTGTCATAGACGGGGCCTGCAAACATCTCATAGATGGCCGGCCCCTCGTCTCCACTGTGGATCTCCTTGAACATGTCACTGTAAGGTATGTAGTCCACCGCAGACTTGGCTCTGGGTGTCCCCAGGGTCCCTGGCTTCTTAGGCTGCCTGACACTCTTAGGCTCCCCTGGGGCTGCCTGCTTCTGAGTGGACACCTTTTTATTGTTTAACAGCTTCTTCTCAAGATTTGATCTTTTGATGCAAGGCCTCGGGGGCTCGATGACCCTCTTGCGCGGAGAGCTGGAAGTGTCCAAGATTTTCGGACCAGCCATGGAAGAACCGGATCTGGATTTGACTGGGTTTTCTGTTGCCTCCCCACTGACGACAAGATCGGGAGTGTGTCTGACCTTGGCTCTGATTAGGGAAGGGGACAGAGGAAGTTCTCAGGTTGCTTTTGGACTTGGCACGTCCTCGCGCAGGGTCTTTGCGGGCTAGTACGTTAAAAGACTGGTTCGTTTGCGAACTAGTGCTGCCTCTTCTTTCTTTGATCTTGACCGGCTTGACGGGCTTCATCTTCTCCTCTGTCAGAGTGATGTTCACCGTAGCAGGAAGGCAGAGATGCTTGGTGTCCACTGTACTGACCTTGCCATTGTCCTCCTTGATCTGGACTTCTCTGCATCCCTTATGTGTTTTAAGTGCTGGGGATGTTATGACTGGTGACTGATCTGATGTGGGTTCTCTTGACATATTCTGGGAAGTCTTCTTTATCACTTCCTGCACCATAACTCCTGGTTCATCCTTTACATCATCGTGTGCCTCGAGGTCTGAAGAATGACCGGGCTTTATCTCATTCACAGATTTACTGGTTTGTACCGTCTGTCTCTCTACAGAGGGACATTTGACTGGCTCTCTGTGATAGATGTGTTCAGTGGTGCCCTGCTGAATCACCAATGGCCCTCTAGTCTGACTGTGAACTTTGTCACTCTGCAAGTGCATTCTGTTGTTGATATTCTGTCCTGACTGTCCCAATGGGGACTTGAGCAAATCACCATCGTCCTTATCGTCTATATCCTCCTCCTCCTCCTCCAGGTCGATGGAGCTGTGGCTGCTGGTGCTGCTTGAGCTGCTCTCCTCGCTACCTCCCCTGGTGGCCGGAGGTCCCCGGACACCTGCCCAGGAGAGCCTCCTCAGTCTGGCCCTGGAGCTCAAAGGGGTCAGGCTGATAGGCTTCAGGGGAGGGGGGTGCCTGAGCCTGGGGAGGGCTGCTCGGTCTCCCTGCCTCCCCTCCAGAGGGGCCAGGTGCTTAGGGGTTCTTGGCATGGGGCATGTTGGGTGCAGGGCAGGCAAGGAGCCCTGGATGGACAGAAATAAACGATTAGAGGAAAAAACTGTGTTGCCATGTTAAAATCTTGCTGAAAATATTTATTTGGTAGCCTACCTTTCGACCTTGAAAACTTCTCTCTGTTTCACTACAGCCAACAAGACCTGCAATATAGGAGAAAAGAGCAGGCTTTACATACTGTACATTGATCACTGGACAGACATTTCCGGCACCTTGAGGTCTACGCTTACGTGTCTGGATGTGTGCGCGGGCCTGGAGCAGTGAGTTTGGGTCCATGAGAGGCTCCATGAGGCTGGGGGCAGATTGGCTGAGCTGGCTGGGATGAGGAGCAGCCAGGCTGTGGACTGCCACAGACTCACTCCTGCCCCTGGGTTTGGGAGGCACAAGAAGGCAGGCTGTTCCTGTGGTTCTCAACGGGCCAGGGGAAGCCAGAGAGGGGTCCAAGGTAGCAAATCTGTCCAAATGGCGGCTTCTGTCCGTCCACAAGCCGGGTAAGGAACCACTTTGGCTGAAGGAGGAGAAGAAGATACAGATGATTTGATAAATGTGAACAAACAAATTCCGGACAAACAAATGTCAGGTGTTATCCATTATGTGGTGGTTTTCTCTACATTTCTATCCTGTGTCTTTCTTTCATGGATGTCTCTTTCTCTAGCCACAGCAGGGGTACGGTGGCTCTGAAAGTTGATGCTGTAAAGTGAGAGATCTTTTCAAAGTTTTTTTTTCTCCAACAGATGACTTGGACTTCTTTCACTACAGAGCTCCACAAACAATGGTCTGTTTCACAGACTCTCTCCTCTCTTTCTGCTTTTCCCCTACACTGTAGAACAGCATGCCCTTGAGACACAGTGACAGGCCAACTTCTGGCCTATCTGTGTAACTGGATCTGTCACTCTCTGTTTTGGTGTAAAAGTGGGAGGAAGGTGTTGAAGGGGGCGGGGATGGAAGTATGAATAGTTTTGTTTGTACTCAAGTGTGTGTTTGTGTGAACAGATGGCGGTGTTTGTGTTTCTGCTCCTGTCAATAGTATCCCCTGGTTTGCTGTATTGAAGGTTTCCTTTACAGTTGTCCTAAAATACAAGGAATGTGTGTGTACAGTATGTTTGCACGCGTGTGAGTGTGTGTGTCTGTCGGTTTGTCCGTACGCCCACCTGCTCCCCTTTCCCACATCCTGGTAGGCTTGCCTCAGGTCTCTCAGGGTTTCCATGGCGCCCCGGAAACAGAGTGGGATTCCCTTATCTGCATCATGCACACAGACACGCACACACACACACACACACACACAGACACAGACACACAAGTATAGTAGTCTGGTGTTCATCATCATCAGTGTTTCAAAAGTTTCCTATTAAGGTCAAGGATAAGTGTTCCTTTTCACTGTTGATACAGTTCTTCACCATTAAACAATGTTAATGTCTTCCTCACAGAGTGATAAGAGCAGACAAAACATATAACATTCCGTACTGCACAGGATGGGAAGCTGAACAAAGTTAAATTAAAAAACATTCACCTTTAAAAAACAAATTCTTAAATACCACACATTGATAGAATTCAAGGCTGTCCCATGACAACGTCAGTACTGGTCTTCCAAGACGTTGAGGTCAAACAAAACAGTTGGTACATGATCCTCAAACCACAACAGAAAACGATAGCTGTTACCTGTTCCTGAGCCAGTCTGTCCAGTCCACCCTCATCTTAGTATACCCAGCTTATATGACACAGAGAGAGTGTGTGTATCTTATCCACCTCTCTTCTCTCCCCTCTCTCTCTCTCTCTCTCTCTCTCTCTCTCTCTCTCTCTCTCTCTCTCTGAGCAGGGCAGCGGTGCGTCTGACAGGGGCAGGCAGGTTTCTCAGCTGGGGGCAGTTGTATGTGCCTACCTCTGATAAGAGGGGGTGCTTTAGAGCCCAGAGGGCTTGCCCAATCAGCTGAGGACAGGGACAGGCTTGCCATTGTCACTGTCCATAGGTGGGAGGGGCTAAGAGTGTGAGGGAGGGGTGGAAATAGAGGGAATGTCCTGAAGAACCATATTTCGGCCCATTAAACTGCGTATTAGTTTATAAACCCAGACAAGTATTAATAAGTATTATTGGGAGTTCAAACACCAAATGGAGTGGTCATCTAAACTTGTTTTCTCTTATCAATTAGTACCCAACTGTCAAATCTTCTAGAAAGTATGTCTCACCTTGATTGTTGGGCTTATGGTGTTCTGATAACAGCACCGGATCCAAATATTCCGGGTCATCCTGCAAGACACAACACTAAGATTGTTGTGACATAAGTATGCACTCTTAACATGGACATTGCCTACAATATGTTGACTTACTCAACCATGTTGAAAACGGCTGACATAAAAAGTCTGTCTTGTTATAATCAAAGTGGCTGTGTTTGATTTCCATGTGTCTAAACATTATCCATAAGGAAGGACGTGCCCAGAGAGGTGCTCCAGAATTGCTCCAGCCACTGATTAACTGACACTACCCTAAAGGAAATTGAAACTACAGCCTTCAGTTCATCAGCATGTTGTCTCCCAAATTGTTGTGTGTGTTTATATGCCCCTAGTTTGTATTAACCATCTGGCTGTCTTCCATGCAATCAGTGGGCTCGGTCATTAGCCGGTGAGCAGCTGCCCTCTCTGCCTCTCACCTGCGAGGCATTCACTCATCCCATCAGGATGTAGCTAAGACTCAGCCACATAGAACACCCCTGCCGTGCCAATTACCCCAATCTAGCACTCCCACCTGGGGCCTCTGGGACCCATAGATTAAGTCAAGTGTGGCCACTATGGCGTCAAGCCATTTGGATAGATTAGGGATTTAAGGGTGTGATAAATGATGCCTGTGTGGGTATACAAGCACTATTGATGCCCTACAACCAAGCCTATTTGGTGATCTTGTGTAGGAAATACTTCTTTCAACAAACAGACCTGACCTCACCCATTCATAAATAGTAACACAAACATAAAAAAAGAACACAGCACAGACAGCAAGTACGAACTAAATAGTACAACGTCTCACCAGTCTAAAACGGTAACATTTTCAATGGCAGAATTGTGCCCAGAAAAGCTATGATATAACAGTGACGGTCCGCTTACCTCTGCTGAGGACTGGAGGCGAAGGCTGTGTGAGAGAGCGGGGTTCGGGGGGTGGCCTGGAGCCCACAGCTCCTCGGGGGGGAAGCTCTGCAGGTCCAGGGGCGTGGCCGCTGTGTGTTTACCCAGCAGAATGAGACGGAGATGTGGAGTTAAGGGGGGAGTTCCAGGGCAACAAGGAGCCCACAAGGCCTCCTCACACACACACGCGTTTAACTACAAACCACCCTCTCTCCCATGGAATCCTAGAGGGTTTCCTAAATGGGAGTTGGTTTTGAGGGAAGCTGATGTGCTCCTATATACTGTGCACACACACACACACACAGTCAGCACATCAGCAGCCAGGGTTTAGAATGAGTGACCGTTCCGTTCTAATAGGTAACTAGATTAGAAGCTGTGTCTTTTTCTGGGTATAGGATCTTATGAACATGAAGGCCTGTTGCACAATGTAAAATATGGTACCAATGAACAGAATATGCTAATAACTAGATGTACAGTGTATAAGCTTGTTATAAAAGCCTCTTAATATATATAAACGCAGACATAATATTACACAATGGCATGTATATTATGTCTCAATCTACTGCAGAGGATTCCATGGTTCGGTGTGGTATTTACCAGTTGGTGTGAGGGCCTGGAACAGCAAGTGGAGGAGTTCTTCCTTCATAGGACTACTGATGTGAGAGACGTAGTGCAAAGCAGAGCATGCCTGGTGGTCACACACCTTCACGTCACTGGAATGGGAGGAGACAAGGAACAGGGATGTGACCTATTACACCACCACAATACAGTCACAACAACATGGACCATGGTGCTCTCGAGATATATTTAGGGTCTCTTAGAGAACATTAGAATTTGTGGATGGTGTTGATTTTAGACTGCATGTCTAATCTAACACCACGAGTAATGTAAATGTTGGCTGGACAGGACTGGACTGAAGGTTAGAGTCATTCTATAAAGGTGCTTTTCTTACACTGAGGCTGCTAGCAGCTCCCTCACCACTTCTACGGGCCTGTATTCCCATGGCAACTGGGAGCCGAGCTCTTCGAACATGTCTATATCCCGGATCGCCAGCATCAGTGGAGTCAGACCGTCCCTGTTCCGACAGTTCACATCCACAAGGTCACTCTGAGCCTGAAACACACAGCCAGACTGCATTCAACATGTCAACAGTCTACAAATCTGGAGCCAGGGTGCCAAGTAAACATTGAGTAGACACACACTCCCACGCACACAATCTGAGCCTCGTCGTAGTGTGAGTCCTACCAGCAGGTGCTGCAGTGAGTGGAGCTCTCCCTGCCAGGCAGTCTGGAGCAGCTGGGTGTGGTGGGGCAGAGGCCTGGACATGGACCAGAGCAGCTCCCTCTGCAGGACAGGAGGACTCACGTGTAACGCAGTCTGGTTGCTGCGGTTGCACAGCGTGACATCAGCTCCCTTTCTCAAGAGGAAGTACACAACCTGAGAACAGAGAGATGCATGTCATCACAGAGGCAGATACTGTGTAGCTTTGTGTTGATGTCTTGGTTGCTTCATTGAAATTAGATTTTAGGTCAAGTAAATGAATGAATGAATCATTGTTGTTCTGTAATTATGTTTTTCCATATCTTCCCTAATCTACCAACAACAGGTTTCTCTGTGCTGGGGTTTGTCCACCTTGGGGACAGGTGTAGGGAGATCCCTATGGCGTCCCTCGTCATCAACACAACCAGTAAGTCATCATCTTATTTGTGTCTTGCATAACACTGAGGTCATCAGTCGTTCCACTCCTGGGAGGCATCACATGGGTCTCTTCGTGGTATTGTTATTGTGAGGAAAAATACAACTGAATGGATAACTCGTGAACAATAATAAACGCCCCTGTCATATCAACAGGAGATCACAATGGATGAGTTCATATGTGAAACTACCACGCTATATCAAATTGATAACAAGAAAGAATGATTTATTATTGACGCTTGATTCAATCATTAATTATTTATAGCCACTTGTGTGATTTAAAATGTTTATATAGCATTTATGAAATTACATTAACAAACACACAGAATGATAAAACATAACCTACTTAATTCATACTTTTATGCCTTTTTCAATAATCACTAGCATCAGTCACTCAACAATAAGAACAAAGACTACACCTTATCAGTCCAGCTACACTCACCCCATTAGGGAGTCTCATTATCGAATGCAGCAAGCTACAAAGGAACCACCCAACCGAGTCAATCTCCTCCCTAAAACCTGAATTTACCTCAGTCATACCCCTCTGGCAGGCTGTGATGAGCGGAGTGCAGCCCTCCTCTGTCTGGGGAACATCCACTTCCTCCCAGGGACAGTCTTCCAACTCTAGCCCCAGGCCCAAGTCCCGGCCTGGCTGCTCCAGCTCAGCCCTCAGCATGTCGTCACCACTCCCCCTTCCCTCCATCCTCTCCGTAGTCCACCAGGTCCTTGGCAGGTCTGTGTGAACAGCAGCCAGCAGGATGAAGATGAGACTGTCAGATTGGCTGTAGCTGCTAATCTGTCACTATGGCTCTCTTTAGCGCTCTTCTGCTCTCCCAATGATCAGTTTGCCTCCCCGAAGCCGTACTGACGGATGTCTAGAGACGTGGGTTGGATGAGGTGGTTGGTTTGCTGTGGAAACGTTCACCTGCTTACTCTCCTTTCTTTAGACCTGGTCTATAGTCTCAGTACCTGTGTGGGTGCAATATTATATCAGGGGAGGTTTGTTGTGAATGTCTGTGTAAGACCCTGGTGACCTGGTCCCCGATGGGTAAAGGGGTGTGGAGTAAATTTCCTCTCACATTACAACATTGTCTCGTGGTGTGAATTATTAAGATGCAGATGGAAGCATTAATGAACAGGGCATCAACACTATGTTAATATCACTGACAGTCGTGTAACTGGCTTCACAATCAAATCTAGCTGGCGTCACTACCCAGCTTCGCATTGAAATAATGAGTGACAACTACTTACATTAAAACAACACAACAAAGTCAAGAGGGAGGATTTCTAATATTTTGCAACCAACAAACCAAGTAATGTTCTACTGATAGTGTGAGGAACACATGTATGGAGAAACCCTAACAACATGGACTCATGAAGCCAGAAGTCTGTGAAAAGGACTAAACGCTAAACCTAACTCACCTTTAGACTTGAGCTGTATCTCCTCTTGATTTGAATCATTTTCTTCCATCATTTGCTCTATTTCCATGCTTGATTCACATACAATCCAGTGCTCTATTAAAGACATGTATAACACTATGCATCGATCAAGAAGTTCATGTTTTTTGTATTTCAACAGCCTCTCCAGTGTCTACACTCTCCTTGCACTTCTCTCCACACGCCTCCCGCTTCCCTGGGCAGGTCTGAGTTTACACTCTGTTGCCTAGGAGATATTGTCAGCCCAGCAGGCCAAGAGTGGATTAAATGCCAACAAGCTTTATGCCCTGCAAGAGGAAGACAAAAAGAAAGTTGCTACAATTGGCACTCAAAAGACATGACATAATTCTTTCTTCACTTTTGTTTTAATGTTGGCTGCACTCCTTTAATAAAGAATAAGGGCAATATACAAACTTAGTTTTTTATTGTACAGTTATGAGACTTTGAGTTTCCCCCATACATGTATAACTTGTTTTGCAGTACTTCCAGCACACCAGTTCATATTCAATCATTTAAATTACATTAAAGCTATGTTAAAATGAACTCAATATTGCACAAAATACTCAATCTCCCACTTGGAACCAAAATAAATGGTCTGTCGATGATTATTCATGGTAATCAGTGCACGGCAGAGGAAGTTTCGAAGCACACAGCTTATATATTACATCCAAGCAGCCCTTTATGCCTTCCTCTCTTGCGTAAAATGTGCTGTACCATATTTGGCAACCCTTAGGCCTTCAGGTTCAACCCATATATCCATAACACAAACACAGCAGTGTTACCCAATGCATCAAGAGATGATTGACAGACAGTTTAGGAGAAAACATCCTCCATCTTGTCTTCCTCAGCTTTCGTTACCATCCGAACAGCAGGTTGTCGACTTGTCGCGTTTGTTTGCTGATGTCGGCCAAAATGTCCATACAGAGTGAAGTCCGTCAGATCAGCGGCTAAACTTGAAGATGGTGGGGAAGATCTTCTTGTGGAGGTAGCGCACCCGGTCCTCCGGCCTTCTCTGCTTCTCAAACTCATAGTAGGGGATCTGGAGAAGAACGAAGCAACAACAGACAGGGTCACTGACGGGGCTTTCTAGTTAAGTTCCATCGCGTTTCAGGAGCATATGCAGTCGTCATGTCTGTACCTGTATAACCTGGTAGCCCACTCCACGGAGGTGGCGCCTCTTGGTGGCCTCCTTCCCCAGCAGGTGCTGGGTGTTGCTGCAGAAGCGGTCCTTACCATCCAGACACAAGGCCACCCTACAGCACACACACACACACATCATCTTAACCACGTCTACATGCGCACACTTTGTGTATGATTTTTTAAAACAAACATACTGAACGTATTCTATTTATTCATTGTATGAGTTCAGTCTACCTGTGTGACTTACCTCCTCTGAGTGTGTTCCCATTGAGAGAGAGGCAAGACAAAGCCATCTTCATCCAGATTGATCTCCAAGTCTGGCCAACAAAAATAACAATCGGAATGACTTCACCTGTTTAATCCTGTCATCAAACTGTAGTAAAATCAACATACTGTTGTCCATATTACAATTTAGAATAGAAGAGAGCAGCGGTGAATCACCTATAGTGTATCCGGTCTGTGTGAAAACTCTGGTGGTGTAGTGGTCCTTGCCCCCAAGGAGAGTGCTGAGAGGCCCTTTAACCTGGCTGTAGAGATATCTGTCCATGGGTGTCTCAAAGGAGTGGTCCACAGAGGAGAACTTCTTTATGTGATAGTAGTAAGGCAGCCTGCGACCCTGCAATGACATATACATAATGTAGTATATTGTACAATTAAGTTGAAAATGTGTAGTTCTAGAAAGATGATCACCATAGAAACTCAATGGAGGCCCAGTGTGGTCATGTTTGGGAAAAAAAACTTTGCTTGTGGGTTCATTTCCCATTGATGGATGTATTCATGTGTTCAGTGATGCTCAGTGCACTTACCCTGTAGTGAGTGCACTCCAGTGAGGTGGACAGGCTGAGCTGGGTTAGCTGACCTAGGGAATTCTTATCCAGGGGCTCCCCTTGTGCTGTGGGGGAGAGAAAGACAGGGTTACATACTAGATACACAGCATCCATATACTTTACACACACACATTGTACATCACATGCAGGTATGACATAACCAAGCAGACCTTGGATCCCACACCTCAGGAGGAACACAACTGGGGGAAAAGGCCCTGTCTCATGCACATTCACACATATAAACAAACACTCACAAAGGGAGAGAGATATGCCTTGAAATACCTTGCAGCCTCTGCAGGAAGTAGGGGCTGAAAACCTTGGAAACAAAGTTGAGTGGGAACCTCTCTAGGTGGATGCACGAGTGGAGCACCTCGATCACAGACCGCGGCTGGAACTGGGAGAAACGGGACTGCAGGACGCTCTCCAGCTTGCTAAACATCTGAGTGGAGCACTCTGGCAGGTAGTTTAGCCTCCCCATGGCCACGATCTGGCAGGCGATCTGGGGAGTGCTGTACTTCTCCGCATTAACGACGAAGCCATCTGCTACGGCCTCAAAGATGGGCTCGGAGCGCCACCTCATCTGCAGGCAGAACTCCATCGCCGTGCTGATGAGCTCCGCGTCACCTTCTGCTATCCTGCCTGGGAGGTGCCTCTCCATAGCTGGCAGGAACCCCTGATCATGATGTCCAAAGTGCATGAGACTGGCCAGAACCCGTAGCAGCTCCTGGTCTGTGAAGTCCTGGAAGAGCCTAGAGGCCCTGCGGCTGAGCTTGAGGATCAGAGAGATGGCCTGGCTCTGCTGCAGGGCCCCCAGGGAGTGGAGGATGTCACTGATGTTGCTGGCTGTCAGTCTGTGGATCAGCCTCTCTGTTTGCCTGTGTAGGACGGGCATCCACTGGTGGGTGACCTGGCATAGAGCCAGGAGGGAGTACACTCGAGCAGCATCGTCAGGAGAAAGAGCCTCGTCGATGCTAGCCCTCACAGAGTTAAGGACCTGCACCACAATGTCAGATATCCTGCCTTCCAGCTTGTAGGCCACCTCTCCAAGGTGGCACAAGTGTGATAGCTTGATGTCTGTTTGTACGAGTTGTGCTCTGCACTCCTCTTTTAACCTGGAAACTACTGGACTGTTAGGGTCCACACCAAACTCCACACACACTCCCAGTAAAATAGCAAGCTGCTTGATTCTCTCTTGATTACTAGGGGCCTCGGTCAATCTGGTGCAGAGTTCCGGCAAGACCTCTCCTTCAAATAGAGCCTTCATCGTGAGGGAATCTCTTATGGCCTGAGTCTTGTTTGGAGAAAATGGAGATACTGTTTGTGTGACCACAGCACCTGTTGCTATATTACCGGTACGTGAAAGGCATCTCTCAAGATGCAACATCAGTTCCTGGTCTTTTTCCTCTGTCAATGGCAGGTTGCATAACTGATGTGCCATCGCCCCTCTCTCACTTGTGGTGTGGTAGCGGCGCAAAGTTGAAATGCACGGTGTTGCTAGACTACGTTTCCATGGTATTTCCACAGTAAAAAGGCGTGCAAGCAGATGTGTATGACTTTCCATTAAGCCACGATTTAAGATCAACGCGTAAGCGGAATACTGACACATAGCTCTCACAGAGGATATGCAGGCAATTGACTTCATAATGGTTGTATTTATAACGATTCCCCCTAAAAGTCAGATAGTAATAACGTCTCTACAAGACAGTAGTGGAAAAAGTAACCTGCAAATAACTAGCAACTGTATTTCGGGTATTAGTCCACAATCCATTCAAACGAATGCGTACTCACCATGTAAGAGAAAGATGTTTATGATATAACTGCGGAGACTTACAAAACAAACGTGGTGTGTTTGGTAACATGCTTGTGTAATGCCAAATGTCTAACATTTGCTTCCACCTACTGGTGCTAGTAAGTATGACAATATTAACAACTTTTGCTTAACTATTCAAAACTACAACCTTCTCGCGTCCACTACTATTCATTACTTAACAGATGTGACCGGACCGTAAGTCATACATGTGTATGCTCGTATTAGCCTACATCATGACACATGAGATGTGGTTTTTGGACATGCACTGTAATTCAGTCTAACCAAAATGGACATTTCACCATAGTTGTTGATTATTCAACGTTTTGCATTTTCAGATTGGGTAAACTGCTCATTTGGCAGAACAAAGGCACGTAAAGTCTGATTCACGACGCATCGACTGATCAAATTGACACCGATTCTTATTTAACTTATTTTACACCAGGTGGCGCAATGTACCAATATACCATAGCTTGTTTCCCCTGACGATATTTTTCATGAATCCTCAAACATGTTAATAACAACATCAAAATAGAGAAGCAAACACAAGGATGAATGAACTAACATTCTCTAAATCCCTTTACTCTATAACTACAAATCCAGTCTGTTACAAGAATATAAAATGTTATTTATTTTGCACTTCTACACTTCTAAATAAACATACAATGGTACTTACATACATTTATTAGCTTCAGCTGTGTCTGATGTGGAGCAACGTGGATAACTAACTAAGGGTTATCCGTCATCATCCTGCCCCTCCTCTATCTTCCCAGAACATCTCAAAGAAGAAGAGCTCCACAGACTCTAGGGAGCACATCCTCTCTTCTCCCATGTTGCATTTCTCTTCGGGGATCCATCAATATAGCAGCATTTTCGGTTTGGAACTTTGAAGTCTTGGGAGCTGTAAACAGTCATGGGGGAGTCCATCAAGACACATGCAAAACGGATGACATTATTTCTACATTTCACAGAAAGGATGTGGATTGCAGTAGTCTTTTGCTAATCCGACAGTGAAATGTCACTTAGCACACAAATGAATAAATGTGCCCACAAAGATACGGTATGCATGCACACACATACACATGTACATACAAACACACACACATACACACACAAATCGACTCCCTGTTGGCCCCTCCGCCACACATGGATGGCACCGTCGATGGGGCCAAATCTAATCTAATAAAGAAAAGTTCAACAGTGATGCTGTTATAAAGAGCTTAATGTGACGCACTTGGAAGATGGCACTGTGGCTGGGTTTAATTATGTCCCCGATAACTTGTTTCTGGGGACCCTTTTTTGTGACTGAGGGGGTGACCTCATGATCATTAAAACTTTTAACACATTTTTACAGTCAAAATGCGTAATCTGCACTGTAATGAAGGTTTGGGTCTCGGAAGCGGCTTGTCTGGATGTGATAACTGAAAGCTTCTGCAGATACTTCGGCCTACACAGAGATCCACATGTATCTCATTCTGGACAATACTCTGGCTGTCTACACCCTGCAAAAGTGACATAATTCTGGCTGAAACACTTAATTTTCCCTTAGTTGTTGATGCATCATAATGACTCAATCTCATTATCCCAGAGCAGACAGGGGGGAGGATGTGGAGGTCTGCAGACATAGAAATCATGGGACAGTATAGATGTTTTATTATAGAATCCTTCTGCCGGTTCACAAGAAATGTCATGGAGCAAGCTCCAGGGGATTCCAAGGATGACTGTGGCTCGTTTAAAAAGGTTAGAGCCTCATGTGTGCCGTCATGTGTTTCTCATTTAGCCTTAATTCAACTCGGCATATAAAATATTATGTGTGATTGGATTTCTAATCATTTTGAAATGATAATGCCTGGGGAATGTATCACTTGCTTTTTGGCCAAAGAGGGAAGATTGTAAGTTGTTTTCTCTTTTTGTGTGTTTGGCCTAAAGAGAGAGGACAAGTTCCCGGAGATAGAAGCTATGTCCGGCCTCCAGGCAGACTGCGGGGAGATAGAAGCCTCTAGAAGATGTCCAGCCTCCAAGCAGACTGCGGGGAGATATTTCACGGCAGGATGAAGGCAGTGTATCAACAGGAGTGTGTCCCATCTGTATAACAGTGGTATGATGGAGTTGGTAGAATGGGTAGAAGCATACGTAAGGTATATTACTGATAGTAAAAGTAGTGTGAAAGAGTCTAAGTACACAGTGTGCTGGCTCCTCTTGGTAGGGTAGAGTGTATAAAGGAGATAGGAGTTTGTTGGTATTGTGAAGCACTAGTGAGCCAGGCACACTCTGGGTCTTTAGCGGCTGTTCCCAGGGAACGCTCAGCCAAGACCCCAGGCTCAACACCCTGCTGGACTTTGAAATCAGATCTTTATTGTCCATAAAGTTTAAGCCAAGTATGAAGAATCAGCCCTCCCTAACAAAACATACCCTCCCATACTGAGAAAGAGAGAATACCACAAAATGAGCAATGTTGTCAGACATGTTCACAATGATGCTGTTATATCTATAACTCTTTATCTCTTTCTAATTCCCTGTGGGAAAGTCATAAGTCACGTATTCCTACGTTTTCTGCATCATTTCTCATACATGTAGCCTCCTAAGGGGGCCCAATTCATACCAATGTCATATGAATGTGTGCTTACACAGAACAATGAACTACTCAGAACAAAAAAAGAGAAATCATTCTACTAGTTTTGGTGTTAAATTTGACCCCACAATCATAAACTCTCCAACTTATATGCCCGATGAGTGAAAATGTCCCACATTACTTTTTGGTTCTCATTCGAGGTTAGTAGCAGGAAAAATCTATAAATCCAGTTAAACGACTCTCTTCTGCCATGATAAACTGAAGTTTTACTGAAACACCTGGAGCATAAAGAGATGTGTTTCAAATTCCTCCTTTGATGTTGGTGGGAAACAATGGAATATGAATCAAAGAGACCTGACCATGAGATAACCAGAAAAGAAAACTGCACTGATCACTCCTGCATTCTGGGTGGGGTCGGGGAGGAGGAGGGAGGGGGTGGCAGGGGGTTGTTGATAAATGCAGATGAGACTTGCAGCTGTAAAATGAGCCGCGTGTTTGTGTTGTGATTGATTGCATCACTGTCCAGGAATGTAGTGGGTTGATCTTTTGATGGGCAACTACAGAGCACAGCTATTGGATTTCAATGCGTGCCTTTGGCCACTTCAAATAAAGGGGTTATGTGGTAATCCTACCTATGCAAGACATGCCCGACACATGGACATAGATTGCCCTTTTGTTGGCAAGAGTGTGAAGCCACAGTCCACTGCAGTGATGACACTATTATAATCAAATGAGTGCTAACTCAGCACAGAGCAGGTGTTCTCATTTACAGGAATAATAGTGGAAACAGAGATATTTTGAGAGATATTTTGTTTATAAACCTACGGGTAAATAAGACAACAGTATTGCTAGCTGGAATGTAGGACATTATTTTTTATATTTATTGTGTATTTGCCGTTAATATGAAATTAAGGAGGTATAATAATAATACAATAATTAAACACTTTCCCTAAAACAGAACACAGTAGATGGAAATGTAATTTTACTGTCCATTTTTTTTCAAGTTATTGTTCAACCAAGTATTTTTCCACCTACTAGTTGCATGTTCCTCTAATCAACAATGGCAACTCTGGGAGAGGTAGGCTATTTGCAACACCTGTGATGAGCTCATATAATTCCATAGGCTGTGATTTCTTTACTCTAAACACGTCGGGAAAATGTTTCTTCGCCTCTCCCCCACCCTCGGTTTCAACAGTTTGTAATCAGTCAAGCTTTTCCAAGTAATTATCCATTTTTTCTCTGAGTGACAGTGAGGATTTCACTTGGCCCGGAGCGACTTCACGGTTGAAGATGAGCGCATCTGTTAACCAAGGCAAATGCATTTTCACTTAAATACTAGAGAGCAGGGCAACAAAAAAAACTAGACAGCAGGGCAACGTTTATACGCCTGCATGCCGACGCCTACCTGTGGCCTTCGTATAGAAAAATAACCGTCCTCCTATTTCAATGCGTGAGAGCTACGCAAAAAAAAGAAAAGAAAAAAACGATGATACTGAGGCCAATTTCAGTTAATGCTTTTGCGCCATAACGTCAACATCGATAGTCCTCCTGGAATCTTCTGGGGGTTACTTCCCTGCCCTGGCTCTGGCTCTGGCTCTGGCTCCATTCCATCACCCTCAGGCTCCAGTATCCTTGCTGCCAGATTAAAATCGCTGTGCTATTGGAATTTGGGTGTAAGACGCAAGGTTTTTTGTCACCTTTTCCTTTGGGGTTCAAAGTTTGAAATTGTTTGCCAGAGATACGACAATGAAGAGGTTAACGCATTCCATCACGGAAATCGCCATACTCTGACCAAGTTATCAAACGTTAGTGATGAGACCGGAGAAGATCCCGTCGGGTTTCCTGCGCACCAGTATTTGGCGGTGCTGCTGACTCCTGCAGTGTGGTCGACCGAGTCCGCGAGACATCCCATGAAAAACAAACAACACCTTAATTGTATTTGGGAGAGGCGGTGCTCGGTTTGCAACTTTGATATAGAGTTGTTGTTGCTCCTTCTCAAGGATACACTCATCATGACGATTCCATTATCTCGGATTCAACTTGCTCTGTTCTTCATCCTTCTTTGTCCTGTCAATATCATCGGACTATGGTGGTAAGTCTTTGGTACATTAATAATTGACACGTGCTATTGGATAGCAGTAGCAAATGTGTAAGTAAGGGGTTTTCTTAATAGTGTGACCTCAGATATGAATGAAACTAAACGAGTATAGCGGCAACTGGTTTTTTTCTGAAATATTTGAATTTAACATGTCATCCAGTTGCCTATCCAATATACAGACGCATTTTCCCATTTACGTTTTAAAGCAGTAGTATACCAAGGGACTAAAGTCTAAGATATCTCATTGTAATAAATTATTGTAGTACTACTCTCCTAGAATATTAGTTGCCTATTATTTAGTGTTGAAAAAACCTTTATGATATATAATCAACAATAATTTTGTTTAGAATTTATCTAACCATTTTTTTAGCACATTCTAAATAAAATGTAAAAGGTATTTAAACTGCAATTGAACGTGAAACCAAAAGCAATGAATAGAGAGAAATGTCTTAGGGTTGCAGGGCTATGGTGGTCTTGCATGCTGAACCTCATTGAGGTCTGGCATGGCCTGTGGTAAAAGCAGACGTATGAAAGGGGTCAGAGTTGGAATTTCAGGTGGACCTTGAGGCAGTGGATATGTCATCATAAAACAATCCCGTGTTCAGCGCTCAGAGGTGTGTGACAGTCAGAGAGACAGGGAGAGATCTGTTGATAACATATTCTACACACACACTCATCTGCAGGGGGATGTTTAGATCACATCCCCTTTCAGCATTTTTCGAGCTCTTCCCCCCCCATTCCATCTCTATCAAGGTCACCTAACTGAACTGGTGTGACCAACGGTGCTGAAACACAGCCTGCATGTTGTTGGCCTGCTGAGCTAAAACTAGGGGAGATAATGCATGTCCTCGGGTCACAGGCAAGGTTAAGCCACTCATCAATAGTGCATGGGTCACTGAACCACCTCTGCTACACTAAGACAGAGCTAGAAGGGTGGGCTAAAGGTGAGCACACCTGTAGGTCTGGCAGACACGGACAGGACAATGACGCTTTCTGTTGAGAGTTTCTCGACATACCATCACTTCTCTCTTTCTCTCTCTCCTTCTTCTCTTTAAAGGCAAATAGTTGTCATTCAGACAGGATATCACTGGCGAGAGAGAGAGAGAGAGAGAGAGAGAGAGAGAGAGAGAGAGAGAGAGATGAAACGCTTAGAGATAACCCTGTCCTTTCAGAGCCTCTGTTGATTAGAGTCTAATCATTTGGGCCGGGTGCTGAGCAGTGAGATTCAGGGAGTGTGGAATGCCTTTGCTCTAAAACAGGGTTCAGCACAAGTAGTTATATGCCGTGTGTGTGTGTGTTCATGTGTACCCTTCCCGCCTAAACGTACAGTGGTCCCTGAGAGTGTTTTCTTGGTCTAATGACAGACACTAACTGACCATCGAACACGAGGCTGGGTGTTAAATCCCCGTCAGAAAGTTTTGTGTGT
This sequence comes from Mallotus villosus, assembly GCA_903064625.1. Taxonomy (NCBI): domain Eukaryota; kingdom Metazoa; phylum Chordata; class Actinopteri; order Osmeriformes; family Salangidae; genus Mallotus; species Mallotus villosus. Next base: position 547,243 of record CAEFZP010005663.1, on the reverse strand, counting down.
CTTGTGTTTTGTTTGTGTGGGGAATAGTCTGGCATGGCAGGCAGTGAGGAGCGTGGCTCAACCTCACAGGTGCACATGCACAAGTGTCAGTCCCAGTCATCCAGGCCGAATGGGGCCAGAGCCAGCATAGCCCCCCCCCTCCCCCCTCCCAGCCCTGGCCCTCTGCTTCTGCTCCGCACCAGTTGAAACATCAGTCACCAGTTGAAAACACTTAATTATACTAGATATTATCTGCCCCCACTCGCGAATCAAAAATAAATACATGTTTTTTTGTTTTTGTCTGAGAGTGGTGAGATGTACAATCAAGGATCAGAGAGATGTGGTCAGATAAAGATGAGATGAAGAGCGAGATGCCTGGGCTGGAGTGTGCAGGATGTTACAGGGTTCCTTTGCAGAGCATGTGCTGTGCACCAGACGCTTCCCAGACTGGGAGAAGTATTGTCTCTGTGTGGCAGAGGTAGTCAGATAATCCCTGTCTGAGACTTTCAAGGCACAATATTATACTCAGATCTTAAGGAGGTATTCTTGGGGAATTGGTAGATAATTGGAGCTGGCATAGTGGGAGACTTGAGTTGGATTCCTGCTGGGTACTTGCGTACTATGTTCTTATTCTTTCCTTCCCTCTCACTGTGAGATCAACATGTGACAGACTGCTGTGGCGCTGCCTGTGTCAGTCCTAGACTGTCACTTGATTTAGTGTTGAAGTCTAGAGAAGATTATGCCATGGCTCAAAGCCACGGACCACAGGCCTCAACCAGCGTCCCTTTCTCTCCCTCTCCCTCTCTCTCTCTATCTCTCTCGGTGTGTCTCTTTCTCATTCTCTCTCCCCCGCCTCCCCTCCCTCCCTAGCTGGCGTCCTAGTCCCTGGCCTTGTCGTGACTGACTTCATATACAGCATACTTGGAGGATTAAGGAGGATGAAATTCACTCGTTTCGCAAAGTGAATAAAGGCCCATATCTGTGGCCGTGCGAGTGGTAATGAAACCTGAGGTCGGCCAGGCTAGAAAAACAGCTTATCCTACACAGATCATGTCTGCTGCTCCACAGGGACTGATTATTTGGATATGTGGTTCTTTATCTCTGTTTCCCTCTCTATTTTGGTCTCTATTATCTTTCTGATATTTCATGCGAGGTATGGTTTGGAGAGGTTCTTGATTGCATCCATGGCGGTACATCCTCGTCGATGTTTTGGTTAGGCCCTGTTTCAACGTTATCACCAGCCAGGAGCTTTAACTAGAACTGATAGAGGCTGAATCTGTGACATTGTAGGAATAGGAAGATTGATTGCTTATCTGACGTTGGAGTTCCTTGTGTGTGTGTGTATCTTTTAATGAAGATGTCTGTGTGTGATTTTGGCAGCTCAGGGATGTTTTTAAGTCAGTGCTGGTTCTGGTACATTTTGCAGTGCAACTTGGTCATACAGACAAAAGCCTAATTTACATACACAATGCTCACTCCAGCTATACTGACAGTCCAACTGTCTGAGTTACATTGAAATACTACTCACTTTACAAGACTGTATGAGCTAGCTCTCCTAAAGCATAAGAATGATCATTTAGAACAAGGTACTGTATAGTACGTTACTACGACATCTTATTCATTCATCCTGAGTAGCTTATCAAAATACTTTTAGCAGACGTTTTTTTTTATTCAATTGTCGCTTCTTACACTGACAATTACACAGAACTTGGACGAGAGAAAGTCTGTCGAACATAGTCTGCTTTTTTACGAGCCTACACCTCCTGTTGTAAAACCTGGTCATTTCTTTTGCAAGCTGTGAGAAGAGCCAGTTTCATGGCTCTGATCCGGACACACTCGCTCACAGGTTTGGAGGCTGCGATGACAGAGATAATCAGTGGTTGTAGAGGCAGAGTCTGCCTGCTAATCACTACATGTGAACATCCCAATGACACAGCAGGGATGTTCGGGTTTTATTCTTCTTTCTTCATGGATACTGCTCAAAGGAGCACGCTCGTTGAGTGTTCTTTCCAAAGCCGTTGCCAAGGAGACGTTGTCAATACATCGTCAATAACCGGTAGAAGAAGGGGATTGGTTGTCAGAATACTGTAACTATTCTTCTGAGCTGGAGTTCTGGAATCAGGATCTCGCACCACAGTTGACATAATTTACTTCATGGGAGTTTGTTACAGTACTGTACTCTCCTTTCCCAGGAAGACAGCCTGAATTATTAGGGTGGATTTGAGGAGTTTTGTAAGCTTAATCCACGCCGCTCACCATTATCATATATTTCTGTCCTCGAGGATAACCGTGTGTTGGCAGTTTGTCTGCTGTCCTCTTTTTTCCATGACGCTATCAAACTAAAAAGGTCGTACTTGCAGCTAAAAATAAATGGTATTTTGATTTAATCAGAGGTATAGGGTGACATTTTAAATCAAAATATAAATGGCCCCACTGTAATAAAATAATAGACTTAGTTGGGATGGGGGGATGGGTCCTGTGTGCAGACTGCCACTATCCTGTGGCTCCTTGTCTTATCAGACCGGCATGAGAGAGGATTGGCAAGAGTGTTGCTTTGACTTCTTAAAACAAACTCACTCCGCAGATGAAAGTTATTAGACATAGAGATGGAACACAACGGCAAGGGGTGAATGAAAAGCAGTGAGGCGTTCTTACACACGTGCACACATATGCACACACACACACACACACACATAGGCAGGCATGAGCGTGCATTTAGACACATAGACCATGCACACAGACATATACACTCCACTACCACTTAACGATAACACCTGGTTTATGCCTTAAAAGATCACACCGCTAATCTGTAAAGTCAGATATCATCGATTATTAAGTGGAGGTGAACTCAAATGGGACTGATTTCACATGATGTCATGACAACTGTTTGGAACGCTCTGGAAAAAGCTCACAGTGTTGGACCAGAGGCCTACTTTTTCTCCCGTTAAGGAGAGAAATAAACAATTGACCTTAAGTGTAAACAGACATCTGTCATCACAAGTGAAGAAACCTGGCAATTAAGATGGGTCTGCCTGTCTCTAGTAATACACCTAAGATCCCCGGTGGTGCTCTGAACGATGTGTGTGTGTGTGTGTCCTGTTCTTCAGGGCGGTGGGCAGTCCTCTGGTCATGGATCCCAACAGTATCTGCAGGAAGACCAAGCGCCTCGCTGGCAAACAGGCAGAGCTGTGCCAGACTCAGCCAGAGATTGTCAGCGAGGTGGCCAAGGGCGCCAAACTGGGCGTCCGGGAATGTCAGTACCAGTTTCGCTATCGCCGCTGGAACTGCACCAGTCAGAACAAGTACTTTGGGAAAATACTCCAGCAAGGTGAGTAACACAATGGATTGATTCTGTTTAAACAGAATCCCAAATTGTTCCTATCTATGGTTTACTCAGCACGACTAACTTTTCCCTAAATCTTCTACCAAGCTGTGTGATTATGAAAGAAGATGATCTAAGTATCTCTCTCATGATTCACTAGTGTCTATTTTGAAGACATGAACCCATGACCTGCGAAGGCTGAGGCAGTGGCCTCTCAACTCAGAACAAGGACAGCTGTTGTTTCTTAACAAGACAGATTTACACTTGACTGACTCTCTTCTGCATCAGATTGCACTCTCAAAATTATCTTCTGAAATTGCCTCTCCTAATCATTGATCTCAAAATGTTTCCCATCTCTTTGAAGTTCAGTAATATAACTAATGTAGGGCCCTGCTACTCTGCAATTACCAAGCACATTTCTGTCTGTTGTCCCTGCCCCTTGCTCCAGCACTATCTGACTACTCCATTACTCCATAGAAACCACTCTCTGTGACCCAACAATGAAGTGTTTTGTCAACAAACCACTGGGAGTTGCTCCAATATTAATTGTATATATCCTCTCCTGGTTTTTATTGAGCTATCTAGCTAATGCATGCTCACAGCTCTCTTTGAATCTTTATGAGCCATCTTGATAGTGATGACAGCACTGCCACTGAAGGAACTTGGCTAGCAGAGCTGAGAAATGTCCATTAAAGCATCCACTCAAAGACTTTACGACTAGAAGAATGTCTGTGTGGTGTGTCTGACTAAACTCATGGTATCATCTGCCACAGTCGGGCCTTATGAGCCATTCCTCAGCAAGACTGTAATCCTCCGCGGCCTAGCTAAGTAGCGTGTGGTTACTGGGAGACCGACTGTGGTGGCTGGATGAGGAAGATATTGGTACCACAATGAAATTCTCCGAAGGGCTAGAAGATAAATATTATCTTCCGTCGAACATCGATGTATCTCATTTTGTTTGACGAGCCAGATTCAGTCAGAAAAGCCAAAGAATACTGACAGCTGTCAGCTACGTTCATCTAACTTTTTGGAGAGTAGGACCCGATGTGGTTTAGCTAGTAAAACTCACTTTTCACCAGGTATATCAAGGTTCTGAGAGTGATGTGTTGAGGCTGATTGTCATGCCTGTGCTTGGATGGCGCAGGAAAGAGGTGGGACCGTCAGTATTACAACACCTCACCTCTCACGGAGGAGCTGGAATCTGACAGCCCTCAACGGTGATTAATTAATTCCAGCATGTGTCTACACAGTAGATGGGTTTAAAGTGCTGTTCCATTGAAAACAGTCAGCCCAATTACCCAGATCAGCCTTTAAGGACCATCTATCAGCGCAGAGAGAGGGGCGAAGACAGGGCCACTTTCTCACGGCCGCATCGCGAGAACCAGCCGACTCCTTTTCCTATTAGTCCACGCAAAAATAACCAAAAGGCTGTTTTCTCTCGCCTTTTCAAACATGAAAGCCCCCTAAGCTGTTGTTGTCCTGCCACTCCGCGCTGGTCTCACGAGACAGACCCGGGGGAGCTCCCGGGAGAGCTTGGACACGTCTCCTGCTTTTAATGAAGCAATTCGAAAATGCTCCGAGACACAAAGTGTGGTTCTAATTGCAATGTATTATAATAACAAATACTGCAGCCTGCCATGTCATTTCTTATGCCACTTTAGGAAGGTGACTCGACTGTCAACCTCTCTTCCTTCTGTCTGCTGCTCGGCCCGTCATGGTCAGAGCGCCTCGCTCCCTGGCAGTGCTCTGGCCACAGTGGATACAGAGATGTTCTGAGTTACGAAGCACTTCACGAGAGAGGACGCACGTTTATGGCCGAAGCCACAATCTGTAATTCAGAAAACAATAAATGACAGTCCTGTCACTGGGGTTTCCTATAAAGCAGAGTGATGAGGTTGGAGACATGTAACTGCCAGTGTCTTGTCCATAGACACTGCTAAAACATCCTGATACATTCACAAGTTGAACTCTTTCGACAATGAATGGCTTTTGAGTTTCAACATGTGTAGTTATACGACGAAACCAAGCAGCAATGGAAACGGGTTTAAAACATAGATATTAATATATGCATCAAAAAGCAATTTTTATCTTCATGCTTATGATTTGTCGTACTGTGAGGAAAGATTGGACACTATGTATTTTCTTAAACCGTAGACTGAGTAGCCCTCTGTGTCAGCTGTATAGTAGCTGTCCTAATGAAGATGACCCACTTATTGAACATGCATTCCTCTTTGGACATGGTAAGTCATGCTTATCATAGGAAAGACCCTAGTCGGAAAAAGGCTCAAGTATAAATGAACATGTTCTCTCAGAGAAGGAACAAGTTACTTTATAATACAATCAATTTATTTAGCTATGAGATTCATGCAGCTTCTCTGTGAGATTGGGTAGTCATCGGTAGTCATAACTAGTATCATCTTGATATTTGCTCTGTTCAAATAACCAATTTGGTACTTCTGTAATTACACTGATGGTTCAAGGAGTGGATTGTGCGCATGCCAGCATTAGATCTGACACAATCAAGGCGGAGTGTGTTGTTTTCTTCTGCGTTTTCTTCTCATAGAATGAGGGTTGAATGTCCTGGTTGTGTTATTAGGTAATACAATACAGCTCTCGACAGCTCCCCTGAGGGTGGAGGGGGCGGCGGGAACACTTCGTGCAGCATCACAAACTAATCGTCTGTCTTGTCAATAACAAATATGAGTCTTCCACAACTCTATTGATCACTTTACTTATTGGGTTATTTCTCACCCCTGTGCACCCAGCTGGCAACCATGAAGTACTCACTGATACTCTGATAGAGAGAGACAGAGAAGGAGAGAGAGAGAGTACCCCTCCTAACATTCCTTCACCCGTCTCCCTGTTGAACTTGATAGTGGTTGTGAGTCATGTGGTGTTGCTCTCTCTCTCTCTCTCTCTCTCTCTCTCTCTCACTCTCTCTCTCTCTCTCTCTCTCTTTCGAAGGAGAAGGAGAGAGAGAGATGAAGCAGAGGTGTGTCTTCACCGCTCACCAAGCTCTTAGCAGATTAATCAAAGAGCTGTTTTATATCAGCCAAATGCATCGAGTGTAAGCATAGGATGCAGAATGTACAGTAGGTGCGTGTAACACACAGAGTGTGTGTGATGCATAGTGAGGGATTATGTCTGTGTGTGGTAGCTGTGCGAGGCTCAGGTTAACAGAGTGGAAGGCAGGTATGCCAACCAGGCAGCAGACATGTGCTCAGGAGCACATGAGCTCAGCTTCTCCCTGACTCAGACTCAGCCAGGCCAGATCAATCAATCAGCAGAGTTCATGCCCATCAGCATGTGTCAGATGGAGCTGCCGCCACGCCATGCCGCTGAGGGGCCCAGACGGTCCCCTCGTGCTTCGTAAAACCCGGGACCCATGCATCATTGACTCAAAGTTAGAGTATTAAAAAAATATTTGCTAATTCCTGTCGAAGGCCCTTCTGGCATACTGAGCACTCTCAGACAGGCCCAGACACAGGCTGCAGCAGAAATTTGTTTGGAATTTGTGTCTCGGAGGAAAATATAAAAGAGGGTTGCTCAAATTAAGAGATTCTTTCGATATGTTTTTTTTCTTCTTCTTAACCACTTACTCCTCTTCACTTTCTGTGGCTCGTCAAACATTTGCATATCGAGAACAAAGAGATGACTGGAAAACATCCATTGATATGGATTGCTGATTTGTAATGCTGTTGCTTTTGAACTTTTAAACTACCTTATAGTAAGAGCGTACAGTAATATCATGTTCCCCTTGTCTAGTGGGCAGCAGAGGAGAGGGGGTCAGAGCTGAGAGACCCCCCCAGGTTGGATCCAGGAAGAGGGGAGGGCTGCAGGGTCAGGTCCAGGGCAGCATGGGTTCCGACCATGCGGACAGATGGATGCTCGCAAGAGGCCCTCAAGCCCCTCTGTCAATGGGGAGGAACAGACAGGGAGAGAAACAGGGTTAGACCATGGACCTGAGCACTACATCGACATAGTGGCTAGTCTGTGAGGTCAGGTGTGTGTTCAGATCTAAACTATAGGCTGGAATGAAGGCACGCACACACACACGCACGCCCACACACGAGCACCCTGGCCGGTATGGAGAGACGCACACACACGGGTGTGCACTCGAGAACACACACACACACACACTGTCACCACACACACACACACACACACAGGCCGACATGGAGACATCTTTGGGTGTGCAGATGGTTGGACAGCTGGTATTGATATCACAGTGTGCTGGTCTGCAGCCCCTCTCGCACGGCACCGATTCCGTTTCACCAGATTTAATGAATCCCATTCACTGAATCATGCGATATGGAATTGGCACCAGACTGAGCGGTGACTGCACTCTCACGTCTTCCAGCTCCACAAAATAAAAGTCATTCATTTCATCTTCGACACAATGGACTGCTAACTGCCTCCTTCCCCACCCTTCCCTCTGCTTGATGTAATACAGGCAGAGCTGGACACACTGCTGCATGGGAATTGTGTGTTTGGCGCGTTGCAGCTATCGCTTTTCAATCCGATTGAGAAGAAATAACAAATGTATAGATGTAGTGGATTCAGCGACACTTAAAACGTAAAAACAAATACTTTATTGGTATGAAACCAGCACTTGTAATAAAAGTTCTAATCGGGATATGTTTCTTTCCCAGAAGACGACACAGCCTCGAAAGTTGTGTTGTGCATTAGGTTAAGACACAGGATCAATTTGCAGTTGTAGTTGTACATCCCCAGGGTCTATGGGGTAAGCCCTGAGCCAGAAATAACCCAGCAGCTGTGCTTTGTGTGAGAGAGAAGCAGAGAGAAAGAGAGTGAGAGATAGCAGCAGTATTAGTTGTACATGCTGACAGTGACCCCGAGGTCCCTCTCAGCTGTAGTCCAGTGTAGAGCATCATTCTTTGACAGCAGAAGAAACCATTTCCAAAAGGACGTGAATAAACGCACAAACAAATACACCCTTGCAAATGCTCGTTTTCGATTTCTGTGTGTCTTCCAGACATTCGCGAAACAGCGTTCGTGTACGCCATCACGGCGGCGGGGGTGACCCACGCGGTGACCCAGGCCTGCAGCATGGGAGACCTGCTCCAGTGTGGCTGCGAGGCAACCCGCAGTAGGGCGCCTCCCCGGCCGGCCTCCTCCTCCGCAGCCTCCGGCGAGGGCGTCAAGTGGGAGTGGGGCGGCTGTGGGGACGACGTGGAGTTCGGCTACGAGAAGTCCAAGCAGTTCATGGACGCAAAGAGAAAGAAGGGGAAGAGCGACATCCGAACGCTGGTCGATCTGCACAACAACGAGGCCGGCCGCTTGGTAAGTCTGCAGTCTCCGTCTGACACTCAGGAATGATAAGATTTTCTATTGTTTTGAATTTGTGGTTCAAAACAATATTTGTATTTTTTTGACAGTGTTTTAGGCAAAGGGGAAAAGGATTGCTGCGATAGTGTTGCCTGTGTAGATGGATGTTGTCTCATTCTGCCCATGTACCAGAAAGTCATAGCCCCTAGCCATATTTGTGTTACACCGTAAACTGATATTTGAACAAGTATCATGTTTCTGAAACAAGAAAACACAAGTGTGCCACACATTTGGTTTTCAAGCCTTTAAGGCAAGTAGCTGCTAATATATCTACTCCTTTTAATGTGCAACGTTTTCCTTTGTTGCTCACTCCATGCACTTGTAGGCACAGAGTGAATTATGGGACTGACGAGGGCCTTCTTGTTGACAAAGAGGAGATAGCGACACTCCAGCACTCTAGTTCTGAGCTGGTCTGCCCTCTTAAGACGTTAATTACATGTTATTGCTTAAAATGTCCTGGGTGTCCCATTTGCTTCTCCAGTGTTGGTATGCGTCCCAGTTTGATACTCTGTCTGTCACACAGCCTCAGCCTCCTCCTGAAGGTCAGACACAGGTAAAAGTGGAGGAGGGACTGAGCTGTAGCTAGTCAGCCCAATTATAGCATTAGGAGCAGCTATTTAAACATAACCACCGTGAAGATGTATATTGAAAAAAAGAAAATTGGATTAAAGAGAGGACGAGATAAAAGTGCAGAGGCATGCAGAATACGTCCGTCTGTCCCTGGTTAGTGTAGAGCTGAGTGATGGTTTGTTGTCAAGGTAGGGTAGATGAAGGAAGGCCAGAGGCAAGGTAAGCGGGAAGGAGGGAGAGGAGGGGGGAAATTCCTTCTGAATAGCGTCTGCTTTTATCTTACCTATCTATCTGTGTCTGTGTGTGTGTGTGTGTGCATGTGTGCTCGTATTCATGCGTGTGTGTTTGGGTGCGTTTGTGTGTTCCACCACAGGCGGTCAAGAACTACATGAGGACTGAGTGTAAGTGCCATGGGCTGTCTGGCTCCTGTACTCTCAGAACATGCTGGAAGAAGATGCCACACTTCCGGGAGGTGGGTGACCGCCTGCTGGAGCGCTTCAACGGCGCCTCCAAAGTGATGGGCGGCAACGACGGCAAGACCCTCATCCCGGTGGGCCAGAACATCAAACCCCCGGACAAACAGGACCTTATCTACTCGGCGGAGTCACCTGACTTTTGCCTGCCCAATCGCAAGACAGGCTCGCTGGGCACGAGGGGCCGCATGTGTAACAGCACCGCGATGGACGTGAGCGGCTGTGACCTGCTGTGCTGTGAGCGCGGCTACAGGGAGGAGACGGTGGTGTTTGAGGAGAACTGTCTGTGCCGGTTCCACTGGTGCTGCGTGGTGCAGTGCAAGAAGTGTTCTGTGAGGAAGGAGCTCAGCCTGTGTCACTAGGAGACCTCCTCCATCTGCAACCCCCCCCCCGAGAAACATGTGAAGAGTCGGGAGTCTCCTCTGTTAACTAGAATTACGCTCTGAGAAACAAGCTTCCACACTTCAGTTGTTGAACAGGAGAGCCCTGGGGAGAACGGTGTCTGATCTAGGATCCCAGGCTGTGACTCTTCAGGGGAGCTGTTCTACGTGGTCCCTGCGCTCACTGAGAGAGTGAGGCTCCATCCATATGGGTTCTAGAAACCTGACAGCTGGATCCTCTACTCTTCTGGACCTCACATCTACCGCTGACTAAGCTCTGCTCAGTGAGATGCTGAATATCAACTTAGACCCCAAATCTCATCTCCCAGAACAGAATGTTGGGGAACTTCTCCTAGAAGACTAGCGGGAGACTTGTTTTCCCACAAGGTTCTCAGCATTTGGTACGGATCGTTTCACATGTAGAACGGGAGCTCCTTCTCAAACCACTTCACTAAATTCCCCCACCTTGAACCTTTAGAATTGTCCATCGACCCAGACTTATACCTGAACCAATATTTTCTCACTTCAACCCAAGAACTAGTCAGGCCCAAAGAGAAACGAGCTGCAATCTGTCATTAGATACTGTAAATATTGCTGTAAAGCATACAGAGTCAGTCATGTTACTGTGATGGCAGGTGTAACCAAAGATTTAAGTGCCACTAAGACACAGACTTTGAATGAAGTTAGCTAGGACTAATATCAGATACAAATGCTATGACTTATACAGTACTAGAGTGATAGTGCCATATTGTTCATATAACAAATCATAATTTAAGACAAATGGACGTTAGCATTTGAACATACCCAAGATGGAGGACAGCTTTTCTTGTATCAATGACAATTTGAAAAAAGGGAATCCCAGGGTTGTCCAAGGACTACCAACTTGCTGGATGCTGATGAGTTTGGTTGACACCAAAGACTGTTTATTTATAAACCTTCGATAACAAGACTACTCATAGTGGTAACATGAGGAACGTGCCTACCATCTCTTTTAAAAGCACTTTGGATATGGGAGTGTAGACCATATGTTAACATTGTTTCTATTCGTTTGAGTAGTTTGTAGAAGAAAAGAGAATGTTTTTTGTTTTTTTATATGAGGTTCAGTATAAAGAAAGTATGATATTATATTTTGTTTATTCGTTTGATATACAGGGCTTTTGTAATGCACTTTCAATCAAGCTTTTGGTGTGTAGTCATATTCTGCAGAATGGCCAGTTGTTTTCACATCCAATAGACCCAGACATTTGTGTGGTTGAGTTGATAAATGTTGTTTTTTGAAAGCACACTTCCTCTGACATGACCCTCTGTCAAAGTTCTATATGACAGGCAGATCAGACTTTCTTGTTTTGTTGCTTGTTTTGTGGGAATAAAACCTTCTGTCAAAAGTTTTCACTCTTTGTAATCCATCACAAGTGTGTTTCCCTCCGAACTCCTCAGAAACAAACCACTAGATGTGCCTCTGGAATACGGTGATTTTCTTTACAAACAACGGCACCATGCCTTCTCCCTTGGTCGAGTCCGCAGTTGTGACTAGAAGAACCTGTGTTGGTGCTTGTGTGCATGCAGGTGTGTGTAGTGGTCTGTGCTACAAGACAATACAGGACAATACGAAGCGAGAGTGCACGGTGAGAGATGACATCGCTGTGATTTATTGCCAATGTACCCAGTTTTATTACCAGACCATTCCACGCCAGAGGGTTCATAGTTTTAATATTGTTACCATGACAGTGACTACACACTGCAAAGGAACCTTTGTGGAAGACTGAACCTTTGAAGAATCCTTCGCTTATTGTCTTGCGCAGGCAGCCTGTGTAGTTTGTACACATCTTGATATTTCGTTGTTTTTATTTCATGATTGTGAGCTAGGTTAGGAAGGAGGGATAATCTAAATCATATTAAACGACAGATTTTGACTGAACACAGCTCTATGCTTTAAAAGACCCTTTCCCAGTTGGACTGTGTGTAATTTATCTGTGTAAATCACTGTGGAGGTTCCTGTCAGTGCTTTGTTTGATTGTTTTACAGACTGGAGTCCAAGTTTTGTTTTGCAGTCTGTAAAACTCGTTTTTGTTGTGACATTTGAAATCATGTTTCAGTGTTTATTTAGATTCAAACACAAGATTTGGACTTTCTTGATACTCTGCTGATTAGTTAACCATGCTCAAATTCATTGCATAATTCATTTGTTATGTTTCATGCAGATGTAAAACAGTGGAGTGAACTCACTAAGTACATGTCAAATAAAAACTCAAACTTTTCATGACTTGAAGGGCTTTAAGTTTTTATGGGTTTGCAAGTGTTTTTAAGAAAACTACAATATAATGTTTTGTTTTTGTTTTTATTGTTTTTACAATTTTCATATCTAAAACAAATACTAGACTATGACGAAGAGCCCCATGCATGTCTCTTTTCAGAAATGGAGGATATTTATACAATAAAACTTTTGTCACTCTTTCCTTCCATTGAACACATCATGCAAATGTTGATTTAACTTCAGACTGGGTCAAGGCGTGAGTTTTAGCTCAGCCAATCCAAAGGACCATTTCCTTGTAAGATATATTTTCAACACTTTTATTTAAAGTATATATATATATTCCTTTGCAATTTAGCAAAAAAAAGGTGTTGTTTTGAGTTATTTATGCTGTTCAAAGAAAAAAACTGGATAACTGTCGGCTGCCTCACATGTCGACACAAGTTTTCCAGGAATTTGTTGCGCGGAGCAGAGCCAGCAGTAGTGTTGAAGACAGAGAGGTAAGCCACAGACGGGGAAAATGCCAGGAGCACACTCCTCAAGCTGCCACGTACAGTGTAGGCAGGGAGGCAGGCAGGGAGGTAGGTAGGTAGGTAGACAGGGAGGGAGGGAGGCAGGGAGGTAGGTAGGTAGACAGGGAGGGAGGGAGGCAGGGAGGTAGGTAGGTAGACAGGGAGGGAGGCAGGTGGGAGGGAGGCAGGGAGGTAGGTAGACAGCGAGGGAGGCAGGCAGGGAGGTAGGTAGACAGGGAGGGAGGCAGGGAGGGAGGCAGGGAGGGAGGGAGGGAGGGAGGGAGGGAGGGAGGGAGGGAGGGAGGGAGGGAGGCTGGCTGGCTGGCTGGCTGGCTGGCTGGCTGGCAGGCAGGCAGGCAGGGAGGGAGGGAGGGATGGAGGCAGGGAGGGAGGCAGGGAGGGAGGCAGGGAGGGAGGCCGGCAGGGAGGCCGGCAGGGAAGCAGGTAGGCAGGTAGGGAGGTAAGCAGGGAGGTAGGCAGGCTGGGAGGCAGACAAACCGGCAGGCAGGCTGTCAAAAAGGGTATGCAGGGAGGCTGTAGACATGTGACCATATGAACTACACCAGACAGAGGATAGATTTATAGAAGCTCTGGTATTAACGTGGCTGTCTGTCTGTAAGTCTGACGCTCTCTGCAGGATTTGAACAGAGAGGTGTTGTACTTTTCCACATGTGTCCCTCTGAGCAGTGTCTGAGGTATGCTGTGTGTCCCAGTGATGTCTGTCTCTGCCTGCTGACTGTTAAACACACAGACACGCAGGCATGCACACACACATACGCACCCATAGAGCATTAATTAAGGCCTGTCAGGATTAAGACAGTTGATCAGACCCACGGTACTCGGCAGGTCCCTTTGAATTCCAGAATGGTTAGTGTGTGTCTGGTGATCTGACTGATCATCTGTTATCTCGTGGCGTTTCTCTCTGGCTGGATACATTCATTCTATATCGAAACATGCTGCATGTCAACTGAACTGGTTCTGAACAGCAGGATACATTCAGAACCTCTTAAAACCTTTTCCTGCCGGAGGCAAAATTCCGAACATTCCATATGCTGCCGAAATATGATTATCATATTCATATTCATATTTTATGAATTTTCATATTCAATCGTACACCAAAACGGGTTATACCATTTTGAAGAGGAGAACTAGGGGATTTTAATGATGTGAATAAATATATGATTACTTAAGGCAAATCATATTTTATTAAGGTGATTTCAGGCAGCCATTTTTTACAAAAACTTCTCCATCCACCATACCTCATCAGACAACTTACATTTTGACGACTTTAATTACAAGATGGAGGAAAACTTTGACTAGGTGGAATATCCACAAATCTGTGGGCAATGTAAATCCGAAAACAGATTAGAAATATCTTATTTTGATTAAAAGCTATGACCATTCTAGTGACTAGTGGTAACATGGGGAAAACCGGAATTCCCCTCCCCCAAAAGTAGCTAGCGCTATGCCTGGCTACTCCTCTCGATAACTAAAAAACGTTCTACTGTCTTCCACAATCGACCGAATTGGCCAAACAAGATATCAAAATGTAGCTTATAGTTTACATAATCTAGCTAGTTAATGTTGTTTTTCCAAGTTTCACAGAAATATGCTAAAGTTGAGGCTAAACAGCGCTACTATCGTCATACTACCCTTCCTGCCGGACAAGTATTTCTCTCGTCAAAATAACTCCCGTCACTCCCACAAACAAATTCTTCGTAAGTAAAAAGTTTAGACTTTTAATTGACAATATTCACAACACATATTAAGACACTTGTCTTTAATCATAATATCGTCTCCGATTTCAATTCGAAGCTGTAAATCTCACGCTGTAGGCAATCTTCCATGATCTCCGCTCTAGCTCCGCCTCGGAAAACAATGGCTGCCGTTGCAGACGATACAGGAAAATCCTCCTCCCACTAACCCCTTAACCAATGGTATGTGCTTTTAGCTTAACTTGTCATGAGTATCCAGAAGCTTTCAGAATTAAAATTGGTGATTGGACGGCAGAGCTATTAAGGCGTGAACCATGGGCATTTAAATGCCCATATTTGAATGGTCCGGCTGGATAGGGTTAAACGTCCTCTTAAAGTGTCCTTTGATCAATAACATATTTGTTCTTGTGGTCAGACTGCTAAAATCAGAACTGCAGGAACCAAGACACAGATAAGGGGTGGGGGGTGAGGGCTAGAAGGAGAGAGAGAGAGAGCTGCTTCAGGTAACCTGACACTATAATGTCCCTACAGCGCAGTGCACTTCTGCAATCCTCTATCAATCTTCTCTGAGTTGTTGCTTACTCAGAGTAAATCTGTTCCCAAACTATGTGTGGGGCTTTATCTGATGGTAACGACTTTAATTATAAACCACAGAGAGATCCTAGACCACCATTCTAGCGGGGAACGCTGAGTGTGTTTGGAGAATGAGACAGTGGTATTTATGAAAGACATGGCTGGAGGTGGAGGTTCAGCTCTTGTCTGCATGGCCATGAGGACTCTCTCTCCCCCCCCGGCCCACCCAGCACGGCTCGTGGCCATAGATTTACAAGGAGATGATTACCTACACCGATGCTAACCCGCCTGGCGCAGACTGTGGTCCTGTATTTCTTTGCTTTGGGGATGACAAAGTGACTTGTCTTCCTTCTCGGAGGCCGACCGGCTTGGAACTGAACGACCTGACTGTATCAAAGTTGGCTCGGCACAGAAACGTGTACTCTGTGATCGCTATCAGTTGAAAAAGGCTTCGACTTAAGTCACATCCGTTGTAAATGAGTGTGCGGATGAGTACTCTGCCGGTAAATGAAGATGTCCTCATTGTTATCCTTCCCTGTGAAAACACTGCTGCCTAACCAGTGGGTGGTTGAGAGACCTGCTGTCCTGTGTTGATGTGGCCCAGTGACTGCATGAAGGAAAACAGCGCTGCTCTGCTCTCTCCAGGTCTGAGTCAATAAACAGCCGTTGTTTGTGGTGTGCTCAATGCTCGTATTCCCTGACAGGAAACGTGTTGCTGAAACGTATTGAGTGTTTATTATGATCCGTGTAATGTACAAGTGAAGGATGATGAGAAGTGAGGCTACGAGGAGCATCATTCAAGCAGGGAATGCACCGCATCGCAATCAAATGCAATGCTATTGATTTAAGTTATTCAGGGTATGAGCAAGGTATGAGCAGAGATAAAATGATACTGATTAAAGCCTGTCAGGTGTGGGGGTCCAGATCTGACTACACTACGTCCTTTCAAACACAAGATGGCGATGTTTGAACAGGATGTTGTTGTTTTGTTCCCAGCGTTATGCTTCACAGTCCACACATGGAAATAGCCCATAACGTGAAACAATGGCTCCTGGTTAGCACTTCAGAGCTTAACAATGTCAACACTTGGTCACAAGGACCATACACACAATTCTACAGATTTCAGCTGTATTCAGACATATTCAGTTATCGTCTCTTTTTTCAATTGTTATGTGTTATTGTCGTATCAACGCTATCTAGGAGGACATTGCCTGTTCAGCTGTAGACAGTCTCCCCTCAGCCATGGTGGCCCCAATGGTCATCAGTTCTGAACCTGCGGCTTCATTCTAATCTTCATCTCTGTGTCCTCAGAGCACTCCAACTCCACTCAGCGCCTTCCACAAGGATGCCTACTCTCACTAGTTTCCTCTTGAGATCTTTATCTCCACTCTCATCTCTCTCTCTCTCTCTCTCCTCTCTCTCTCTCTCTCTCTCTCTCTCTCCCAGCAGCCCCATCTCTGGCCTCCTCTCACCTGGTTCCTGGTTAATGCTTGCCGTTACCGGTATGAGTGCCAGTCCTTGTTTTTGTTGTGATCTTTGTGGTGATAACCAAGATGTTATTGGATGAGTCACGGAAACAGACTGCCTGTGGTCTCTAGAACACGAGAATCTCTGAGAGGAGGCACGAGTTGCACTTTTGAAATGACCAACACATATCTGTATCTCTATGCCAAAAGCAGAAGATGCCAAAACTATTGACTTGCTGATTGTTACATGGCATAACGCCACAAACACACACACACACACACACACACACACACACACACACACACTTCAACAGCTCTAACTGCACACACACCACATACACACCCACACACACACACACACACTCACACACACACACACACACACACACACACACACACACACACACACACACACAGATGTTCTTACAAAACAACAACTGAAGCCATGCATGCATGGTGTAATTGCGCTCAATTAGGGATACCCAGGAATAAGTTAAGCGGTAAAGAAAATAAGCAATGGTCTGATTTCCTTGCTTGGCATTTCAGGGTGCATGAGAGAGCTAGTACAACAGGTTAACAGCAACCCAGAAGGACCCCCCACCTTCCTAGAAAAGAATAACCCCACTCGGCTCCAACCACAAGCACCTTCCTGGGCATGAGGCAGAGCTGAGGCAGAGCTGAGGCAGAGAGGCTTAGAGTCACAAGAACTAAACAATATGTGTCTCTGAAATTTGGATCATGCAGGCTTTACCTGCAACGCTATTGAATACTTGGAGTATTCTACTTGCTTTCATAGCCAAGTCTGTAGGGTTTGGGTCAATAAAACATGATGACAGGATTTGACTGGAGTTAGCTATGCTAACTGTGAAATTCCAGAAAACAGCATCATTACTCTTACACAGACTGACTAACAGTTTCATTTGTGCATTGTGAAACTGCTCATTTGTACCGATAACCCACCATCTGACACATCAGACAAATGCCTTTTTATGTTTCTGTAACTGTCCAGAAGGGGGAGCTTCAGTTTTCACAAACGCGCTCCCCAAGGCCCAGCTGTAGTCTCATCACCTCTCGTTCTCGTGAACAGAGTACTCTCACATCCTAGTCTTCCACTGGGGTGTAATAGCCAACCATGGGCCCCAACCGCTCTCAGCTGGATAGAGGGTACACGGAGCTGGAGAGAGGCGTTGTCCTCAGTTCCGCAAAAAGCTGGATCACATAGTCCCCTGGATACAGTGAGTCCTTACAAGCAAATGATCCAAAGAGGACGCCTCATCGCTAAAGTGGCCTAACAGTCACGTTACAACACCTTGTATTTGGAGCCGAGGTGGTTTAGCCCCATGGTCTGACCCTGCATTTGATTTGCAAGCCCAAGCTTTTCTGTCGAATGACATGGACAACGCCCCCGGCTGTGTGCCATGCACATACCAACAGAGCCACATGGGAACTTCACAGCCTCAAGCATGTCCACCCGAGAGAGTACTATTCTAGACATCAGCTCAGACAGTATATATCTCTTTCTGTACCTTTCTATTCATCAGTCTTTCTCTCACCCTTTCTCTCTGTCTATCTCTTTCTGTCTCTCTCTCTCTGTCTCTCTACCTCTGTCTTTCTCTGTCTCTCTACCTCTGTCTTTCTCTCTGTCTCGCTCTCTCTTTTCCTCTCACTACAGACGAAAACAAAACCAAGCACCGCCCATTGTTTAAAAAAATCACATGAAGTTGAAGATCCCCCCCCACCCCCCCAGGCGTCAGATTTGTGTCCCTTCTGTGTGCCGTTAAGAACGTCCAAAATAAAGTTCCTCTCATCCCACAGATATTTTCTGTTGCCACTGGTTAATTGATTAAGACCATACTGTGCTTCCACCCAGAGGATTGCGACATAGCTTCAGGATACAACAACAAGGGCGGCCTAACCTTTAGATTCCACCCGGCATAAGCAGTTCAGCAGTGCGATGTCTAGAAACAATTACGTTTTTATGTGGGGAAGAATTTCTGTAGGTGTAGCTACTCTCTCAACCAATTTCACAATGTCCTTGCACAAGAGAACATTGCAGTTATATCTGAACAAATTGAAACAGCAACTGCCACAGTAACTCAGTTTATGTCAAAGAACTTGCCAACCTGGTCTGAAGCTACTGCTAATATCTACTGGCTGTATCTTCTGAGGCTGCATGCACATGCAATTTAAATATTATGGATCTTGGAAAGTGCACAGCAGCTTTCTCTCATTTCAACAGTGCTGCCTGAATGATAAACATCCATTGTAGTTAAAGATTGTTCCTCGAGACCCCGTCATTATTTGTGCATGCTCCTATAATTGGACCCTGGCTTTCTTCTCCTCTGTTCTGCTTCTACACATTGTCCTGTGCTCCTTCCTGAGTGGTTTCTCAACCTTCAGCTGCAATCACTCAGGTATTTGCACGTTAGAAAAACCAAAAATAGTTCCTCGGAGGAGAGGCTTGTAATTGGCTAACCTCTGCTCTGCCGCTCTCTACTCCCGTCAAAACTCTCCATGAAACACGAACTTGACCTGAACTCAGGGCTGAGCAGAGTGTCAGCTGACAGGTTGGAGGTAATGCGCAGATGGGGTGGGCATTATTCGTTGTTTTTGGAGGGGTATTTTACAGTTATGGGTATATGCAAATTCAAGAGTGAGTCGAGTGCAGACATATGGTACACATATTTGTCCTGGCTAGCCACTGTGTGTACAGTATGTTATAGACACGTTAATCAGTCTGACAAGTTGAGATAGAATCACACTTGGTGTCTCAGTAGTAACGCAGTACAAACTTAATTACTGGCAGTTCAATGGGCCTTCAAGCTGACGTAATGGCAATACATTATAACGATGTAACTTAATCCATCATGTGTCCATAAATTCCTTTCTAAAAATCCATAAATTCCTTTCTGTTCACGGAAGTAATAGCACATTTGTGTGGCTTTATATGTTAGAGATGTCTATTTTATAGTGGGAGTTACCATGACATTGGTCCTGCTATCTGAGAAACAGTACTGTCTAAGCTTGTCCTTCATGGGAATTGTCCTCTCTAGATGCCAAGTCTTACGCAAACTAGAGTTTCTCTTTAACAAAGACCTGTCGTAAATTCGTAATCAGACACATAAACATCTGAAGGATTACTGAAGTTTTGAGAATAACAAAGTCAGTAAAAGTCAGGACACACATGGAAAAATACTAGAGTTTTCTACTTTGTGGGATGTTTGTATTGTATAAAGAACATATTCCAACATAATGCAGTTTTTGTATCTGAATGAAAAAGGCCAGAAATCAGGAAGCTGAAGTTCTTTTTTCCCCCTCTGTGACATTTATAAAGTCAGCTCACATTGTTCCCTTCAGATTTACTGCGGACTGAAATCAAAGGTGCTCTGGTCCAGGGACAGGAGGACATAGAAAATATATGTTTCATTTCCTGAACTTGCATACATCCTACGAGCCTGGCTGGAACGATACTGAGACAGCAAACTATCCATCTGGTCAAAGGCAAGTCTTCCACTGGAAGAGACCTTCACATAATGGGACTGTGAACAGAACTGCCAAGTCAAGGTCTCTGGACATCGACGCAAGGGTTGATTTGGGACTAACTGTAATGTTCCCACAGCACTCACGATCAAGTTAATCAAACAGGAACAGATACTCCAGTGAGCAATTTCAAATTATTAAAAGAGTGTGTTTGTGCACGTGTGTGTGTGTGTGTGTGTATTTACCACAGATCTCCTGGCAGAGGCCCCAGCCACACCAGATGGGGAGACGTATTTTTCTGTTTTTCTCCCGCTTGCATCAACATCTTGCCGTTAGTTCTCGGGGAGGAAACATAGACATCCAGCACAATGTGTCTGATGGGATTTGGAGTGTAGGGTTGTAACAGAGTCATAGACACTGGGTTGTGATTCACAAGGTAATTGTACTCTGTGGTTTATGACTGTCGGGGCCCCAAAAAGACTCGACCAATGGGCATCTACTTCCTGCCATGAGCTTAAAAGTGGTAAAGGCTTTTTTGCAGCTTTCAATCATTATGCCTTCAAACATTATACCTCATCAAAATTAAATAAATTAACCTTTGATGAATGATCATCCTATAATGGGTTTAGTGAATAGGACATCATAGTTAATATCATGCCTTAAATTGGTTGCTTCATGTTTGATGATATTGCACAACATTCATGGAAATGGTTTACCGTTTGTGAAGTTGAAAGAAACGTTTATGTATGTTAATTAATACACATTTTAACTGTCCTGCATTATCATTATCATCATCATCATCATCATCCTCATCATCACAACAAATATTTGTGCTGCTTTGTTGCCTGAAGTGAGGACCTGCTATCTGGGAGATCTCTCCCTCAACATAAAACACTTGACCTTACTGCTCCTCTACTCCATACAGTGACGTAGAAGTGGGCTGGCAAAGTAAGTAAGTGCTGTAGTTTAGAATGCTATCAGCATAAGCAAAACATCACACTAGTCAAGGAGACTCGAGATAGTGCGCTGCTGTTGGTACACTCATCGCTTTCGGATGTATTTCTATGCAAATATCTTGGCGGAGCTGTTGGACAATGTGCAGATGTACTGTAAGATAGCATATATGAGCGTTCAGACATCTCTGCCAACTTAGATCTCTTGATTCAGTAAGTTTATATATCCCGCAGCTTAACTTTGTCGTTTCACTAGCAACTTGCCCTCAACTCGTAGGGCGATTTGGGTTGTATCAGATCTAACATTTGATCCGCACTTAATCTGAATTGGACCTGTCATCTCTAAAGCGCGCCGCACGAACTTGGACCACACAAAAAAGCGCTCGCTTTTTAGCAGGAATATTTAACTTCTTTCACGCACTCCTCAGTTAGGTTATGTGGCGTCAAAAAGCGATCATAATGGAATGTTTCAATCACTCGTCTGATGTGCATCGTGGTGGTCATGTCTCTTTTCGATGAAAGGTGAGCTGCTAGTGATGCTACTCTTGAATGGTATACTTTAGAATTAATTTTGAATAATGGTGGATGCCTAAAAACTTTGTCTGACACTTCAACGGTAGTTAACAATTAATGTTCACGTTTATGTTTGGAAGCTGTCACTATTGCACTTGGCTATTTGTTTAAATGTACTGAACTCATTCACTCATTCATTTATGAACTTTGTGTCTGCACTGTGAAGAATGTAAAATCGATATTTGATCATTTATATTAGAGGCATATTGTTTTTATTCAACTTTTATTTATATGTATAATTTAGTTCACATGAAACATTGCATGTCTTATTGAATGCTTGAAAGTGTTTGTCTGATACAGTTGTTACACTTGTTTTATGGAGACTGTGTGTTAAGAAACATCGAATTCTCATCTGTCAGAACATGTACTGTAGCTTGAATCAAAGTGGAGACATGCAAAAGGGATTCTTTATGTGAATGTTAGCTTGTGATCTGAATTGCAGACCTACTCCATATAGCCTAGAGTCAATTGCAATTAATCACTTGAAATAACGACACTAAAAGCTCCTTCTAACTCTGGGGTCTTGTGTACAAAGTTAGGCTATTTAAAAAGTATTGTCTTTTGTTTTACATTGTTAATATCACCCAAAAGGGTATTATCCTTTGCTTATTACAATAAAACCAACATAAAATACAAGATAAAGTTTGGTTGAGCCAACTTCCATAATGCATTGAAGGTCTAAATAGAATTATACTTAATTTTTGTGAGCAGTTGACTTTTGAGTGAAGTTTGAAATTAGCTACAGATGTAATCTCATGAAATATGTGATTTTCATTCTATAGTATTTATAATTTAATACAATTTAATTGAATTCCCTACATCAGAAATATTTTGACAAAAGTCAAGCAATAGATGTAATATAATGACTGGATGAATGGATCATTTACTACTGTATTTGTTTGTCACACATAATCCAATACTATACATCATCATGTACATGAAGCAGTTTAACCTAAGCAAAGTATTTGGAACTACACTACTTACGTGCACCCCACCTGGTCCATCATCTGTGATTTATAATAGTATTATATTTACACTATCTAAACTCTCCAAAGTGTACCAAACACCAGGTTTCTGTCACTTCAATGCTACTGTAGCCCAGTACTCATGATTGATTTCTACAGGGGCATCAATCATTCCTCAGTTGCTAGACATACCTTGCTTAAAGCCACAATCTGGAGTCTGTTTCTTAGCTGAGACTAGACCGGTGTTACAGGTGTGGAACACAAGTAACGGTGACGGGGGTCGATCCAAGGCCTGGCCAAGCTTTAGTCTCCACTGTTAGACCAAGTCTTCAACTCAGACTTACGCTGACTTCATCAAGAGACGGTCAGGGCTACCAACCCCTCTGCTACACCAATTCTCTTTGACCTTTTCTGCAGGTAGTCCTACCCTAAGATTACTTGCCACTGTGACAACTAAAACAAGTGTCTCTCCTCAAGAATCATCAGATTGTGTCCAAATAAGTACAACCATGTTTCACCATGACAGACTTGATGGCTTGAACTATATCTAACACCCCAATTCCTCTCTGTGTTTCAGGGTAGACTCCAATGAGATCTTAGGTTTGAAGATCCCCAATATTGACCCCATATTGAACGCAAACACAGTGTGTCTGACCCTCCCTGGTCTCAACCGCCGACAGTTGGAGGTGTGCATGCGGAACCCGGACGTGACGGCCTCGGCCATCCAGGGCATCCAAATTGCCATCCACGAGTGTCAGCACCAGTTCAGAGGGCACCGCTGGAACTGCTCCAGTCTGGAGACCCGGAACAAGATCCCCTACGACAGTGTGGTCTTTAAAAGAGGTTGGTACCCTGCACACCACCACACACCCTGCCAAATAACGAGGATGATATTTAACACAAGTGGATCGACTTTGTTCATAGACTGTGTAAATGACCCTAGAAATGTGGTCATTTAAATAAGTTTGAGAGCACTAATTATGTTGAATAAATACACCTGGGAACTACAAGAGACACTAGTGACCATGTGCAGCCTGAACATTTACTCTGAACCTGAAGCAATTGTTCAACTATTATTATCACCCTTGACAAGGTCTGTGAAACTTCAAGAAAATAACCAACATCTTGGTGAAATACTGTAATTGCTTATTTGAAAAGCTTTTTGAAAATGAATCTAGGATTAATCATCAAGAAAGGAATATTGGTTCTCAATGACTGAACTAATATACACTAAGTACACCACATGGGTCAGACCAGCTCTCAGTCTGCTCTGACTCATTCTAAGCTGTTATCATTATTAGAAGGCTGGTTTTCTGGCATTCACATACAGCTGGGGATGTTTGGCCCCAGGCATAGAAACTATTAACAATCTTATAGTTGAGGCGAGACTGTAATACTGCATATCAAACATGTGTTATTGAACTTAATCTGAAATCTGTAAACACTTATTGAAAAACTGCATTTAGTCAGGTTGATTAATAGCCTGTGTTATTCTTTGTTTAAATAGGACTTTGACAAGTGGTCATTATGAAATTAATACAGGTTAAGTCTTATTTACTTTTTATGAATGTCTTTTACGGATTGCTCGTGACATGCATTCCCTAGTCTAGTTGTTTGTTTTGGTATCTAATTTTACTACAGGAAACTGATGTCACATCCTTTTTACATCAAAAATGTATTTATTTGTTGATTCATTCTGACAAGTTTTATGGGACCCTGTATCCACGTTAGGTTGAATTAAAACTAGGCTTAAAAAAGCCATTGAGACACTTGAAGTGCCCAAGCCTTCCTGGAGCTGGCCTAATGCTTTTACTCTCTGCCAGTGCAAGTGCTGTGAATTTGCTCTCAGCACTTTCCCAACTCTCAGTGGCAAAAGCATAAACCTGTTTAGTTGGTTTCTGTAACACAAAGTGACAGTTTTCTTTAATCTTTAATTCATTTTCCCACTTCTTCTGCCATCAGTTCAGCCGGGCGTGCCTCTCACTGTAAATTATTTGTTAGATTGATTTGTTCCAGGGCTCCCGCCTGCTAGGGAAGAAATCTAAAACAGCATTTTCATGTCTGTGTCTCTGGGCTGCATCTAAGTGCCATCTGTCCCCAATGGAATCATGGCAAGATGGGGATAAAAAAAACGTACCAGAGTGTGTATGGGATGTGTATAAGAGTACGTGTGAGAGAGACGTGAAGAGAGTATCAGTGCGGGTGTGTGTTCAGAGATGATCAGTTTGAGCACCAGCCAAACTATATTCTTTGACACTTCAAATTACAGGTGCTTGTTGATTCAGTGACCAGGTATAAGTCAAGGTCATTGACCTGAATTTCCCCACATTAGGACCAATAAAGTATTATTTATCTATTAGTTATTCATACTTCATACAAAGTGAACTACAGAGGCGACATAGGTGAGATCGAGCCATGTTCTATAGTATAGAGAAAAAAGCCCCAATCTGCAGTCAACACTGTCTTGTCAGATAGCTACCACAAGGTCACAGACACTTTCTGTTCAACGTGGACACTGTCACTAATGAAAATTGGCCGGTTGGTTCAAACCCAGGTCTTGTAAAGAGGACTTCAAAGATCTGCTTACTCTGCGAAGCCCAAGCCAAAACAGAACCAGCTTTCATTTGTCCGGCAAGACTACTCATCAGACCAGCATGCCTCACCAAACCACCTCTGTTACAGCTGTCCAGAGGTAGCAGCCATACTGGGATGATTAGAGCTGTGAGGCAGCAGGCAGCACTGCGTGTGATTATAGCCACAGCAGATCAAACGACTGCCAACGGTAGCTAGCTAGCCAGGTTGATGGTAAACATGTTGAAGGGCCTCCTTAAAGGGGGAAGCTTAAAAGAGGATTAACAGGGGCGCTTCATGTCTTCAGCAGGCCGACACACAGGCAGGCTGGTAGGCAGGCAGGCTGGCAGGCAGGCAGGCAGGGGGCAAGTAGGGGGCAGGCAGGGGGCAGGTAGGCTGGCAGGCAGGGGGCAGGTAGGGGGCAAGCAGGGGGCAGGTAGGGGGCACGTAGGGGGCAAGTAGGGGGCAGGCAGGGGGCAGGTAGGGGCAGGTAGGTGGAAGTAGGGGGCTGGCAGGGGCAGGTAGGGGGCAAGTAGGGGGCTGGCAGAAGGCAGGTAGGCAGGAAGGGTGGCAGTGGCAGACAGAGTGGCTCAGGTAGGCTTGCAGGGTAACAGGACATTACAGTTGAGGACAGACAGACAAGAAGGCAGGCAGGCAGGCAAGCGACTAGATGAGAAGAGGTAGATAAACATGGCAGACAGACATTAGGATAGTCAGACTGGCCTGTAATGACTATCAGATCTGCGTGTCAGGAGGGTGGCCGCTCACTTTCAACTCTCACATGAGACACTTTGCCGCCCTAATTGCTATTGTCTCAGATGTTCCTGTCTGCCTCTTTTACAAGGCTACAGTATGTACTGTATGTAAGTGTGTGTATGTACTTGCATGCGGTTCTTCAGCAATCAGTCTCATCCAGCCAATAATGAGCAGCGGCATTAACAGCAGAACACAGACTATAGAGACCAACCCAATGACCTTTTCTCCACCGCTGGTCCGCAGGTTTCCGAGAGAGTGCGTTTGCATACGCCATCGCGGCCGCGGGGGTGGTCCATGCCGTGGCGAACGCCTGCTCCATGGGCAAGCTGAAGGCCTGCGGCTGTGACGAGAAGAGGCGCGGGGACGAGGAGGCGTTCCGGATCAAGCTGAGTCGTCTGGAGCAGGAGGCCTTCAACAGGGGGAAAGGCATGGTTCACGGCGTCATGGAGCACTTCCCCGCGGACCTCCCCGGACCCCAGGACTCCTGGGAGTGGGGTGGCTGTAGCCCTGATGTGGACTTTGGAGAGAAATTCTCACGCGATTTCCTGGATGCCCGTGAGACATACAAGGACATCCATGCCAGGATGAGGCTGCACAACAACAGAGTTGGCAGGCAGGTGAGAGGAGTCGGCTTGCTGAGAGTGGCCATGCGTGTGACTGTGTGTCTGTGTGTCTGTGTGTCTGTGTGACTGTGTCTGTGTGTCTGTGTGTCTGAGTGTCTGTGTGTCTGTGTGTCTGTGTGTCTGTGTGTCTGTGTGTCTGTGTGTCTGTGTGTCTGTGTGTCTGTGTGTCTGTGTGTCTGTGTGTCTGTGTGACTGTGTGTCTGTGTGTCTGTGTGTCTGTGTGACTGTGTGTCTGTGTGTCTGTGTGTGTGTGGCTGGGGGTAGAGAGGGTCTTCTGTTAAACGCAAGGTTGGCAGAACGAACCCTGACTCCTCCAGGCCATTTGCTGAAGTGTCCTTGAGCAAGACACCAAGGTGCTTCCGATGGGCAGGCTATAGCCCCTTGCACGGCAGTTCCGCCGCCATCGGTGTATGAGTGTGAATGGGTGAAAGAGAGGCAAATAATTGAAAGCGATTCAAGTACCGTAGAAAAGCGCTATATAAATGCTGTCCATTTACCATTTGTTTGTGTGTGTGTGTGGTCTTTCTTAATTAGGCACACTTTTCTAACCAGTCCCCTTTCTCCTTACATGGTTGTTATGGTCATAGCCATAGCTCTTACCCATTCAAGCATTTTGGATCTATGCATGCTCAATTTAATCTACCTTTGAGCTTAGAGGGAGCCTCTGTACTTCTCTGTCTCATAGCTATAGGATTTAACACAGCCAGAACAGTCTGTCAGACCAGGAAGATTTACAGCTTCGTATTAAATAACAGGAAACCTTGGATACTTGTATGCACTTTGATGAGCAATATGTGTTGTGTATACCTGATTAAGTATTATTATATAAAAATTGTGGACTTGATTATCTAAATGAAAGCAAATTGTTCCCATTGTGTTCTTTGGACAGTTTTACTAAATTGATTTCACGCTGTGCTTTGTGTGATTGCCCTGTCATTGTTGCTCTGGAATTGGAACTAATTGGATAATGTGACTGTGACTAGTATGCCTACAGCTGAGAGCTGACAGGTGGAGATTCAGGTGGAGTGAGATAGTTAAGAAATAAGTTCAGTTGTTCCTGTAAGTTAGACCGTGAGCACAACTTGCCTATGTAGAAAGCCCAGTGTTGGGTCTGCTGTGCCTCTGTATTCATGAGATGTATCACCTCAGGCCAATAAGATCCCACGCCTCCCGTCTGTTTCAATGTCTGGTTCCCTTCCCACCTCTTCATTGAAAAAGCTGTCTATTTATAGAAGCGGGTGTGACGGCAGATGTGACCAGTCATGAACGTAAATTAATTATTTCAGTTAACTTTAAAACAAGATTTTCAAGTCTCCAACATTGCCGTAGATTGTGAAATATCCTCCTGCCTGCTTGTCTCCGTTCGCCATGAGGGCTATCGTTGGTGATGTAAATGACATGGATAAGCAGTGATTGCTCCCAGCGTCGTGACACACACAACTGAAGCAGGGGTAAATTGCTCATTGTTCAGCGCTTCCTCCTGTGTAATTTGGTCGTGTATCTCTCCATCAGTTTACTTCTGGTTTCCTTGATTATTCAGACAAAACACAAATGTGAAGCTGGTTTGCCGAGCCCTGCCACAGACCTCAGATGGGTTAGATGACCCAGGCTCTCATACAGGAGAACTATACATATAGATGAAAACTAGCAATAAACTCAAGAGTATAACTTTGGAGAGAGTGATTGTTAAAGAAGGTCATATTTGTTTGTGGGTTTCTACAGTAGTTTGTGGTTGGTAATCGTTTACTTTGAAGTAGAGGCGTGAGTTAATGATTTGAACTTAACTAAACAGTAATTCAGGTTCAGAACAAATATATTACTTTTAACAGGTGTCAGATCGGGTGTGAAATTAAGTAGATGAGTTTCTTCGTTTGGGCACATTTCACCTGTGTTTTTGCCAAGAGCCCCATTTAGCAACAAAGGAGTAATTGTGTGTTTAAAATCTATTAGCTTCTGTGACATGTCTCAATTCTGTCAAGACTTGATTCACAAGAAGATACTAGGAAACCAAAACTAACAACAGAGGCAGGAGTTGAAGCAAAAACTACCGTTACAAGTTTATTTAGTAGCTACTGTGCTTCCTCAACCACAGGCTGGAATTCTGCATTATGAGAATGTTAAACTATAATATAACTTCAAAGGCATCTTGATATCAAACAACCATCATGTGCATGTGGCACGTGATGGTTCAAATGATCTATTGAGGACAGTTTTAATAAATAACCATTTGCTTCCCATCATTTATTAAATCATCAACATCAATACCTCAGTCTTGTAAATAAATACTATTGAGCTCCACTTGTGTTTCTGCGCTGAATTGATCAAGCCTAGTGACTGTATATTGGTTCAAAGCCTTGGCTTGCTGCTGGTCTCTCTGAGATCAGGTTGCACGTGCTCAGGGCCGCCAAAGTTGTCACAGCACAGCCCGTATATCACCTCACTAATGAGACTAAAGCTTAGGAAAACAATGGCTGTGTGGAAATGTAATATAGCAAAGGCTGCAGACATCACAGATAGCCAGGAGTATTACTCAGTTAGACGCTGCTATACAAAAGGCTTGCGCCTTGATGACTTCAAACACAGCAAAGAGACCTCTACCAGCCCCCCAGAATCAAACAGAAAACACTTGACAGGTGAGGCCTCTAACCCTCCTCCTTCTTATCCACCTCCTCCCCTCCACCCTAGGAAGCTGTGTTTTGTGCAGGAATGTGGTGGTTTTAGTAGGGTATACATGTCGCCTCATGCCCACCCTCAGGTTCTCACGACGTTCAGTCTTGTTAAAAGCTCTAATTAGTGGCTGCTGGCTGTTTGGAAACAGATGTTTAAACCCTGAAAAAGATTTTAGACATCAAACACGACGCAAAGTAGAAAGAGATTTGCCCTTCCTTCCCCTACTTAAAAAATATAGATTTTCAGACAAGTTTATAAGGGAAAGAGATGTCTTCCAGAAAATAGTATTGATTTGTCCCCTAAAAAATTGCATCTTGTTTTACAATTTCCTCTAAATACATAATACTTGTTTAGCAGCCTCATAGTTTGTCACTAGGGTTAGCAGTCAAGAACACGTTGAACATGTTCAAGTTCTGAACATAATTTAATCACGTGATTCTGTCTCATTGTTTATAGCTGTCAATGTCAATATATTTTTTGTGTTGCTTGAGTGGTAAATTCCTTCAACAGCATTTCATTGGAACCAGGATATTGAAACTACAGTATACACTAGAACAAACCGTCACCATCCACTATTATATCATATAGTACCTTGTATGAATGCCAAGTAGAGCAACAACTCAGTTCATAACCCATTAACACAAACTGACTTGAAGCAGGTCTCTCTCCTTACACCTGTTTCTTAGTGGTAGGTGTGGCGTGGACTAAAATGAGATAATATACAGGCTCTATAACACAATGACAGCTGTGGTTAAATTCACTTGGATTAAATATAATCTTCAAATGGTGTCGTCATTGAAGGTACCTTTCGAGTCCATGACCAGGTTAACCATGTGTCTTGGGGAACTGCTCGTGTGGAATAAAACAGCTAACTCTCTCCTGGTCGACACATTGGTGGCCATTCTCATTGAGAGCATTTCACATCATTGGAGGGGGATGAAGCATTCCTCGGGGTCTGAGAGTACAGCTTTGACGTTAGATGCTATTTAATCTGTTCTAGCCTTCTGGCCCCGGTTCAGACAGACTCCGAACCACAACAAATGCTCTGCACTGTAAAAGGCACAGCAGGTGGAAGTGCTTATGGTCGTAATAACGTTTTATTAGAGGGCCCAAATGAGAGCTGTGGATGTTGTGTACAATTAACCGAGAGTAATACTTTTGCACATGATGGTTATGGTGCAGTTAGAGATGGTTGCAGTTCGGTCTATTTGTTTCCCTCTGAATACATGATTGTTCTGTGTCAGTTATTGCGTGTCCTTGTTTAACTGTTCTTTGATGGGCTGTTTGATTGAAGTGACGCTGTGACTCTTTAAGTGCCTCTGTGGGTTTTGTTTGTGTTCTTTGAAATAGCGTCTTTTGCGTCTCGTTAATGGCCGCTGGTGCATGACTTTGAACCGAGCAATGCTGCATGTAGTCTAGCCGATCTTCACTGAATCGTAAGAGGTAATGGAGTTCTGGTGTGAGTGACAAGGAATCAGACCCAAGCCTTCCATGGTAAATAAAAAGCATCTCCCATGAGACCAAAAAGACACACGCTTCTTGTGTTTGAGGGTAAATATATGGCTCACTCTGTATAACGATAAAATAAATAATGATGAGTTTCAGAGAGGGAAATCATCAGTAAATCATATTGTAGTTCCAAACCACCTCTATACTACACATGCAATGCCTAGTACAGGTCGTGGTCCTAATCTGCCACCAATATGTCTGTTTTGATCTCAGTTGGTTCCTACTTTATAGAGGGGTCTGTCTCACTCTTCTCCAATTAAAACAGGCCAGATGTGTGTTTCCAACAGTGGTCTACCAATGAATTTGGGGGCAATTACCTTAAAACAAGTTTCTTTCCGTCTTTACTCAAATGTAGTGTCAGACTTATGTTACAAGCAGTTTTCATTGAGAAAGGCTGACCCAGACAAGACGCATATCTCTATTCCTATAAAGAGCGGCCCTGTTGGTGTACTTGTATAACAGTGCCCAGTTCCGCTATAGCATAGGGCAGAAACACATATCTGACTGTGTTATCAGTACACCTAGCATTACATCTACCACCACCCCCCACATCCACCCCCCACCCCCCCTTCACTCCCCCCGAACTGACATCCCCAATGGCCTGTACGGCCTCAGGCCTCAGGATGGATTTTAAAGCCTAGTTCCTCTTCCAGAACAGCCAATAAATCACAGCCATATCAGCGTCTATTGTCAGACTAGAGAGCTAGTCTAGTCTGGAGCTCTTGTCTCCTGTCTCGTCTTTCCTTGATCTCGCTTTTTTCAATCTCTCACCGTTTCGATCTCCCTCTCTCTCTGTTCTTCCTCTAACACTCACACAAGCGCACACACACATTTCCGCCACAGGCACATCCATGCCGGTCATGCCCCCAGGTGCACCCTGGGTAAACAACGGGGAGGAAAAGGAACAGTGTCAGACGCCACAATCTCCCATCAGACCTCGGACGAAACGCTCTCCCTTCATGTCAGATTGACTGGGCCACTTATGGCAAGAGCAGACAGCTCCTGTTTCCTGCTCTGTGACAGCGGAGGTTTTCAACCTCCTGGGTTTGAAAATTCCCCTACTTATCTAACCTTCCATATCTGTCACGGAACAAATATACCCGGACCTCAGGAGGGTACCTACCATCTCTCAGTGCACAGTAACAACCACGTCCCTTCTCTTGAAACAACTCTATATTTGATCGCGACACATCATGAAAACCAGAGCTGTACGGATACAATTATAATGTCCAGTTTGGTTTGTATCTTAACGTGTTTAAAGTGGGTAACTATGAAATGATGACAGGGTGTGTTTTGTGTAAAGCCATACGGACTAAACCCTGACGTAGAGACTAAGATGACAGTAATAGGAGGCATGAGGGCTTCTCTTCAGGTTTGCACCGGTGGTCTGTTGAGCCTCTGATCGATTGATGTCAGGTTTGGACTCTTCCGTCAATTCAAGAGGGTTGTTTTCCTTTACCCGTCATTCCTAACGGATGAGTCAAGTGGTCCCATTTATCACTCCTTACCATATCCATTCATGCACAGACGGAGGAGAGAGTGAGCAGGGCAGGGGAGAGAGAGGGAGGATGAGAGAGAGAGAGAGAGAGATGAGAGAGGGAGAGAGAGAGAGAGAGAGAGAGAGAGAGAGAGAGAGAGAGCACTTTCCCGCTCTTCAGTGGGAACACCCACGACAGACCCTTAAAAGGAGACCCACTGCACGCAAACCAAGCCTTTAACAATTCATCATTCACTCCACCTCTGAGGATCTGCCTTTGGCATTTGTTCAAAATGACCTTTATATTAGAACAGTGGGTGAGTGAAAGACTGGCGCCATCAGCTCTAACATAGGACACGGTTCTGTTCAAAACACGGTTAAATTATTATGAAGTTTATTGTAGAAGTAGGTGTGTTGTCTTGTACAAGTGGGCCCACTTAGCTCAAACAAGCTATCCTTGGACAGTATCACAGATCACATCTTTAGAAGTTCTATTATTTTTGGAGGGGAGAATAAGAAAAAGGAGAGCCAGAGTGCTGTGTGTGGGACTGCTGGCCCTGAGGTGTGTGTTTGTGCCCGCGCCTGCGCCTGTTGATAGGGGCGTCTGTAGGAGCATCTGTCAGTGCTCTGGGTGGCCCCCTGTTCCTGGCGGTAATTGGATCTAAAAGTTTATAACTCAGGCTGACAGACGAGTGTATTGTGGAGAAAACAGGGAGGTCTCCCAGAGTGTGGGAGGGACATCCTCAACAGGGACTTGAACTTGGCATTTTACCGAAAGAGGCCCATATCTCTACTGGTCTATTCCTCCATGTTCAAACATCCGAACAGTAATACAACACCACCATGTGACCAACAGTACATGCTAAGGACATGCCTGCATGTCTCTGTATCCACCTTTAACTGAGTGTGAGTCTGTGAGGAAAATTATACTATTCCCTTTGGGAATACAGTCTTAAATCCATTGGGGATAAACACCAAACCCAGCAGCACCAAATTTCTTTGGGTCTAACAATTCCATTTAACTGATGTT
Source organism: Mallotus villosus (assembly GCA_903064625.1). Taxonomy (NCBI): domain Eukaryota; kingdom Metazoa; phylum Chordata; class Actinopteri; order Osmeriformes; family Salangidae; genus Mallotus; species Mallotus villosus. Next base: position 514,046 of record CAEFZP010005663.1, on the reverse strand, counting down.
TTTCACCTTCCCCCCCTCTCTTTATCTCCCTCTCTTCATCTCCCGTTCCCTTTCCCCTCCTCCCAGGTGGTGATGGATCACATGAGGAGGAAGTGCAAGTGCCATGGTACGTCGGGCAGCTGCCAGCTGAAGACCTGTTGGCAGGTAACCCCAGAGTTCCGGGCGGTGGGTTCGCTGCTCAAGGAACGCTTCCAAATCGCCGCGCTCATCAAAGCCCACAACCGGAACACTGGTCAGCTGGACCACCAGAACCACCACAACAGCCATCAGAACCACCAGAATCACCACAACAGCCACCAGAACCACCAGAATCACCACAACCACCACAACCATCACCACCACCCACACCGGCGCCGGGCCAACATCAACGAGCTGGTCTACTTCGAGAAGTCACCCGACTTCTGTGAGCGGGATTTGGGCTCGGACGCGGCAGGGACACAGGGCCGGATCTGTAACAAGACCAGCCCTGGGATGGACAACTGTGAGAGTCTGTGCTGTGGCAGGGGCCACAACATCTTACAGCAGACACGCAGCGAGCGCTGCAACTGCAAGTTCCACTGGTGCTGCTATGTGGTGTGTGAGGAGTGCAGGATAACAGAGTGGGTCAGTGTCTGCAAATGAAGAAAACAGCGGAGACCACGAAAGACAAAGACTTTGTTTTTATTTTTTAACAAACAGGGAGAGACTGCAATACACCCTTTCCCTTTTGCGACGGACTGCCGTTTCCACTGGTTTGAATGGAAAGCACCAGAGGAGAGCGGACTAGAGCCAGGGCCAGAACCAGAGGCGTGCACGAAGAGAGCGTGCACAGCAGCATGAGTCCTTCCACATCAGCTCAGAGAGTCTGGATCTGCACTGTCTTCACTCCCTGAGAGTGGATTCACAGGATTAGGTAGATAGATAGAAACCATAGGAACATCAGTGACATGGACATGGACAGGATTGATAACTGAGCTCTCTATCATTTAAACTGGGATTCCTAAACTGATAAAATACCTGATTCAATCTATTCTGTGTTGATTGTAAATGTATGGAATTCTTGTCATTTAAGAGGAAAAAGAGTGAAAGTAATATAATTTGGTCTTCCAGTACTTGGTTCAGAAAGAAAATGTAACTGCATTTTATTTTATTTACCCGTTACAAATTGTATCGGTACCAGAAAGTTTGGTCATGTCATGTCCTACCATCCCTTGTGCCATACTACCTTTCTTACAGTGTAAAAATGTGGACTGCAATATTTTAATGGAATGAATCCCCCTCAGTGGCACCTTGAAGAAGATTAAATAAAAAGGGCCAGAGGACAGCTGCATCAGAGATGAAGTGTCGACTCCCTACCTATTACAACACTAATGGAACTAAGTGATAGCGGGCTAGGCCAATCAAAAGACTGAAGACAGACTGGAATAAGACTCACCCAATCAAAACACAACATGGACAAATAATCAATGCTGCTCCTGTTAACCCCCTCCTCTTGTCATCCCCTCAATGGCAGATACAATGTCAGTGTACTGCACAGCTGTTGCACAGCTCAGTTCAACAAAGCACCACTATTATATCATCCATCTATTCAATTTAAATGTCATGAATCAATCATTATACTGGACTACCATTAGTGGTTGGACAGATTCATTGTCTTGTTGTATTTAATTCCCAACCCCAAAGAATCTGCAAATGTGTGGATGTCATCGTATTTCCTAGTTGGTTTGTCTCTTCGTCTGTGTGTCTTGTATTGTGTTTTTCAAGTGTAACGTCCTTGTAACTGTCAAAATGCATTCCATCCTACTGCACTGCATCTGACCAATCAGGTGCTTTACCGTTTGCTGTGACGGTTCAGAACAACTGATCATCTATGGCAGGTGTACTGGCACATGATGTTGCTGCAGACAAGATGTTGGCACATGCATTTTGTTCCAAATAACTTATAATTTGGGGATACCATTTCATAGCGATAGGCATCTTGTCATAAATGTATTATTTTTTGTTGAATTGTCATTTTCTAAGTTATTTTTCGTTGATAACTTAATATGTGTAAAACAATAAAGAGTGTAATTATAAAAGGGACTTTGAATTAATGAAAAAAGAAGACGAAATTTACGAAATTGGTAAAAGGCATTTAATAAACTGTTGAAAAGTATTTCATGAGTCGGACACCATCCACCTTCTTTTCTGTATTGTGCATGCCTTGCTGTATACATAATGCAGGATATCCCCATATAGGAAATACCCTGAAAGATCCTTCAATTACCTCCATTGGGAGGTGTTAGTGTTGGTGTAAAACCACGTGAGACTTCATGAGAGGGCACTTCAAGTCCACCTTCAGCGGTTTCTGTTTGCGTGCAAGCGGCAGCTCCAGAGAAGCTTGCCTGTGCGTTCTAGCTCACTGATGTGTTCCTCGGCTCAGCTCCCCCTGTGTGGGGTGAAGTCACCAAGTCAAGTGTAAAAATGTGAGAGATACGCTCTCAAAGTAAATAGATGTGCACTATTTATGTGCAGAGTCATACAGAACTATTCTTATCCAAACATACAAGTTGAGTATACCCTTCCCCCTTCTTTCTTTCCCCCCTCTCCCTCTCCCTCTCCCTCCTTGGTAGACCTGCTGTAGCAGTTAGAATGCTGTATCTTCTTAGCGCATTGATGCCAAGGTGAGAGCAGTTTGTGTTGTGAGAACTTGTCCTCTCCTCAGAATCCTGGGTTGACGTTTGACGTTTTGCAACCTGAACAAAAATGTCCCCGGGCCCTTCCTCCACAGACAGTCACCTTTATCTGCGGCCAAAATGCAGTGAACTGCTGATCATTTGTGCCTTGTGTAAACATTCCCTCTCATAAATTAATCAAAAAAGCATTCGTGCAAGATCACCTCAAGCCTAGCTTTGATTACAACTTTTGTCTTCCTTTTTATCTGACAAAATGAGCCCATGCCATAACCATTTGATTCATGAATGGTGTGAAATAATAAAGACTATTACTGAAGATAACAAACACAATCAATCATTTTTTTTTATCTACTTCATATCTCAAGGCTAACATGTCTGGACTTCATCATCATTTATCAGAACAGAATCTGGAATTCAAACACCCTAACGTTATTCTAGACGTAGGTATGAAACATTTTTGGTGATTGAGATTGTTGTTTTGAACTAGCAGGACGTGTGTAGGCTGAACTTGAAGAAACTGTCTGAGATTGCAGTAGATCAGAGAACACCCAGGATACAGAAGTATAGGAAAAGTGGTGTGATGACACTGCTCTTGAAGGCTAATCTTATCTGTTACCTGAAAACATGCACTGGCTCCCAAGGTGCTTGATAGGAGTTTGTGCATGTATTTTAATGAGTGAGACCAGGGTTCAATTCCCAAGCCAAGTCACACAAATTCCTTCGTAATTCTTAGGTTCATCTCTACAGATCTGATCCAAACCACCCCCGCAACACTTGTGAACATCTGAGCAAATCTGGTGCCCCATGTCTGACCTTGTTGGGTTACACCCTGGAAAGCATCGAATTAAAAACCCGAGCCGTGTCAACGCTAGCCAGCCATATATTTTGAGAGAGGGATCAAGATCTTGACTCTACCCAAAAAATGCACAAGACCAAAGACTCTGGTGCATTGCTCTGGTCAAATGTGCCTAAGCTAGCCTAGCCTCTGTGGTGCAGCAGTCTGCACCCATAAAGCTGGGCAGAGCTGCCTCTGCAGCTGCACTGACTTTACTACATCGCTGCCTGCTGAACTGAACCGCCTGGAACGCCTGATGAGAAATAAACGTTATTCTTCTTCGTGCATTTTTTCTCATGGGTGAATAGAGCGCAGTAGATCACAGTAGACCAGTCCATACAAGCAACTGAGGAAGAGTGCAGTACTGTACACACACACACACACATATGCATATTTAACACACACACACGATTATACGCACACACACAAAATAAGGTGGATCGACTGCATGCACTCCATTTCAGGGACTAATAAGTAATCGTGATTTCTTTTGTTGAACACAAATGCACAGTGAAATCCACAGGTAATCGCTGTGGCGTGTCTATTGAGAGAGGGACATGATTCAGCTATGCCTGTTTGGCCATGCACGCATAGGGTAGGGTTTGTTATCTTAGAGGACCCATCTCAGGATTGTTGGTTTCATTGATGGAAACTCCAAAACACAAACTGAACTTTGACCTCCTAATCGGCGTGAAAGACCACACGTGAGTGCTGTTACAGTACAGGTGTGGTATTCCAGCCTTGTGAAGTGTTGTGGCAGAAGCAACTCTTCTAAAGGCTGAAGAGAAAGCACAGAGGCGCAAACAGAGTTTGAGTTTCGCTTCCCACTCCCTTTCCTCTCTCTTTTTATCCATCTTCCCCTTCTGGCCGTATTAGTGTCCTTATCAGCACAGGCACTGGCTTCGTGATTGGCACAGATGTTGTTTACAACCACTCCTATTTGCGTCCAGGAATAGAACTTCCCAGTGTGGCACAGCCAAGCGTCTCGATCTCCACATCCTCATAGGTGTCCTTTCAGGCATCTCCAGGCTGTAAGAGGCTGAACGTGGCCAGCAAACAGACTTCAGAAATGATCTATCCAAGTGGGACTGAAGTCAGGGGTTGTGTAACACGTTTCCCACGTGACATACAGTGGATACATAAATCAGATTTAAATGGGTCGTTATTTCGCCCCCAGGTCAGGAGGTGGTGGTGATTAGCTGCAGCTGGGTGTCTTGTCCGGGAGAGGCTTGAGGAGAATGAGCAGCTCAGGTCAGATCCGATGAGAACTCCCACACCGAGCATTAATCCCATTAGGACTAGGAGTTTACCCTGGAGATTACACTGGTGCAAGTCACTTTGATTTCTCCTTACATCATCCAATTTGTTCTGAGGTAAAAAATAATATGAAGCTGCATAATCAAGATGTATTGACCTTATATGCTTGATAATAAAACTTGTTGTATGGGACACCACTCCTCTCCATCCCAGCCCATTTGAAATATGGATCTCATGGAAGTTCATTGCTATAGGACTGCAACACTGACCCTATAATAAACATAGAATGGGCCTAGTTTGTGTCTGCTGAGTTACTTAAGTCCACATTGAAATTCAGTGTGACAGGAAAGAACACATTGCAAAGCCCACTTCACATTATCTCATAGGACCTCCTGCCTCCATCTGTCAGCTTCTTTACAAATACTTGATCTGTGCTAACGTTCCAGTTTGATCCACATCACTTATTCATGGCTCGTGTCAGCATGAATGGTATTGAGGAAGGAAAGAGGGATAATTTTGTGAGCCTTACTTCATGAAATATTGAAAAGAGGCCAGCAAGAACATGCTTTTAACACCATTTGGAGCATGTTCTGTCCAACCTCAGCCGAGACCACAGAGTGGATTTAGTTCCATTTTCATGAAGGCTGTGAGAGCCGGTAGTCATGAAGCCTGCCCACCCTAGCGACTGTTCCACTTTACACTTGCTGTAAGCTCTGTGGCCCTGTCTCCACGAGCAGAGAGATGAGGAGTGACACGAGGAGCAATCCACTGAAATATTCATCTGCAGGGTTAAATATTTCCTCCCCAGCGCAGCTATAAATGGACTGAAGCCAGAAGCCCAGGGTCCAACAGGGTCTCCATGGGGGAACACCTTTAGCCTGACAGCCTTCCACGCTCCCCCGCTCCCCTGTCTGTCATTAGATCCAATCTAGGCCCTGTTTAAGTGGGCCCCCCAAATTGAAACCCGCTGAATACTGCATGACTGCTACTTAAAAAGGGGCTTCCTTTAGACACTTGTTGCATCTTTCATAGAACATTGCGTCCTTTAGGCCACTGTCGTGCGATGGGATTCATCTAATGGAGAGGGACACTGAGGAAAGTTTCGTTGCTTTGGAAGTTGGGAGTTAGCTGAAGCTGCGCTGTTTGAACATTGCTGTGCTGGACGTCTTTGACTAAAGGCAAATATATATCTTTTACATCCCTTCAAATGGAATTTTTTACTTCAGTAAAACTCCCTCATGTCCTCATACTACTGGCTTTACATAAAGGAAGTGTTTTTTTACAGGCAGATCTTAGGTCGTTGGTATTCGTGATTGCTCTTAAACTGAGGAATGTACTTAAAATGTCATTAGAAAACAATCTTTTATCTGTCATGTCTGGGGCGCATATTTGAGTCATCTGTCTTACATTCTCTAGAACGTAGACAGCTGGGGCCCAACATGTCAGACCCTCTCTCCTACGTTCTCCTGCCCACCTCTGTGTCCATGAGTCAGATCGGAGAACGCGGACACTCGGTCACCATTAAAATCTCTGTCCACCCCCCCCCCTTCCTCAAACCCCACAGCCCCCACCAACCCATGCCCCCTGAACCTTCCCCGGTAAGCCCTGGCAGACTCACACCACTGACCCCATGTTCTTCTGCTTTGATCAGCGTTATCTTCACCGAATGAGGTAAATTGCTGCATCACCAACCAACCCTTCAGAAGTTCTAAAGAGTAAAATTAATAACATATTAATAATTAAATTAATAACATAAAACCTACGCGCAGCAACGTTACCCTTTAATCTTGTTCCTCCTCCCTCCCTCCTTCTCCTCCTCCTTTTTCTCTTCTTCTTGTGCTCTGTTCTTTTTAAGTCTTTGACCCACAGGAAGCCACAAAGCCACGGTTTCCGAGTTTGGTCCCATAACACGAAGTCAAAGAACCTAGGGCCATAACATCAGACAGATCTGAAGGTGATGTGTAGCCAGCTGACGGATTTGGAACATGGAGCTGTGGTTGGATCCCCGTCAGGTACATTGCTGTCTACCTCTGGGTAGATCACTCAGGGGAGGTAAGTGCGGTTTAAAAATGGGTTTGGCTTTATGCACACTGAGAGGACTTTGCCATTGTGCTTTGTCACACTGACCCATCCGATTGTTACTACGAAAGTTTAGCCGCATTAGTGTCGGTGCGATTTGTCGCAAGAAGGTTACCTGGCTAATTTGTGTAGGAAGGAGTGGGTCTCTTAGGAATCCCCTCTTACCCATTTGTTATGCATCATGTAATAACATGTTAATACAACGTGTCTGGCAAAGTAATTGCAGTGTTATTACACAGATACACAAGCAGCTTGATGTTAATTGCTACCAACTGCAGTCATTCAGCTGCAGTCTTTGGTTTAAGCCTTTATAGTCCCTCATGATGGCAGGCAGGCCACAGTATGATCGCATGTTGTAGTAGAGGTCATTTACCGAAAGCCATGGCCAACATCTCTCATGGCAGCTCTGTTGCGTGGCCTAATCAACACGGCAGAGCTTGAGAGCAGTGAGGTCTACAGATACATTTGGGTCCATCAGAAATCTGTCTTCCTTGAGTAGTAAAGAAAGACAAGGCCTCTGGCCATTTCTGCTACCTTAACTAAAGTTCACTGCTCCCTGCTCAGACCTGCACGACTGAGCTCACACATCATTCCTGACATTTTTCCGTCCTTCCTCGGCTGCCAGGATTCTGCCGGGAACCATGTCTGCTGCTTGTGGCACATGTGCACTGGTATGTTTGGGGACACACCTCTGCCTGCGAATAATCTCGCTACCGACTCGTCCGGAGAGAAGCCCACTCCCACCGCCCTTTAGCCTCCTCGGTCACCTAGGTGGTTGGCTAAGTCCATGTCACTGGTGCCATAGCAGTGTCCCTTTCTCTTTCTCTGCCTGTGTGATCTGTCAAGGGAGCAATCAGTTGAGATTAAGCAGACAAAAACCCAGAGAGACAGATTAGAACTTGTCTCAAGGGGAGTGTTACAGTTACTCTGTGTCTTTTATGTTCAAACCTGCCCCTTCTGGTGCGTCTGTGTGTTTATCTGCAGGTGGGTGTGTGTGTGTGTGTGATCAGGTTCTTGTGAGTTTGCGTCTGTGGGTATGTGTGTGTGTGCCAGGTTTTTCCTGTGTGACTGCATGTGTGCTCCCCTTTCAGTAAACACAGCATTTGAAGCATCTGATAGCAGCGTTTGATACAATCGAAGGAAGTGACACCCCGCTGTACAGGTGTGTTGAACGTACGCTATAGTGCCGTGAGTTGACAAGCACTTTTTCATTCCTGCTCACAATGCTTGAGATGCAGGGCCCTTTCATGTGGGCAGGTGACGCCAGCTCTCTCTTAGTGTCATGCTCCTTCCATTTTCTTGCGCGATCTTCCAAGACAATGACACACACCTCTATGAAATAATGCCAGCCAGACATCTGTCACAGGCCGCTTTTATTGGGGTTATGACATCAGGGTTTCTATTACACAAATTACAAAAGCACAAAGCCAGGGAAGACGGCTGGGAGGCGCTACAACCACCCAGTGATATAGTAATACGCTTCATCTCAAACCTGCTAACCACAACTGAAGAGCTGGTGGCTCTGTGGTGTGTGAGTTATGTGTTAGCTTCCAATGTTACCTGGCTGCAGAGGCCCTGGAATACACTCCTCTTGGTGTGAGTGCTTTGGGGTACATGCACACCCTGGTGTGTAAAGACAGAGACACTCTCTTCATGGAAGATTGGGTTTGAAAATGATTACCAAACCTCTCTTTCTCTTTTCTGGTCAGACTTCCAGCCAAATCTTTATTGCTATTTTCGTTTGAATGTTTCTTCAAATAGAAGAAACACTCCCCCTACCTCTCCCTCGCTCTCTCTCTCTCTTTCTATCTCTCTTTCTCTATTTCTTACACATTGCGGCAAGCCTCAGTGGTTACCATGAAGACAAGTGAGTCACTACCCACATTCTTTTAGTGTTTAGTAAGAAACAGACAATCATGACATGCTGCCTGCATGAAACAGCCAAAAAAACAAAACAGCATGGAGCTCATAGAGAGAGACAGAAAGAGAGAGAGAGAGAGCCCTCAGTGTAATGTGATGTGGGGCAGAGTACTGTATGGGGAGGCCTTTGATGATCTGAATCAGCAGTGAGGCATTGTTAAGTGAATTGTAAGGAATCCCACTAGAAAGCCCTGTACCGTACTGGTACTTGATTCCTTTGAATACAGATGTCTTTTAATACTACTGTGTGACATGTAACATAATATAGGTGGATTCAATTGACAACAGGTAAAGAGCATCTGAAGTAACTACACTAGCTGCACCCTATCATCCATGCAAACTGTCTACGATAGAGACCAGACGAGTGCCTGTCGGATGACCAGTAGATGGACATGCTGTATGAACATGCAGGTAGGGGCAGAGGCCCAGTACAGAAACTAAACAGCCTCGAACAAATCAGTGTGTATGTGCGTGTTAGCGAGACACGGGGACAGTGTGTGTGTGTGCCTGAGTGTGGCAGAGGCACAGTGCAACGTACAGCAGCCAGCATGAAACAGAGCAGAGCTCCTCCAGTCTAGCGTAGACCAGAGAGGCGGACTGTTAAGGCAGGTCTTTAATCTGTGTGGAGCAGAGCAGCTGGCCGCGGCTGACAGCAGCGAGGTTCCCATTATCTGGCTGCTTCTCCTCTGCTCAGCCCTCTCATGTGGTCGAGCAGCTGCCAGTGGCGTGCCTCCTCTCCATCGCTCCCAAACTGGGGGGGACTTTCCAACTAGGAGTGGGGTAACAAAGGTTAGGTGGGGGTGATAGAGAGAGTGTGATAGGGCGACAGGGGGAGAACGAGAGGGTGGGAGGATTTGGGATTTGGGGAGAAAGAAAGAAGAAAGACCAGGGATAGAGATTGAGCATTTAAGGAGAGAGAGAGGGAGGGGGGGAGAGAGAGAGACTAACTATAAACTGTTATAATCGCTGTAAATATGGAGTTACAATACACAGTTTGTAGAGTCCTGCTGGTGCAAACATTAGGGTGGAAGAAGATGGTTCTTGTCAGAATGTGAGATGAGCTGTTCTGCATTACCAAGCCACTCTTTTACCAGCTAGCCTCAGATTATGTTGGCTTAAACCAACGAGTTAATTTATTTGAATGGAATTAAATAAGAGTTTACCTGATAACTCTTCATTCTTTTGGGGATTAAACGTTTTGCAACATCTGCGTTAGTCAGACGCACCAGCTCCTGCTCAGGCCCAGCCCAGCCCTGCCCAACCTAGCACAGCCCAGCCCAGGCAGCACATCTGGCCTGAGGTCAGTGATCTCCTCACCCCTGGTTAGGATGATGGATGCTGTAGCCTCTGAGGGCCCTGTGGTTTCTCCCTCTCTAAGAGCTCCTCAGGTCTGAGGCCAGCCAGGGCTATATAAAGACAACAGGCTAATATCTCTCATATGTTCCCCAGTGACAGCGGGCTCATTTACATACTATCCACCGCCACGGCTTTCTCAGCTAACTGTGAATGTGTTGATACAGAAGACTGTCTTCAGTTCAATAAGACTCAAAAAGTTACATTGAGGCCCCAGCCTCAGCATGTTCGCTTTGGAAAACAATGTCATTCATATGGGGTCAAGCTTCAGGAGAGAGTCATAGTCAATTGGATGACATGAGCCCTTTTGAGTTCATAAAAAACAGTTATTCACCTCAGTGTTGTGGTTTCCGATGGCTTGGTGTACTGTCAGTGATGGTGTGGTTGGGTGGAAGACCTTTATTTTCCGAGTTTCTAGGGCCTGAAGTGGCTATTAAAGCCAATGAGGAGTGATGTCCCTGTATGTTCCACATTCCATTATGCTGAGGCAGCGCTCCGGCCAGGGTTTAGAACACATACGAGACCCCGGCGGATGGCGATAAAGCGGGGTGTGAGACAATGTGTGGATTTATGAAGCCGTTTTCTCCTCTTCGCTAATGCAGCAGGAACACGGAGAATCGACGTCAGTCGACGTTAGTCTGAGACTAACAAACAAAAAGAGACACAAGCACACCCTAAACTGTTACCAACACATTGAGTTAATTGGTTTATTGCCTGGAGTGAGGGTTGGCCTTTTTGCTAATTTCACTGAGGTCTCTTTGAGCTTTGAACAGTGCTCTATAAATACACTACTCGTTGCATTTCCGCTTATATTTAGCTGTACTCACGGTAAATATATTGACTATAAAAGAAACTCCACGCGAGGGGACGTGCCCTGCTGCACTTGAAAGTTACTGTAATGTCTACCGTCCGGAGGCCTGCAGACGGCTCATGTCTGTCCCCGGGACGGGAGCTGAAGATCAAAGGCTGTCCGGGCGTGCTGGCCCTGAGTGCCAGGATGCAGTTAATCAGGAGCGGTAGCTACTGGAGGGGCGGGAGGGCGGCTGACCTCAGAGCTGGGAGCTGGGAGCTGCCAGGCCCTCGCAGGGTACTAATTAGTGCTGAGCCAGGATCTCAACATGCTCTTATTGCTGGTACTACTGCTGCTGTGGGTGGGTGAGGGTGGCAGGAGGAACAGGCACATGGTAGGCACAGTTTTTACAAGAGACGTCTGCTCATGGCTGGGACATGCAGCTGTGTGGCATGTTTAGCTGGAAGTTCATACGAGATGTTGTTTAAATCCCCTCTTGCTCTTTTTCACTTTCAGATCCACCTACCATTACAACGGAAAGTGACATCACAGATTATGGATTGAAAATGATGTTCATGGGTCAAGTAGGTTTAAATCGGTCATTTAGGTTAGTTTTCTCTCAGTGTGGATCAACGTTCCACGGATACAACCATCAGATATCATTATCAGTTTAGTGTCTGTCTCTCTCTCTCTCTTTCCCTTACTCTCAAACACACAAACACACAGAGAGAGGGGCGGGTTTGTCTCCCTACATCACCTCCTCCTGCTCACATGTGTCCTCACAGATTAAAGAGTGGCCCAGTAAAAGAGGTAAACTCTCACAACTGCTGTCTGCGTCCCCTCCTTGCTCAGCTGTCAAACACAGTAGCAAGGAGGAGTCAATTGGTTTGCGTGCGGTAGAATCCTTTGATTGTGGCCTGTGAGTGATGACCACAAGCTAGAGAGTAAAGCAGTCAGGTCCCTGATTGGGACATGTCCTGTGTGCGGGCCGGGGTGAGACTATTTACTGGGCAAAATGACAGGGTGACGCTGCTCCCCTTCTGGACAGGGGAATGAGGGGTTGTCACCTCACAGACTAAAGAGAAAATGAGTGTTTTAATGACTCACTAGGGGCAGGATGCTAGATCCTCGAGGGGAGGAAACGACAGAGACTTATTTATGTTATCCTCTGATGAGGTAATGACTACTTGGTTTTATACTCAGGTGGGAGTAACCTCAAGACACATCAGAGGGAAAAGGACTTACACTGTTGAGATAAGTTGAAAATGTCATGTGAATTGAGTCATCATTGCCTTTCGTTAAGATTAGACAGGCAAAATGAATTTAAAGAGTTTGGAGGGAAAATTTCTATTTCTGAGTACTTTTTAGACAGGCAGGTTTTTTTTAACAGGCAGGACAAAGCTATTTGGTTGTTTGAGAATGTCTGGAGATGTGATGCCACCCAGGTGTGTTCGAATAACAAGTCATTTTTAATGGGTTCCTCCAGTACATATGTTCCTTCCAGTAAAAACCATCCATTATGTCTAATGTGTTTAAGGCGTATTTACCAAACCCTGCAACAAATGACCGACAAAAATCAAACATTATGGGAAGTGGGGAGCTGAGTTACGGTAACTGTGTAGGCTAAATGTGTATTCATCAGTGTTTAGTAATCACCCCGCAGCCAATCACAGAGAAAGGTCAAAGTTCAAATGAGGTCTAACTTGGATGACAGGAACCCCATTTCCTGTCTGGTCACTTCTTGTGGGTCATCAAATGATTTCTTCCCTCAGTATGTGTATGTGTGTGTGAGTGTGTGTGTGAGTATATGTCTGTGTCTGAGAAATAACAATAGAGAGAGACAGCGAGAGAGAGAGAGAGAGAGAGAGAGAGAGAGAGAGAGAGAGAGAGAGAGAAAAGAAAGAAAGAAAGAGAGAGAATGAGTAAGAGAGAGCAAAGAGACGTTTCAATCATTATCGGCTAAGTATTTTGTGTCCCCACACCCCACACAGAAGAAAACAGTAATGGCACAATTGTATCCAGATGATCAGCCGGCTCTTTAAAGTCCTCAGCTACCACACACACACACACACACACACACACACACAAGCACACACACAAACTCACACACACACACTGCTAAGCTAACCTGACATACTGGCCTGAACCACGGGACTGAGATAGGCATCGGTACTAAACACTGACTTTCATCTTCCACTGGACTGTAGCATGGAGACTGGATCAGGGCTTCCACCCTGCCTGATAGGCCTCTTGTGCTGCTCAGTCTCTTATGCAATGAACTAGGATCAGCCAACACAATCGTCCTCCTAAACTTCACTCCCAGACCAAAGGAACACAAAACTGACTCGAGATCAGTGTCTGACATCAGCTTCACCATCAGTCCAGAGAATGCCAGTGTGTTAGCCTGAATGTGCTTCTCACAGCGATGCAACTCCATCAGAGTATTTGTTGTCGGTCAGATGGATAATGATCAAATGGGGAATACACACGCAAGCAATGTGGAGCCGGTAAGTCATGCCCAGCTAAACTGTGATAGAAATATGGTTCAAGTCAAGATGTCATCATGGGTCTGTTTATTGACCGACCCCTAAACTGAGGGCAAGACGATGACAGGCTTTTCAATAATTCCATTCTGTCGATCTGTTATTTCAGATCACGCTGCATTGGAGTTTTAGTACCAGCAGTGTAGCATGGCTGTATTCCTGGCGAGCACCCAATGATGTAGAGACAACGCAAGACAACTAGAAAAAGGCAACAAGAAAGAGAGCACCTGCACGTTATAGCCCCATAAAGTCACCATTAACACCCTGTCGAAAACACGAAATAATTTACTGCTTTAATTACGAGTAGAAAAAGGAGCATAGAAGTTTTACAACCACTTAGACAAATGGCTTAACAGTTCACCAGAGAGTCACAGAGGTTCATCACTCTTCAGAATTGGGTAAGTATACTGGTATTCTTTTCTTCTTTCGAAGGTGACATTGATACATGTCTCTTCAGTTATTTGAGGAACACAAAGAAATTATATATTTTAAAGAACCCCAGAACTATTTAGAAATTATAAATATGATGTTAAGAGTTTTCTTTGCTGAAGATTCCGATTAATTCCTAGAACATTCCTTTCCCATGTGTTTTATTTTAGATGTTCATGAATAATTTCCCACTAACTTACACCACATTGAAAATCAACCAGATTCTAAAAACACATTTTCAACCAAACTTGATTGACATGATCCCTCGGATGACTAGGGTGTGTGAATGTATGTGTAAGTGCATATGTGTGTATGTGTGTGTGAGTGTATGTGTGTGTGCATGTATGTGTGTGTCAGTGATAGCGGGTGCTAGGCAGGGCGCGGTCTTACAGCATTCCTGTATCTGTATCTGCGTGTGACTGGGAGCTTTGGGTGCTCTGGGCGGGCCCAGGCCCCTGATGTGGTTCCTGCTGTGCTACTTCACACATGGTGATGGGGCTCTGTGGCCAGAACAGCCTATCAGTACCACGTCCTGGGCACATCCTGAGAACAACCTGAGAACATTCCTGGGACGTCACACCACCACCACTCTGCTGTCAGAAGCATATCTACTGTGGTCCGTGGTCCGTCAGCTTCCCACTGGTCACAGATGGAGAGGTGGAGCACCTAGCCATCAGAAGGGTCATCCCACTGAGACTGACTGCTAGCGTGGCAGCGTTGCTGCTCTGATAGGTCCTGATTATAGCTACATTTACCGACATCTACGGTGACATGGTGGGAAGCTAAGTACTGTGGCACCCCAATTCAGATTTGGACCCAGGTTTGCTTTGGTGAGGTTCTTTAAAAATCACAATCCTGAGGTTTCACACAAGTACGCCATCTAGGATGGTGTAAGGAGAGCCTCTGAATATCTCCTTCAATTCATTCATCCTCAACCATTTCTTCTACATAGCTGATCTCATCTTCTAATGTGATTTGCCGTACTGTTGCCAGTTCAGGAACAGAAGATATATGACTTAGGATTTCAAAAATAACTTTGCTAAGTACTATGGTATCGTGTATCTGTTTCACAACATAGCTATCGGTAAATTGTGGCTATGACACATGTCGAGGTCCTCGAGTGGTTCTCCGGCGGTTCTGCGGTAGTTCTGCGGTGGTTCTTACGGTGTCCCAGTGAGCAGCTGAACGAATGGTCGGCCAGTGGCTCTATGCTGACTTGACTGTACTGCTTCCAGCGGGTGACCCAGAGCATCAGAGTTGGAGAGGAGAAGAGTTGAGCTTTTCCAGGGAACCCGGCAAAGGGATCAAACAGCCTGAGCTCCAGCCTCCACCACTGCTGGCCCCTGTGTCAGAGGGAACACCCTCTTTGTGGCTTGCTTGACAAATATTAAAGACCTGTACTTTCGTTTGGACATTTCTGCTTTCTTTCTTTGCGTGCCATTTCGTGGTGGCATAAATAAAAACTGCCATGCACTCATTCATTTGTGCGTTTAATATCTGAGAATCTACTGAAATCCCAAAATACACACAAGAAGACATGCACATATTCAACTTGCCATCTGTCGAAATACTTTCAATAGCTGGTGAAGTCTTTTTTTTTACTGTCAAATATGGTGCTGCATTCTTGTGTTGACCTAAAGTGGAATTCAGCACTCTCAATGTTCACAAGGAGGAATACAGGAACACATTTAAGGGGGATTTTTTATCTTTGTCCTGCGTGTTAAAACTACAATTCTCTATCTCTCCCTCATCTCTATCTCGCTCTCTCTCTCTCTAGCTACTCTCTCGCTCTATCTCATCTCTCTATCGCTCTCTCTCTCTCTCTCTCTCTCTCTCTCTCTCTCTCTCTCTCTCTCTCTCTCTCTCTCCCTCTCACTGTCTCTTTCTCTCTCTGGCTGACAGGTTGAGGATTAGCGGCTCTGTTCTTCAAAGCCAGGCCAATGTGCGAGCAGATTTAGTCCCAACACAGGTGCTAATTAAGCCAAAGGCCTTGCTTTGCACTGCACCCGACCAGAACCGGAACACTGTTTACCTGCAGAAAGACAAGATGACACCTCAGTGGTGCCCAAAGCACTTTATTGTTACAACTCATGATATTGACGCAAAGACAAAAACATTCAGCACATAATTTATCATTTCACAAGTTACAACCAAACTGATGTGTATTTTTTGCGTCTTCTTAAACTGGCAGTTTGCCTCGAAGCCAACAATCACAATAACATACTGTAGGCCCAAACTAAATACACCATTCAACCGTAAGCACTAAGGTGCAAAAACACACACAAAAAAGTGTTATTAAGTCTGACATGTCATCATGGACCTGATCCTGATAGGGCATATCCCTCTCGACGGGCCAGGAGTGTCTTGGAGAGTGACGCTGAGGGGATTCCCTGGTGCCTCCTGTAGACTGTCATCAGTTGCTGTTTCCTTCACCTCACCTTCTTCAGCACTAATCTCAGCTTGTGTAAACAGACATCGGGGGGAAAGAGAAATAATGTCCCTGGCCAACATTTACCAGAAAGTAAAAAAGAGACAGAGGTGAAAAAAGAAGTTCCACGTCAAGCTCATTTTCTTCTGTCTGTGACATCTGGCAAACAGGTGTGTAACCAGCTGTGAGTACGTGTGGATAGGGAAGTTGGACCGCTGCTCCCCCTATAGGTCAACAAGAGAAACAACGGCTCAGATATGTGCTGAACTATCTCAGGAGAAAGGACAAATACAGGCACAGATGTGAAAAAAAGGATTTAATTCCTTGTCCTAGCCATAACTATCCAACAACTATCCTCTTAAAAAGTCAAAAAAGAGAGCATTACGTGAAGGCGCTCCATGCATCACTCCCACATTTTTGCTGGAGAAAATGTCTTGGATGATTGAACCACGTGGGTCAATGTTATGTACAGTCATTCTTGGAGTCCTCTCTCTACTTTAAACTCACTCTACTTGTGTTTCGCAGTGATTGAAGAGAACCAGGAAAGGAGAGAACAGTGTCCAATAAAAACAAGTAAGGATCTGAGTACATGCAGCCCATTTGGACTAAACTAATAACACTGCTCCGTGCGGGTGGCCTTTCACTGTTTAAAGCAGAGTATCTCCAATGATTGCCCTGCTTTAAAAACTCACACATTGCTGCTCTGACAGGTCATGTGACACAAACAAGTCACCTAACTGTCTTTTTCACATGTTCAAGACAACACTAAAAAACCCCAAACTCAATAAGTTTAGTATTTAAAAAGTAATTCAGTTGTGAAGTAATGCATGAATGATCTACGAAGATGTCTTTGGATGTCAGTAATGAGTCCCTGGCTTCTTTGTGTTGATCATTTCTCTCCTAATCTCCTGTCTGGGATGAAGAGGAAGTGGATGGTGAATAAATGGAGAGTGGAGGAGGGGATGGGAGTGGGTTAGAATAAAAAAAACACACAGGTGACAAGTATTAGAGCATAATTGTCTTTTTGCTCACCTATTGACTGGCCTCAGGTATACAGTATGTTGTGACGGGAATGACTGCGAGTGTGTGCACAAGATAGCAGGTGGAATTTGTGGTTTGTTCTTTTCCTTCCTGAACCTTAATAACATACCTCAATAATATACAACTCCTACTTTTAGCTCTTTAATTCACAGACACTGAGAAAGCAGACTTAACGGCACCTTTCTTCCTTTCAACGATGGCAGATTTAACCTGATGGCACTGCTGAGACGGAGCTCCTCCCAGTCATGTGACGTAACTGCTGCGATCACAACGATTAAGAATGGAGACAGAAAGGGAAAAAAACTATTTTCAGCATGTCTGAGAATTCTGTTCGGAGGTCGTTTACACTTTAAAACATGCTCCCATCTTAATTAAACCGTAGTCCCTCCATCTGAATAAGGTCCTGTCAATGATTAAACAGAGACAGTGTTGCAGGGTTAGTGTGAGACCGTCACTGGGTCCCCTGTGGTCAGGAACACAAAGCCCAGTAGTTTAGGATGGATGGTTCTAGAGGGCCTCCCTGCTGAGGGCCCCACCTCTTTACATGGCAACAGCAAACACTGACCTTGTCCCTGACATCCTTTGTCAGCATTGTTGGTCCGGTTTCAGAATTAACAAACCCCATGAATCACAAAAAGAAGGAACAGGCATTTTATGAGACCACATTAACAAATTCATTTCTTTTCAAGAAAATGCTACATTTGGTATTGATGAAGACTGAAATAAATCATGAAAGTTAATTACAAAAGCAGCCAACATTTGGGGTTAGGACTGTTGGTGGCACCCACACCAATATTCGTATACTTAATTAAACTTCCTTAAACTTTGATGAGAAAATGCACATAAAACAGCCAAATAAAGCCTTTTTTATGTGTGGTTCTGTGATGTTGATTTCAAACCTCACTTCAAACCCCACCATTTGTTTCGACTTTGACTCGTTCTTTACGCTCTAAAACAAATCAAAGGCAGTAAAGATTAAGTCAGTTAAACCATCACATTTGAAAACAGAAATGGTTAACACTTCATTTTAAGGGGGAGGGGGGTATCTAGCACATACGATACTGTATGTGCAACCTTCTTAAAGGTGCATGTATGTGTAGAAATAATCACTTGGAAATGTGTATATCTCATCTGAGCTGTTTTCAGCTATCTCTAACAGGCCGAGAAAGCACTGTTATTATATCTTTGTGGGTCGTCAGTGTTTTTTCCTGTCACATTCTGACTATTGACAGTCAGCTCTTGCCTGTACAGCTCGGGGTCTGGCCTTCAGCTTAAAGGAGGTAATGAGCTTTACAATGCTTAGCCCAAAGATGAACTACAATCAGTCCTGTTTGATTTATTCACTTTTGACATATTTGCCATTTACTATCAAGCAGCGGACCTGGCAGAGACATTTGCTAGCCTAGTGCTGCTCTTTGCCCAACGTAGAGAAATCTGTTTCATATGACTGTCCAGAGGTCTCCTGGGGTTTAGCTTGAA
This sequence comes from Mallotus villosus, assembly GCA_903064625.1. Classification (NCBI taxonomy): domain Eukaryota; kingdom Metazoa; phylum Chordata; class Actinopteri; order Osmeriformes; family Salangidae; genus Mallotus; species Mallotus villosus. The sequence goes on along the minus strand of CAEFZP010005663.1, from coordinate 495,238 downwards.
GCCCTGCTCCCCCACCTCCAGCGTGCTGGGATTATAGCTCCTTCGTGTTCCTCTTTCTTATGATTCACACATGACATGCTGTCGTATTTCATGTTGCACAGTATCATGGTGGTCATTAAAGCTTTGAATCGAATCGCTCTCTTTCTTAAACCTAGCAGGCCTGCAGCTTTTTGTCTGCAGTCATTCTCTTTTTTCTCTCTCCTTCTCTTTTTCCTCTTTCTCACTGTGGTCGTTTTTTAGTACCTGGAAGGTTGAAACAAGTAAGGCAAATAATCGGACGTTTCTAAATGAATTCAAAGGCTTAGATCAGAAATGGTAATCATGCCAACATGGAGGATTTTGATCAATGTCAGACTATATGCGTGAAGAACAATGTACATTTATGTCAGAATGTGTTCATACCATTCCTGTCTGCTCTATTCTATTGGGAGGGAATTGAAGATGATAGTTGAACGTTGCCAAGTCACAGAAGGTCAAAGGTGCTTCCAACCGTATTTTCCTTGAGCGTAAAGTTGCTCTGCTTTCCCCTCCAGGCCTGTCCTATTCCTTCTCGTATGGGGTGAAACACCCCTCAACCCTGCATGTAGCAATGAAGTATCCCTCCAATCCTGTTGTGTCTCAGAGACGTCTCTGGAAATCCATGCTCCTGATTATGTAACACTGTTACTGCCAGAAGCGGTGTTTCCAACAATACTGCTCCTAAGCACATCATCCTTGTCGTTAATGATTTCAATGATCTTTTTGAAAGACATTGATCCCTTAGATCTCACGGCCGTGACCTTATACAGTATGCTCACTGAACAGACGAAAGCCACTGAAATGCACAGATTATAATGTGCAACGCATGTCCTGTCTGGCCTCCCTTGCTGGGCCTTCAGAAGGGATCACGTTAGATTCGATTAGATCAGATTAGATCCCAGAGGATTGATGCCATGAAGGTGGTCAGATAAACCCTGTGGATTGTCACAGAAGAACTGCGTGTTCAGATTATAATCTGTTATTATCACAAGGCAAAAATGTGATGCAGAACAGACTTCAGCGAGTCTGGCGTGAGTTTCAAGGGATATTCCTCATAATAAGGTGATTTTTGGACCATGAAGGGTCAGTGGCAGAAAGAGGACAGCGTTGGAGAGGCTTTGGGAAGCTCGGCCATATCTGGAAGAGATAGAGAGTTTACTGACAGAGGGAAAATGTGTTTGTAAATGGTGAACCACCGATGCCACACAAAAGCAGCACTTACTCCAAAGCATGTGCCAGAGGCTTGTCTAGTACACCATGACCAATCCACTGGAGCAGTTGACACAGAGAGGACTCTTATGTGCTCTCGGGGGTTGGAGTTGTAACCATGCGTTTTGGTGAGTCGACCTGGTTTGATTGCATCTGTAGATAGCAATCAGGTCTGTCTGTTTTCAGTTGCGTTGCGTTTGAAGTTTGATGAGCATCCAATCGTATCGACAAGCAAGCACAGGCATACACACACGCATATACACACGCGTACACACACGCATACACACACGCATATACACACGCGTACACACACGCATATACACACGCGTACACACACGCATATACACACACGCACACACACACACGCATACCCAAAAACATATGCTCACACGAACACAGAATGATACCAGATCACTCCAATTTCTCTCTCTTGTTCTCTCGTCTTTTCTCTCTTTCTCCCGCTCGTCGACGCCTCCCTCTCTCTCTCTTTCTCTTTCTCCAACACACACACACACACACACACACACACTGGTTTCTCCATTTTGACACCAGCACAGGTGTAGACGTTGTGCCTGCGTTCACACATTATCCCCTGTCAGCGACTGGTCTCTCTTCTGATCCCTGGCCACCCCTCTCTCGCTCTGCTGCCAGGACTTTGCTTTCTCTATAAACAAATAGATTTGGAAATGTTCTGTCACTGTTTATGGTGGGAATGGTGTGTGTGTGTGTGTGTTTGCCAGTGTGTGGGTGCTTGCCTGACTGTGTGTGTGTGTGTGTGTGTGTGTATGCATGGGTGTGTGTCCGTGCACGCAAATGAGCCGATACCGTGGAAACAAGTGATGTTTAGAGCTGATAGTTTTTCCCTTTAATTGTGGGAAATGGGTTTCAGATGTTGCTGCGTGGCTGATCACTTTGGGCCTGAGCGGCCTCGTCATGTCTTATAAAACCACATGAAGGGGAGGCTGATGTGGGACGATAGCAGACCAGGGAGGGAGGCCCGCTGCTGGGACTAAACGCTCCTCTGGGTCCCCCTGAAATAACAGCAACCATATTAGCAGTAGCCGTGTGATCTATCAGCAAGCCCATAGTGAGATCTTTCTATAATACAATAACAAACCAGCCGTTTAAACAAGAACAACACAATGGGATGAAAACACCACTTTCCTGTGTATTTTTGTTGTTGAAAGTTTACTGTAAAATGTCCTTTTACATCATAAGGTCCACCAATTTAGCAATATTTAGGAAGCGTATGCGCAGCACCTGTTCTAGAGATCTGGAATGATGGGTGTGGATCAAATAAGCACTATTCCTGTAATAGACCATTTGGTTTGGTTGGTTTGTTTTCATTGGATGGCTTTTTCCTCTTGGGTGAAGACTTTGGTAATTCACTAAGGAGACCAGGGAGTTGATGTCATAGGTTGAGAGAAAGAGAAGCAGAGAGAGAGGGAGAGAGAGAGAGAAAGAAAGAAAGAGAAAGAAGGAGAGAGAGGGGGGGGAGCACGGGAGAGAGGGAGAGCGGGAAAGAGGGAGGGAGAGAGAGAGAGAGAGAGATGAGAGAGAGAGAGAGAGAGAGAGAGAGAGAGAGAGAGAAAAAGAGAGATAAATGTAGGATACTTTGTTGCCCCCTGTTGGAGGTTCTGTGATCGTACTATTTTGTTCAAATGGAAAAGATTAATGTCCAAGAAAATCTGCTATTCAAAAGAATGCAATAAGCAGCCTCAGATGTCACCGTTCATGTCACCATGAACTATATAGGAGTACATGTTATTATAGAACAATGACGGAACAACAAGGTCTTGCCATCGGTTCGTTTCATCTAGTGATCTCTCCCATTGATGTCTGACAGAAGTGGATATACAGACCTTCTAGCCAAAAATGTTTTTACCTAAATTAATTAAACTGACAGGTTGGGTGGTAGGATGGAGTTACATCACCCCCAGCATGGAACACAGCCTTGTCAACATGTGCTGTTGATCTTGGCCCAGGTGTGTGTTGCTGCTGTCAGCCTGGTCTGCTAGGGAACAAGGGGTCTCTGAGGCCAGGGAGAGGCAGGTTGAGGGAGGCAGGCAGGGGGAAGCTGGCTGGGGGAGGTAGGCTGGGGGAGACACAGGGAGTTTTAGTCATGGAGGTGGGAGGGAACTAGAGATAGCAGGCCTCCACTACCATCTGTGCATGTGGATTACCTAGAAGATCTCTGTAACACTTCATAGGTCACTTCCGTCCAGATGTGTATCATGTATTTACAGTCAAAATGTGTGTAAGGAGCACTGTGGCTCTCTTCTTTTTAAGAACTTTCTCAACAGAAAGTGTGTAGTGGATGTCAGCATAACTGGGAACATTTGAATTGTTTTCTTTTCTTTTTTAAATTGACTGTTTCAAAGTATTTTGCTCTGCAAAGCTAATATGGACAGAGACAAGCATAAATGTGTAGCCTATACACAAAATGAATCGCCTGAAGTCTTGAATTTCCTCCCTTCAGAGCAAAGACAGAAGGTTCACTCTACTCTGCAGCTGTTCTACCATCCCTAAACATCAAAGGTGGGTGAATGTGGTCGTGTGGTGCAGGAATCCTCTTGCCGTGAACGCAGGGTCAGAGCAGGTCTCTCCCGTCGCTCCCTCTTGTCATAAAACCACTGCAGGGCGCCTGGTGATGATCACACCAACACATTTATCTCTATCCGCCCTCAAATCAAGCGTTGAGGGTTTCTACGGGCTAATCGGACGTCCGAGGGAGGCCCCCAGACCTTCGAAAGAAAAGGGTTTATTTTGGGAGGCCGAAGAGAAAAGGGGGGGGAGAGAGAGAAAGAGAGAGAGAGGAAGACAGAGAAGAGAGAAAGAGAGGGGCGAGAGAGAGAATAGCACCGCGCGGACAGCAGGTCATCACTGCCCCCAGGCTGATGACAGTAGGAGTTGTGTGTAATGTATTTATCTGCCGGCTCGGGCCTTTCGGGGAACGCTCTGGTTCAGTGTAATCAGGGTTTCTGTGTGTTTGTCCTGGCAGACGACGCACATTAAGGGTGATCCTTACCTCCTCCTGCTGAGACTGGAGCGAGATCTATACAGACAATAATATACTGATGACCAGCCCACTATCCCACAGCACAGCCAGGACAGGGTACAGACAAGGGCGCCACCTGGAAGATATGGAGGGTACTGCCGTTCGGTTATTTTGGTAGACTGTGCCAGATTTGTGACGTTATTTTGATAAACTTGCTATGTTGTGCTATGATGTTAATTTGACTTTGGATTTCCATGACTCATGCTGTCCACACTGTAGCTTTTAAAATCAAAATCGTGCGAGTAATCCAAACTTGTACAAAAGGTTACCTTGGCTCTGACATGCTCACAAAAACAACTATTTTCACAGTCCCTGTATGTATGAAATATGGTAAACAAAACAGGGTTGATGTCATTTGGTGTATGCATCCTTCCCAGAATCCCAGTGAATCATGTGAACGAGGAGAGACATTTCGCACTGCCCCACATAGCTGATGGATCTCTCTCACTCCTGAGGTATTTCGCTGGAGGAGAGGAGCATTGTGAATGGATGCTTTCATGAGATGAAGATGACAGACAGAGAGATGATGTGTGTTACTTGGCCTGCTGCTCTCCTTCTCAAAGGCGCTCTTTACAAGGTATCTCTTCCAACAGACAAACCAGTCAAGGCCATAGAGAGGGAGATACCCTGCCAGTCTTTCCAAACTCTTTTTTTTTAAAAGAGGCCCTTTTTCGAGGACTATCATCCGCTCAGTAGAGTCCCTTTACTTTTCTATGCAACGAAGTGTCTAAAGTATCTTATGTGACTCAATGTGTGTGTCCTCTTCCTCCTCTTGTCTGCTTGTGTTGCTATGACAACGTCACGGCAGCTGAAGTCCTCAGCCAGCCAGACTGCTTTGATAAGAACATCAGAGCTCTTTGACTCCTATCTGCTCCCGCCTAAATATAGCAGCTCATAGGTTGGTTAACATGAGGAAGGTGGAAGCTGCCTGGGTTCCATTCTCTTTTCGCTCT